>VXAK01012934.1:0-82815 GCA_013399435.1 Arenaria interpres | reverse complement strand
TTTGGCAGGGGGTTGGACTAGATATCTCCGGAGGTCCCTTCCAACCCCATGTGATTCTGTGACTTTGCCTTTTTTCCTATAAAAGTCTTCCCGGAAGCCTCCTCCACGGGGAAGCAATGGTTATACAGTGATGGTGGGACATCTTGACCCGCTCCCCAACAGCAGCCAGCACTGAGGTAAAGAAATTCTAATTGAGTTAATTAGGTGGCTCTTACTAATTGTCTACACAGAGGTGCTTTCAGCAAAGCTTCCCAGATTTAGGCAAAAAGGTTAAATTGCTGTTGAGCAACAGCAAGGAATGCTTTTAACAGCGTCCTGTCATTGAACGGCTGTGCTGTGCTATGCTGTCCTCGTTTCCTGTGGTAACAGCACTGATCGTAGCTGCCTGAAGTTTGGCTCTAGCACAACTGGAAAAAAAAAAAAAAAGAAAAAAAGGAAATGTAGTGCTGGTGGCACGCTTTTAATTTTTGAGGCTGTGGCAGGCGGGGTGGCGCTGGTGAGGGGAACCGTGATGCCGTGCACTCTGCCCACAGAACCTTCTGGAAGGCGGCACTGAGCATGCTGGGAGGGCGGGGCGGGGCGGACGGCGGCCATTTTAGTGTCCCCGTGCTGCCGCTGAGAGGAATGGCGGGGTGCATGGCCTCCGAGCTCGCCCTGCTGCCGACAGCTGTAACAGCAGCCAGAGGGGCAGAAAGTTGTGGCAAAGGAGAGGGCGTTTTAAAAAGTAAGGTAAGCGAGGTCACGAGCGGTCACTGTATAAAAGGGAGGGAAGAGTGTTCGGGTGGTACCCCCTTGGCTTGGGGGCCAGCTCCTTCTCTGAGGAGTGACACGGGTGAACACAGAGGATTTGGGTTATGGGGCGGAATGGAATCAACATCCTCTGCTTCTGTGTCTCTCCACTGATGGCAGAGGGGGAGCCTCTGGTAAATAGGGTCCTCCATCAAGTCAGGGTAAGTCTGGACTTCACCTCCCTTTGAGGTTGAAGCAGAAAGTGCCCGTTCCAGTGCACATCAAGGCACTATGGACCAGTTTCTGAAATGGCATAAATCCAATATGCGTTCACTGACTAAATGAGGTCTTTGTTCATTTTCATGAGATGAGACTGTACTTATCAGGTAATGATGTGGTGGCATACTGTGACAGGTGTGTTTTGCTTAGCATATGCCACTGTTTCCTGTTTCTGTCCTAATGTTTATCAATACCGATACTTAAATAAACAAATCCTTGTAAATTGTTTCCCTAGCAGTGTTAACAGCAAATGCATGTACAGAAATTTCTCTTATTTCTTAAATCAGATTGCATAAGGCACAAAAGCGTGTTTTGTCTGGGGGTTTGCCTCTGGTATCAGCAAGATGGAATTGCTCTAAATGTGCATCACTTTATTCTGTTGATTATAAGTGATGACTTCTCTTCGGTTACTTACATTTTTATGTTCTAAATAAATGTTGTGTATATCAAAAAGCTTTGACGTTACCTTAAATATTTCTAGAAGTAGCAGAGGGAATTTGGATTGCAGTGTACTTGCAAAGGAGGTAGCTGTACATTAAATAGTAGAATCGAGCAGAAAGTTGGGTGGAATTTTGTGTTCTCTGGCTTCTTGAGAAGTGTTTTCCAGAGAGAAGCAATTAAAAGCTTTTAACAAATGCTAAAGGTTAATTGCAGAAACGTAACATCCCTGCTTTTATCAAAAGACAGCTGACAGCACCGCTTCCTGGCATTCTGTAGGCAGTGGTTGGTACAGTCCTGTGGATAATATTAATTTTCTTTTCCCATAAAATAAAGATAGAAGCTATAGCCAAGTGAGGGGAGGAGTGAGGCTCCACTTGTTGACCAACAAGTGAGGCTTCACTTGTTGACCGCTTTTGGACAAGACTAAGCCCTTAGATACAGTAGTGTGGTACCACTTAAATCACTGTGCTTTCCAGTTGAGAAAATATAGTTGTTCCCTTGTGAATGAAGGCTGGATTGTGTTACTTAGAAAAGGTAAAAAAAAAATCCGAATGTGTTCCAATCTGCAGGTTGTATTCTGCAGGTTGTATCTCATTGCCAATTTGTCAAATTGTTTGCCATCAAGAAGATCATTTGGTTCTGCGATTGCTGGCCAAACTCTGAATTTCACTCATTTACTCAGTGTTCTTCATGGGGAAAAACACACAGGACTGGTGGGCTCTTCTGTTATCTTATGGGGTTTTTTTTCATATCCTTCTATCGGCTGTTTAAATAAACTAGTAATTTGAAAATAATATTCCACCTGAAGTTCCAAGGGTAAGAAATGACACTTTAAAAATTCTCCCTCCGCAGTCCCTGAGCAACATATGTGTTCCTAAAGAGACTATTATGAAGGTGTCCTGCCGAGGATGTAAGTCACCAGTACCATTGAAGCAATTACCTTAAAACTTGAGGGCTTTTTCAGTATGCTGTTTGGTTTATTCTTTTCCTCAGTGTGCAGTTGAAGAGCTCTCTCTTTAGTTGTGGTTCTGACATGATGATTTTTCCTTCCCTTCTCCTAGTAACGAAGACAGTGTGTGCAGAGCAGTGTGATGGACGGTGCTATGGGCCCTACGTCAGCGACTGCTGCCACCGGGAATGCGCTGGAGGCTGTTCTGGACCTAAAGACACTGATTGCTTTGTATGTGTGAGATTTCTCCTTTTCTGAGTTCCTAGCAGCCACGCTGCAAATTCTTAATGCTTTAATCCATGAGATTCACAATTTTGTCCCTTTTAATGTATTGCGTGCACACTCCCAGATTTAGACTGCGATTTTTAACATCTAGTATTCTCACATTATATTAACATCACTTATCTACTTAATATCATCCATTAACAGATTTATGAGATTTGTAAATACAGATTGGGAACCATTAATATGCTAATCTCTGTGATTTTTATCTTTTGCTTTTCTAAAATTAACTTTTAGAGGTAATAGGGAATTTTTAGAAGTATTTATCATTGCATTTGAGCATGGCTTTTATTACTGCTCTGTGTGCTTACTATTTGAAAGTCAAGAATGCAATTTAGCTTCTCTGTGAGAGGTGTTCCCTTTTACAGCCAGGCTTGATTTAAACTCGCTTTTTTTACTGGCCATGCTTCTTAGTGGAGTTGGAAGGAAAGTGGTTTCCAAAATACACTACGTCGAATGGATGCTGCTGTGTGCTTAAAATGAAAAGAGGAAAAGGCTAACTTTTTCCTTAAAAAAAAGAATAAAATAAAAGATAATTTGAACATACAGGCCTTTAGACAAATTTGTCCACAGTCGTTTATAGTCTGCTATTTATAATCATAGTGTAAGTAGCTTCAGAACCCAACACTGATCTCAAGAAATTTGTAGCTCATCACACCAGTTTGCAGAGACAAGTTTTGCTAATGTTTTCTGGGGAAGCAAACCTAGGCCTAAAGAAACCTAGAATTAGAACCTGCACAGAGAGGTGGGTTTTCAGAGGTACCCCAGTGACTGAGGAGGCAGATACCTACAAAGTTGGGTAGACTCCTTTTAAAATCTGCCACATAGGACCAGGAGGCGGAATCTTATGGTGTGGACGATCGTAGATGTTTTGATATTGTAGGCAAGTGGATTATAATGAACCAGCAAAAATGAATCTTTCCCTGGCTGAACCTGAAATTTTCTCATTGTTCAGGTATCATTTGACAGTGGTAGGTGGTGTGCTTCAAAAATGCATTCTAAACGCTGTACTTTCACTGCTGATGAAATGCAGTGATGGCCTGATTTAACAGCTGAAAGGTTTTACTAAAACCTGTTCTTTGTGGCTGGGGCTTTGCACAAGTAGCTGCTCAACGCACGTGCACCCGATCCAGTGCTCACTGTGTTCTGCAGTGGCTTTGGACTAGAGAGATGGGAAAATAACGTTCATTCCCGTGTCACGCGCAATCTAAATGGGTAAAGGAAAGAGGAAAAATGCAGTTGGTCTTCCCGTATGACTGTTGAGGAGCATCCTCAGAACTGATGTGTTGAACCCACGTCTCGTGTGTCCAAAGGTTAAGGGGGAGTTATTTGCGGCATAAATTCTGTAATACTGCAGTCTAAGAGAAAATGAGTTTCTGAACTCTTGCAGTTATGGAAATACATATGCTAAAAAATCAACTAGCGTTTTTGTTTTGATCCAGCAGAGAAGCACCCAGGGCTTTATTCTCATTCACTCCTGGCCCGAGAGCAGTGTAAAAGAAATTCAGCAGGGATCTGGCAGTTTTCAGCGCAAGTCATTACTTGCTTAGTACACACTGGGTGAAAAGTGTAATCCTTCAGGCTATGGAAAACAGAGCTTAGCTTTCAGCTGAGATACAACTTTGTTTTTTCCCTGTGTGTGTTCCTGTGCTTTCATTCACAAATTAGCAGCATTTAGCACCAAGTGCTACAAGTTTGCATATATTATTGAAGCAATTGCAAGGGATACGGAACATTATAGTCCTAACTTCGAAGTTCCCAAATCTTCTAGGTGGGCTTTTCCTGAGAATTGCCATCTCTCTGAAGAGTAACAGTGTGCTTTACCTTGCCAATTTGGTTAACCATTGCCAGAGGATTGTCATGCATGTTATAGAGCACCTTTTAAGTCAACAGTGGATGTAAAAAAATGCATTGAGGAAACAAGCTAAATTATTATTTATTAATAAGCAGAGGTACTGTTTATGAAGCTTTACAAATCCTTTAGTGTATTATAGCAGCTTGCAACAGCATCCTGTTGTAAATATGGTTTTAATATTTCTAGATAAAATTCATCCATCCTCCTCCATATGCTGCCATACGCTTATTTGCATATTCAGTTCTAAAAGCAAGGCAATAATCATCATCTGACATAACTGCAAGCAAAGATGCTAAAACAAAGTTTTGAAGATGCTTTTATCTTGCATTCAAAACCAAACTGGATCTGAAACTTGAAATGCGTAGCAGGGCCTGGTTGAGTGCACTTTGGAACCAGAAAGGTGCCACAACCCTGTTCATCAGGTGGGCTTCCCAGCCAGTTCTTAGTAAGGAAGTAATTGACTGTATTTATCTCTTTTTTTCAAAAAACAACCAACCAACCCAAATCTTGGTTCAGTGAGAAACTGACAGTTTGTGTAATATGCATTTTGAAGAACCAGGAAACACAGGATCGGCTTGGTTTACCTGCAAGCTCCTGAGGATTATGGAAGCTCACGCTCCCTGTAGCACAACAGGGCAGGGCCTTACTCATGTAACACCCTCTTTTTCCCTTTCAGCAGCAGATTTTGCCCTTCTTCCTTGGTTATGTTATTGGCCTCTCCCCTCTGAAATCTTCTGATGGGACAAGTAGCCTCCCTCAATGCTGTTGCTGATCTGAATGGAGAGAAGAACTGTTAGTGAAAGCAACAAAACAAAGGAATCTTTTTCACTTTTCTCTCCTTTCCGGCCCTGGAGGGGAGGGAACACGGCACACATGATTGTATACTTGGTGACTGTTAAAGATTTGAAGCCATTTGTATTTTTTACAATCTGGAAAAGGACCAGAAGGATTTATCCCTAGACTAAAACCTGTAAAGCAGCCTGGCTTCTGGAAGCAGGTTAGCGGGGAAGCAGAATCCGGTAGCAGTGGTTGCTTAAACTGCTGGAGGAATCCAAGCCAGGCTACAGCTCTCATATTCATACGAAATTTAACATTTATGGTACGCTTTGTGAATATTGCTCCCAACAATTTTTTCTAAGCAGCGTTTAAAACCGTAGCCATGATATGTGGTCATAAGGATTGTCAAAATTGGTGGTGTTTTTCTGTTACTAATTATCAACCTTGTGTGGTCAATTATTTTCCCTGCATACCATTACTCTCTTTATCCACACACTTGCCTCTTCATTTGTCGGGGCCCTGTCCTCTGTCAGCTGTGGGTGGCTGAGCTTGAATGCTAAGTGATACAAAGTCTTGTTTTCTCTCCTCAGTGTGTGAAGCAACTGACCTTGTTAAACTTGCCACTTAGGGAAATGACCCCCTCCTGTGCTAGCTCAAAAGAAGCTCTTATCCCTCTTGCTTTCTAATTGGGAATTTCAGTTTTCAGCTGGACATGGACTCATGCTGAAAGAAATCTAGAGGTTGAACCTCTGAAAAAGTCATTAGCATTTGTTTAGACTGACTATGATAAATAGCTGGTTCACTCTTGGCAGTTTTAGAATGTCCTATCGAGTGGTGAATTAGTTGATTGCTAGTAGTAACAATAGTTATGAAACAAATTACAGTGTTGTTATGTTTTTGTAAGAAGTGCTGTAACAGTCAACTGTTTCAAATGAAGCGGGTTCTTTGGGCTCCCTTTTATGTCATGTATTTGCTAAGATTCTAGCAAGAAATCTAAGTAGCCAACGTGAAGTTTAGAAAACTGTGTATCACATTCCTCGCCATTGCAATGCATCAGAACAGCTAAGACTGTGTTTTAAACTAAAAAAAACACCACCCCAAAGCAGCTGAATAACTTAATTTTTTTTTTTCTCCCTTATTTTGCAGGCCTGTATGAATTTCAATGATAGTGGTGCCTGTGTCACGCAGTGCCCCCAGACTTTCGTATACAATCCTACCACCTTCCAGCTGGAGCATAATCACAATGCCAAATACACCTATGGGGCTTTTTGTGTCAAAAAGTGCCCACGTAAGTGCTGTCTTTTCCTGCAGTGATGGAAAGTTTGAGTTGCATTTCAGGAGCCTTACAAAACAATGAGAGAATGAGAGCTAAGTGCATAGTGCACTATCTCAAATCACTCCACGTGTCCTTGCGGCCTGTAGTAACTCAGTCGTGTGTTAGCTAAAGGCAGTGACACTTCCCAAGTATCCTGTCCTATAGTGATTTTTTTTAAAGGAAGGGGATTCACAAGGTTGTTGTTTTCATGACCTGACCACCACAGGTTACATTCATGCTTTAGATCAGAATTTGTAAATTTCAAAATGAACTGTTAAAGTAGTTAGTGGGATTGTAAATGGGTGTAAATTTCTGTTTCAGAAAAATAACAGTCCACTACCAGCACTACCTGGCACCGAATGCTTTCGTAATACCAATGCCCTTTTCTTAAATTGGAGTAATGATGCTTTGACAGAAAGTTACCGTAACTATTTTCTGAGCAGTTCTGGCCAGCGAGGAAAATCCATGCAATACTGACAACAACAGTGTCTTAAAACTCCAGAGTAAAATTAGAGAGGAAGAGGAAGTCAAAAAAAGAGTAATCTCATGCATGTAAAAAACACATGCTTTTGAGATACCAGACAGATGATGGCAAGTACCAGAAAAAATTAGAGGATCATCACTTACATAGTTAGTCTTTGATACTGCTGTTTTAGTTAGAAAGAAAAATAAGTGAGACAGTATTCTTGCTCTCCCTTTCATTCCCACCAAGGTTTACAGTTGTGTTGTACATTAATTATTTTGTCCATAAATTGCATATAAGAAGGATGGGTAATCTATAATAAATGGAAATACAGTTCAGCCCAAACCAAAATCCAGATTTTGAATCTCTGTGGAGAACTTCAGATTGACAGTAGGCTGAGGCTGAGACTGTCAAGGTTTAGTTCTGTCTGTAATAGTGATGGTGTTTTTGAAGCAAGATTTTATTTTTTTTTACACAGAACCAGTATAACATGCATTACTTAAGGCATATGATTCTTTGTCCAACTAGTTCATTGAATATTTTTCCTTTTTTTTTTTTTTTTTCTCTTTCTTGGCAGCATTAAGCTTTCAATTAGGTAGGATCAGTCTGTATCCCCTTTGGCAGTTGTTTTACAAGGCAAAATTGAAATACTTGTCATTGTCTTGTGCGATCTTTTATCCCAGATGCATGTATTTGAATGTGCGTGAAAGAGATGGGCAGAGCATTTTGGATTATTTTTCTTCCATTACTATATGTTTTTTTTTACTACAAGTAAGAATAAAACCAAATTGGGAGAGGAGGGGGATCAGGCCTGACAATTCATGGATTTTCATAAGTCTCAAAAAACATGCCTGATTTGCTTATACACTTCTGAAAGCACTGAACATTAAATGTTAATGTCAATGTGGAATTAATAATTAATAGTGGTAATTAATGTGGTAATTAATAACATGTATTGACATAGCATCCAAACCCATGTGTTTCAGTATTACTTCAGTGGTTTGCTTTCTGCCAATATCTTCTTTTTCCCTTCAGACAACTTTGTGGTAGATTCCAGCTCTTGTGTCCGTGCGTGTCCGAGCTCCAAGATGGAGGTTGAAGAAAATGGTATTAAGATGTGCAAGCCCTGCACTGACATCTGTCCTAAAGGTGAGCAGGAGTTTAGCATCAATGTTCTTGAAGGTAGTCTCTGCTGCAATAGAGCAGAGCAGGGTGTTATTTGTATGTTGTTGAATATCGATAGCCTTAGGATACCCACAGAACTTTGAGCTATGTGGGCTGTGTGTAAAGTATATACAGTAAAATGAAAATTTATTAAGTTGTAATGGTAATACAACCAAACCAATTACTTTTGAGTAGATAAAAATGAAAGGGATTTCTCTGTTGGTTTTAGAGAAATCTGAAAGAATTCTTTATTACATTATTTTAATGATAGGTATTTCCTAAAGGTGTTTTAGAGCTGTCCTTTTATCATTGCATAGGAGGCCATGTTAAAGCCCTGGCTTCAACGTATGGTATGCCTCATACTTGTCAATGCAATGTTAGGTTTCCATTTATTTCCTGTTTTTCAAAAATGTCTCTGTTTTCCCAGAAGCTTCCACCTTACTTCCGAGTGTCTAAATATAGACTAGAAGTTTTTCAGTGACAGTGCTGTTGAAGCGACTGAAATCTATAGGTTACTTTGCTGTCCCAAGCTCTGCTAGGGAGACTTTCTGCTCCCTGCTTGAAGGTCTCGGGAGCAAAGTAGGATCAGTTTTCCCACGTGAGTCTGTGCCACCTTTCAGTCCTAGTGGAAGCCACATCTGGAAGGGAATTCACAGTGAAGCTGCTGAAAAACTCTGTAAAGTAACAGTCACTCCACATGGCTGAAACAGTCCAACACAGAGATCTCTGCCAAGGCAGGATACTGACATGCTGGATTCTAAGTGAAGGCAGTGTCCAGCCCTTAAACCTAATAATTGCAGTAAATAATCTTTTTTTTCTGGAGAGATTGTTTTATGCATGAAAATACATGTGTAGTGCTCCTGTCAAGCTTTTAGCCTTACTCTGTGAGGAGGAAAGTTACCGCGCTTGTAAAAGGTTCAGGTGTACTGCTGGTAGTTGCCAGTGGAGCAGCCTAGTTAGGGAGATAGGGCACATCAGGTGATGGAAGTCATGAAGGATTTCTTCCTGGATGCATCATGCGCCCCAGAAAATGCAACTAAATTACATAGAAAGGCTACACAAAGAATTTTCCTCATTGGGTGTGAAAGTTTCTCCAGGCCAGTAACTTAGTTGCTGGGATTATTAGTAAAGAATTATTTGTACGCACTTTCTAAAGGACCTTATGGCATGTGAATGGCTAAGTTCACAAATCCATCGGGCGAAGGGAACCTCTTGAGCTAGCAGCATTAGGACATCTCAGTTTCTGCAGTGAGTAGTGCACAAATAAATGGTGGGGCCGCCGGGCTAGTCTGAGCTAAGTTATTAACTATCTGTTTACAGCTGGCTTGAGTGGCATATTGTGTGCTTCCTACTTGTCTCTAGATCCCCTGTAAAATACCTGTGTGCCAGGATAACCTTCTGTGGCAGGTACTTTAGCTTATTGCTTGTTTTAAATTGGCCTGTGTCTCTTTGGGAATATGGGTAAAGGGTGCCGTTTTAACGCCTCTCTGCTGCTTTATCTCAGAAAGAAATGAAGACTCGTGTCTAGAAGGCCAAGATAGTCTGATTCAGTAATTGTTTTTCCTAGTTCTTAACACAAACTGCTTGTTTTGGCAGCATGTGATGGCATTGGAACAGGGAGTTTAGTGTCAGCTCAGACGGTGGATTCCAGCAACATTGACAAGTTCATAAACTGTACCAAGATCAATGGCAACCTTATCTTCCTTGTTACTGGGATTCATGGGTAAGTGACAAAATGTTAAGATGTTATGCCATGGTGCCAGCTGAAACAAATTGCATCCCCCTCTTAATGATGGCCGCAGGCTTCTTTTGTGGAATAGCAGACCCAGGATAAATTAGTTTTCTGCTTTCTATTATGAAGGAAAACTGTTACCCTGATTTTTATGATTCAACCTCTAGGAAAAAAAAAGGATGAAGTACGCTGTTCACACTAGAAAGAGAAAAGACGGCTGTGATTTTTGGTTGCTTTATGAGATCCTTGGTACTGGCTTACAATAATGGCTGATTAGAAGGAAGAAAGGGAAGTTGTTTTCCATTACTTTGTTTTAAAATTTGTATGACCAGCAGTCTGATATGTAGAATATGCGGAGAGGGCCTCACCTAGCATAAATTGTCATAGCCTGGGTGTCTGTCACTGCATGTACTTCCAAAAAAGCTGCACTCTTGTCAGTCAGTTTTGGAGTTTCAATTGCAGAGATGCACAAGTCTCACTGGTATTTAAGTGCAGTATTTTGGGTTAAATAGGGCTGTATATTGAATAAGCCTTAGTAACAGTTGAAGATGTGGAGGTATAAAACCAGTATTTAAAATTCTCACCAGTTCCTTCTGAAGAAAGATGCACGACCCAGGTAACCAGTGCCTTGTGTACAGTGCGGTGCACTGTGTGTCCGCATGCAGGATGTGGACACTGTGAGGGTGGGATGCGTCCAGGGAAGACAGACATCCTCTGTTTTGATGATCAGCTGAGGTCCGGTGCAACTTGTCACTTTCTTGCATCATATTCTTTTTGTCATTGAGAAAACACCAATTTTATTGTATCTTCTTACTAATTCAAGTCTGTGTTGTAATCAGCCATGGTAGGTTATATGTGACACTTTGAGGTATTTCAGGACCTAGTAAAACGAGCAAAATCCTCCAAATGCACAAATAATATTAAACTTTTTTGCCTCTGCTGTGGTAAGTAGGCAGATATTTTGTGATACATTAAAAGTGTAAAGTAGTCAATTGCTTCTATTACTGTGTAGGCTTCAAATTTTAACTTGTGTTTTAGGTTCTTCGAAACTTTTAACATTGTTTGCTATTGGTTTGGGGTTTTTTTGTATCTTAATTGCAGTTCTCCAACTCCATGTTTGCATCTTTATGACATAGACATTCAGTTAATCATATTTTTGCTATGGATTGATCTGAAATGGAATTCTGGCATGAGTAGTGGCAGCAGATTTTTCTTCAGTCTTTTTATAGATTCAGATATGTTTAGGTTGTAAGAAAGTGGTTGACACTAGGCTGCCCGGCTCAAATTTCCCTACTAGGCGAGGTGGAAAGAAACAACTTATTTCTTGATGTGACACGGTGATTGGTTATAAAGCTTCACCTGCAACTTGACTCCAGCCATAAGAAAGACAGTTGAAAATCCACTTCAGCGAGGCCCTACAGCTCAGTGATTATCAGAAGGCCAGCAAATGCAGGCTTTCACTGTGCGGTTGTTCTTCTCATCTCTCCAGCAGAGAGTACAGTGTGAAAGGTTACTGTATCATGGGGAGGAAGAAGGACTTTGGTTCAAGTGGTTTAAGGAAATGCTGCTTTGAACTTTTTGAAGCCCTGGAGAAGGTCACACAGGAGTCAGCGCTTAGGCCCTCACACTTTCTGATCTGGCCATATGACTGACTGAGGGGTTGGATGTAAATCTGTTAAATCTCCTAGGACAGGAAGTACTCTAGTACATGCCAGACAAGCAGCTAGGGGACATGAGCAATTTTGTGTGGATTAAAAATGTCCATTACATGAAATGTAATTTTGAGTGCTAGAACTCCTTTTTGTTGCAAAAGTTACATAAGCTGCAAATTTACGAGATGAACCTCACTAAAAAAACCTGTCAAAATAAAGGGACTGAACCCACCCTTGAGGAAAACAGTATTCATCTGAAAATATCTACCTTAAGGACTATAAAGCAGAGGGTTAAAATATTTTGGTTTTATTTTAATAGAAGAATATGAGGTTAGGACATGTAATGTTGAAACTGTGTACCACTTTGTCTCACATTCTTTTCTCATTCTTTACGTAGAGAACTCACTCCAACAAGTCTTGAAGTATGAGGACACTGAGTTCAGCAACCTTAAAGTTTTGCACAGAATAAATTGCAATAGTATAGGTTAAAAGAAGAGGAGAAGATTAGGGAATGAATTAAAATAACTTTATATTTCTGGAACAGCTTTTTTAAAAAATTCTGTCAAATTTTGCAAATCACTAATACATTCATTCTGTTATGAATTTGTTTACTCAGAGTGAACCGCAGCTTTTAAAAGTACGCATTTTCAGTGTTTCAGATTGTGGGGGCTTAAAGGTGACTTCTCTTTGGGAAATTGAAAAACTTTTTATAGTGGCAAACAAGAAAATCAGTGACAGATGCTGAGTGGATTTTTTTGTTTGTTTTCACTGGGAATTGCGCTATTACAATTGATCGCTCCTGTGATTCTGTAACCTGTCTTTCCCTGTCCTGAGTACTCGAACTTTGTGAATTTGTAATAATTTATATACAAACTGTATATATAATTATGAATTGTTTTGATGTACAATTAGTTATAATAGTTTTTATATAAATTAGAGAATGATGACTTTGCTTTAATTAGCGTCCAGAAGTTAAGTGGGATGAAGGTAGCTGAAAGCCGTGTTGCCTTCTGCTCGTGTTGGTGCCTGTGAAGGGGTTGGATATACCAAGGAGAGCTGTAGTTTAAGGATGGACAGCCCCAGCCAGCAGCACATGCTGCCTCCTCCTTCCCCTTGCTTGTAGTAGGAGCAACAAGCCCTCAGTGATCACCAGCTTTTTATCTTCCCTTTAGTTACCCATCTCCGGTTTTGGAATGAGCCAAAAATCTCATTCTTGGAGGTGTATAATTCAGCTGTGCCTGTTCTGCTGAAAAATCTCAGCTTTGCTAATAAGAATGGTAGAAGGGGACTGCATTATTCTACAGTTTTATGTGTTGATAAAGCATCTAAACAGGCATTTGAAGTTTAAGTGTGTATTTGTATCTTTTAAAGACTGCTTTATGTTACGGTTTGGAGGTGAAGTTCAGCAACCTCATGTTTACTGCAGACGAGGGTTTTCCTGTTTTAATAGTAGTGCATTTTAAAAGCAAAGTGTTACGTTCCTTTTAAGTAGTCAAAACTTGTTATCTAGCTTTTTGAGCACCCCAAATTGTTGAAATTAAGTGTATATGATGCTTCTGTGGTCCCATGGGCTGTATGTTAAGTTTCAAGAAATCATTTCATTGCTGCTAACCCGGGGTCACTTGCAGGATGGTTAGAAGTGACCCCATCAGTCTGTCACAGACTTGTGAGGCCTCTCCCCAAGGACAGCCTGGTTGATGACTAACCTGCATGTTCTGATTTCAAGCATGATGTCTCTTGGAAAGCAGGAGGAGGAGAGGTAGAAATGCACGCTTCACGTTTACTGAGGATGATTCCTACCATCAGAAACCTCACAAAGATGCCATGATGCTGTGTTATACACAAGAGCCTTTTCCTGGATTTTTAAAGGATTTTTGTTTGGGTTAGGCTTCTAGTCGGCTTTTTAAATAGTTGGAGAGCCTTTAGTCCTTTAAAATTAGGGAAAAAAATATTTACTAAATGATGGCAGTCTGAAAATCAAGGTCAGCTTCATCTTTTTACACTGTAGTGTATCTATCTAAGATGTTAATGTTTGGTGGTGGTATTTCATTTCTCAGGTGACAAACTTGGTTGGCAAGGATGGGTGCTTTTTGTTGTTCCCTGTTCACCACCTTCTGAAAAGCATACGCTCTCAATGCCATTTGTCAGGAACCGCTGGCAAGCTCTTAGTTTTGTTTTTCTTATAGCTTGTCACTCACTTCAGTAGCAGGTTTGTTAGTCCTGGTAGTACAGTATCGCAACTGTAGCATTTGAGCTAGTATTCCTGGAAAAAATGTTGGAAATTTATCTTTCCTTTAGGGAGGTCGCACATGGTTGTTTAGAATCCCTTAATTTTCCATGAGCATAAATACTTGCTAAAACATTAATGACTTGAGCCGTAAAGATGCTAAGCACCATTATTTTCCTTCAAGATGACTTGGGAGAAGTCACAGGTTCTGCAGGAACAGCAGTCTGAAGAAATTGGAAACAGTCTGAAGAAATCAGGAGCTGCCAAGAAGCAAAGCGTTGACCTGAATACTGCTTTGAGAACCTGATGTTTTTTTATTCAGAGTATCACATCTTGTCTTTTTAATCTTTCAGAGACCCGTATCACACAATCGCCGCGATCAATCCAGAGAAATTAAATATCTTCCAAACAGTGAGAGAGATAACAGGTAATGTACTTCTGATTTCCTAGAATCTGAACTTCTTACTTTGCACTCGTGGTTGTCATTTGTTGGGTTTTCTGAAGAACACGAGGTGCTTTTTTCTTTAAATTCACAATTTAAACGCATAAAAGTTCAGTACACAACAATGTCAGTATCAGTTGATATTTACAAGTGTTTTGTCCTTATGAATACAGAATGCCCATTATGTTGGGGATATGCAAGCATCAGAAGACCTAAGACCATACTGTTGAGTGAGTGAAGGGTCTTGGTCCTCACTTGAAAGCGCTTGAAGTATGCCTTGGAAAAAAAATCAGACAAGCCAGTCTGATTTTGCAGCTACTTCTCTTGGTCTGATAGCAGATGCTGCTGCAAATTAGCCTCTGTACTTTAAAGAAAAATAGATGTGTGGGAAGTCAATCCCATCATTTGTGATGTTTCAGTGGGATCATGTAGATAGAACATGGTACATTGTTTTCTTCGTTTTGCTGCTTCTTGTTTTACCAGATATTACAGATACTAAGATACTACAGCTTTGAGTTCTTGATTGATTACTAGTTATGCATAAATAGGGAAATGAAAAAAAATAATCCTATTTCAAACACACACAAAAACATATTTGGACACTACGGCATGATTGTACCTGGGTGGACCTCAACAAGTGTTTGGCATTTGAAATAAGTTCTCTCCCATGTGCTTCACCTCTCAGAAGTTGTGTGTTTCAGCAAGCTGGTGGGATTAAAAAATGAAAGGAAACTAAATCTCTCCTTAATTCATGTCAAAGATGTCTGGGTGTCTGTAATTTACTATTCCGAAGAACACTGTCTATTTAACGGTCTCAACTCTACAAATTCAGTGGAATTATCGCTGTGCTTAGAGATGCGCTGCGTTTCAGTCTAGTACTGAATCCGCATCATAGGGAACTGCACTCTGTAGAGGACTGTGTGGCACAAAAAATAAGTAGTTCCACCTTCTTATGCAGAGAATGCTCTCTGGTGATCAACGGTCCTCTAACACACTCAGAAACAAATGCAAGTTCTTTGTTTTAGGAAAATATTGTCAACTTTTAATGCATCATTACGGATCTTTCAACTTAATTTTAAAACTGAATGTTCTTAATTTGGGCAAACTTTCATTTTTTTGCCGCTGCTGCTGTCTTGAAAAGTCTGGGAGGCCTTCCAAGATTCCAGCCTGTGTTTACGTTCACTCTCACTGTGGCTGTTGAAAGCAGTTGTAGTGCTGCTGTGACTGTTAAGAGTCCTTCTTTGCCTTCTTGGAGGAGACAGTGGTGAGCAGGCTGATGAATTCAAAGACACTAGTCTGCAGTTTTCATTACCTGTTTCTTTCTTTTTCACAAGCCAGCACTGTCTTTCATTTATAGACTAAGCCTGTCCTAATTCATGTATGTGATAAAGCAGTCCTTATGGTTGAAATAATTGACATTCATATACTTGCCTTTTTCTCCTTTAGGGTATTTGAACATACAGTCGTGGCCTGAGAATATGACAGATTTCAGGGTGTTTTCTAACTTGGTTACTATCGGTGGACGAGCTCTCTATAGGTAAGGTGCTTCTTCTGTTGATGGAATAATTTTTCATTAGTATTCAATGGTTCTTTGTTCAGTAGCACAGAGAGCAACATCTTTTGGGAAGGGCATCATAAATGAATATGTTTTTTCTCTGTTACCAAGGTATTCATTAACAGTATCTTTTCTAATCAGTTGTTTATAATAGGTAATATCTTCTGAACATAATGAGTTTGGGTTTTTTTTTTTAAAAAGATTATCTTGGTTCATTGCTGTAGCTATTAACCCATTGTCCAGAAAGTACATTTCATGTTTTAAAATAGCTTGTGAATGTGAAACATAACTTGAATATACATTACTAGTAGAATTTAGGCCCATTAGTAGAATGTAGTCCAATTATCAGGAAGTTTATATTCCTGGGAGTGCAGGCTCATGTGCCCAAAGAACAATGGCATCTTCAGAAGTGGTAACAGATAAATACTGATAAGAACGCTGAAATCACTGAGGTACCTTGCAGGTGGGGTGTACACTAGCTCTGTAGTACCATTTTTACCAGAGATGTTTTCAGATGAGAACTCAATATGGAGGAATTGATTTGAAGAGAAAAAAGCGTGGTGAAAAATAATGAAGAAGGCATCTGAATGATATATACAGCAACCCCTGGTTCCCCATTGTGTAAATATAGTAAATCAGTCATGGGATTCTGCTGGCATCTTAAACAGCAGCCCAAGCAGATTATGAATAGCAGTGAAACCCTGAGATTGAATTACAGCCCAGCATTCTGTTTGGAAGCAGCAATTTTTATTTGGAACAGCTGGAAAACAATTATAATAATTAAAATACAATAACTTAAAGGATGCCCAGAAACTGGATATTGTCTTCACTAATCTTCAGTCATAAAATATGTGCAGTCATTTCCGTATTGCACAGACAATCAGTTACCGTTCCTTTGATGAAGAAAGGAGATAACCACATATTACAACAAAAGAAAACCGAAATGTAGAAAGTGGGCTGGAAAAATTTCCTTGAAAATAACAATTTCTTCCTGTATTACTATAAATGACATTAATTTGATGCCTGACAGAAGATGTTAATACATTTTGCATGACTTTGTCAGTTTCTCCTTAGCGTATAAACTATCATAGTATGAATTCTGTCATCTTAGAAAAAAAATAATCTTGATTTTCTTCAGTTTTCTCAACAGCACATTAATTCAAAAAACAAGTTAATGATGAAATGTAACTGATTGAGGTCTTTTGTTGGCCTAGTGCTCTGAGCATCACAACTTGTGATATCACGATGCTCATAGGGCTCATAATTTTCCAGGCAATAGAACTGGATGTTGGCTCATAAAATATTTATGCCGCCCCAAAATAAAAGTTTTCTGAGCAAATTCCAGTTTTTCCAAAAAGTTCTTCTTGACATTAAGAACTAATTCTAGTGGGAACTTCCCAACCAGCTTTAATAAGTTTCACCTTCTGGAGCTAATTCCTGTTCTCACTTTTGTTTTCATCACAGTGGCCTTTCCTTACTCATCCTGAAGCAACAAGGTATTACCTCCCTGCAGTTTCAGTCCTTGAAGCAAATCAGTGCTGGCAACATCTACATAACAGACAACAGCAATTTGTGCTACTACCACACTGTGAACTGGACCAGCCTCTTCAGCACACCCAGTCAAAAGACGGTGATTCATCGAAATAAAAAGGCAGAGAACTGCAGTAAGTACTGTTGCTCAGTGCAAATCTTCTTGCCTAGAATTGGCTCACTCGGGGGGAAAGTGATACAATTACTGACAGGATACAGTGCAGTGAGCAGGCCAGGAGCTTGGTGTCTCTTGGAGCTCCACGGACATCAGCAGAGCTGTGACCGTTTACAGAATCTAAGAATTTGGCCCAGTCTTCTCAAAATTCATAGGCAAATGAAATGTTTTAAAGTAGGAACAAATGAAACGAAGGAGAGAGAGGTCGCTGCTTACTTACCGTGATGTGAGCTTTCCAGATCAGAGATCCAGTTTCATGAATACAAGTTCTGAAGGCGGTAAATGTGGAGTGAATGTAGCGTTCATGAAAGGCACTTACTTTACAGATTTGAAAACACAGCAATTTCCTATGGAGTGAGATTTTAACTTTTGCTGCTTCTACCCTGCTTCGCATGAGGGGCACTTCCAGGTCTTCACGGACTGGTTTTGATCACCGAGTTCCTCCTTTCTGTATTTGACCTGTCTGAAAAAGATTGCTTTAAATTGGGCCTGATTGTCTTTCAGGAAAGCTTACGTGCCAGTACCTGGACTGAGATCATAGTAGTGAAAAGCAATGACTGCTACGTAGCAGGTGAAAGAACTTGGTTTTGCAGAAATCAGGCAGCAAATGGCATTAATGCAGTCATATTGGAGCAGCAATCCAGTTCATTTTAAGCATATGTTAGACTCCTAGCAAGAGAGGAGATTCATTAAATTGCTGTGTGTTTAAGAGATATTTCTGAGTTATGTGCTTGGCCAGAAATGTTTGCTTTGGGTTTTTTCAGGCTGTGGTCCTACTTTTAACTTACTCTTTTAGTTCTTTTTTGCCCCCTCCGTTTGAAGTACTATTCTCTTATGTTTTGAGAGAATTTGTGGCTGTGCTCATCACTGTAAGTATGTGTTAGGTGTTAGGTGAAACAAACTGTACATTTTTCACTGCTGTTCAGTTATTTTCCTCATCTTCTCTGCTGTGTAAGAGCTACATGAAGTGGAAGGCCTTGTTTGGTAGTTCACTGCCTGACTTTGTTTTGGGGTATGATGATGTTTCTCTACGTACCAGTTTAAAAAGTGAAGGTTAAAGATACGCCTTTTGCAGTTGATGTAGGTATTTCAATTGTGATTGTGCCTGAAGGTGTAGAGGGAAAGGGTTGTTCCTTAACCTCCATCAATCCGCTGACCAGTGTTAAACTGCAGCATATTTATACTTTGATGTTCTTTTATGTGAGACAGAAGGATGTGTTGAACAGAACTTTTCTTGGTAGAAGTTTTATCATAGAATAGTTTGGTTTGGAAGGAACCTTTAAAGGTCATCTAGTCCAGCCTTCTCTGCCATGGGCAGGGACACCTTCAACTAGATCAGGTTGCTCAGAGCCCCATCCAACCTGACCTTGAATGTTTCCAGGGATGGGGCTTCTGCCACCTCTCTGGGTGACCTGTTACAGTGTCTCACCACCCTCATTGTAAAAAATGTCTTCCTTATATCTAGTCTATCCTCTTCTAGTTTAAAACCATTACCCCTTTTCATACCGCAGCAGACCCTGCTAAAAAGTTTGTCCCCATCTTTCCTGTAGGCCCCCTTTAAGTACTGAAACGCCACAGTAAGGTCTCCCTGGAGCTTTCGTTTTTCCAGGCTGAACAGCCTCCTGACTTCCCATGAATAACTAGTGCCTTCAGTCTTGCCAGCTAGAGCATTTGTAGATGGCTTGTAGTTCTGATACGCAGTCTGTTTTTTTTCTGCCCCCACATAGAAATCCAGCTATGAAGAATGGTATATTATTTGAGAAATGAAGGTGTTGCCAAGAAAGAGGATCACGTCTGTTCAGGGATGGTGGGTTGCTAGTTGCTTTTCCCTGCAGTGGGGTTGGAATTTAATAGGATCGTGTGGCGGGGAGGAACCTAGTTCTGTGCTAGCAGTCTAGTAATGGGCGTGTACTGAAACGCCACACATCTGATACGCAGTCTGTGAGATATGGAACAGAATCTGTCTGAAGAAGCAAAGGTCTTGATGACCATGCAAGAATCACGAGGGTTATATGCCAAGATCCTAGTAGTCTTAATCTTGCTGTGAGATACATGAACCTGGGAACTTTCCAGAGAGCACAGGTTTCCTCTCTACCTTATGAAAAACTGCTGACTGGGGGAGAAAAATCTTGCGATTGGTGCTCTTTGATGTTTTCTAACAGCAGATTGGCTGTAGCTGACTGATAGCGATGCATCATTTAATCAAAGAACAGCCAGCTCTCTCCATTCCTAGAGACGGAGTATAAAAATAAGATTAGCAGTAATAGGGTGGAACACAGGCCCCGTGTCTCATACAGTAATGCTTCCTCTTTGCTTCAAGCTCTCTGTAACTTAAAATACATTAGAAGACAAGTGGAAAACCACTCAGAGGTGAGCTTTGTGAGGCTCTTTTCCATTGATGGAACAGTGGCCCGTTTGTTTCACTGCTTTTGAGAGCTTGGGGGACGTAGCTGAACACAGTAGTTTGGAAGATACTCATTCCCATATGAGTTGTCAGGACTCCTTTGACAAATACCTCTTTGCCCTTTCCTCTGATCACTAAGTTTGAGCCCTTTGAGTCCCAGCAGCCACAGCTACTGAAATACAGGCTTCCAGGGCAAATGGAAACTAGGATATACTGTCACATCATCCTCTTGCACTGTATGGCTTGCCACTACATTTGCACACAAAGGGAAAATGTAAACTTCATTTAACTTTTAGCTTGTTGATGAGTTGTTATGATAGAGACTCATAATTTTTCGGGAACAAAAATACTCCTAAAGATATTCTATGAAAAATGAACACCAAGGGAATCTTCATGATGAAAAAAAATCTCATTCATTTTGTTTTAAGAAGTCACAATGTAATCTACAGTACCAAGGGGCTAGTTTTAAAAACGGAGTCTAACCTATGTTCATTAAATGGACTGTATTTAATGAACGTAGGCTGGGCGCCAAGTTACTCTGATCAGAAGACAGTGTCTTAGCAGAATTCCTGAACCCTAACAGGGCACAGTGGTTTTCTCTCTCTGTGCGCATCTGTGTGAATGAATTGATTAATGTTTTGTGGCATTTTGAGAATCAGCATTAGGTGAGAAGAGTTGCACTGCTGCTTCAACTCTGCCTGTCAGCCAGCACCTTTCTGGAGTTAAATGGATTCTGATACGGGTTAGATGTTCAAGTAAAATCTTCAGAATTACAGTAAGGCAGAACTTTTCCTTTGAACCAGATGTATTTATCCAGCGTACTCTGAATAATCAGGATAGGCCAAAAAGCTGGCATTTAGTAGAGTTTTCTCTGAATCTTCTGCTGCCTGAGTGTTTGGGATCTGAGGGCAAGCCTCTAGGGTTTCCATTTCTGCCTTTCAGTTGTTTTGCCTATCGTGGCCCCTGATCCTGCAGATGCTTGGGGATATGCCCGTGCTTCTCCGAGTGACCAAATAAGACTAATCAGAATGGGGAAGGGAAATGCATAAGTAAATATTTGCAGGATTGGAATCCATCTTCTATGGTAGAAATACTGTCTGCTTGCATGGTAATTAGCAGAGTGTGAATTGGTAATAAAAATATCATTAAGGATTTTTTTTCACATGGTTTCCAGTGAACAAACCAGTCTAGACCATGTTAATTATTACAGCCACTCTCAGGTACGTTTATTACTATCCTTTTGTATATTTTGAGTCGCTATCAGCTTGTTTTTGCTTTCCTGACTACCTAGTGATTCTTAATGACTTAAGGCAAGTTACAGCAAACATTTACTATCCACGTGTAACTTTTCTTAAAAATCATGGTAGAGCTTCCAAGATGTAAGAAGCATCATGTTTAAGTGACTTTTAGGATATATAACAAGATAGCGGTATCTTCCATACCATTTAATGCTGTGTTCAGCTGACCGTATAGGTCAGTGAGGAAATACTTAAAAAATTATTGGGGGAGTAAAATATTTGTTGAAATTTTCAGTCTATAGTGGCGCTTTGTCTTTGAGTTAACACTGACATTTTAGGGTTTGGCAGATTTATTTATTGGGGTTTTTTTTGTTTGATAAGGAAGTAAAGACAACAGATTAAAGTCAACGGAAAATGTGACCTCTCTCTTCTCCGCCTTCCCTACACACACTCAGGGATAGAAATATCAGTGTCCAAGCTTATGTACACTGCGAATGTAGAAGTAAGTGGCACCTTTGAGGCTGAGCACCAAGGAAAGGGCAGCGATACATGATCATCAGCAAGAGACTTCTGTGTGGACCCTAAAAGATGCCTAGGGTTGGGGCTTTGTTGCAGGAGAAGATTTGAGTCTCACAGTCTTTCCCAAGGTTGTTTGAGAGTTTAGGTGGCAAATGGGCATCTTCAAACTGATAAGCAGAGTGGAAATAAATTGGAGAGCATTTATCTAAAATGTAATGCATAAAGCTCTCATCTTATGTCGACTTTTGTCTACTACTATAAACTGTAATGTTAAACGGTTTGTGCATAGAACTTAAGTTATGAACATTATTAATGCAGAATGAATTGCTATAAAGTTCTTTGCCAGAGAATGTGCTCTGGTAGTAAGATTTACCATTGCTTTGTGCTGAAGTGAAGAATCTGCCTTTTTTTCCCCAGTATGGGGTTTTTTTATGGAATAGTCAGAGGTGGCTCACATTAAATATGAGTACACACAAAATAAATGTAGAAAAAAATGTTCTTTTATACAAAATAATTTAAATAATTCCTTTCCCTTACACCCACAGAGTACAGTGAAACCTTTCTACACAAAGGTTGTTATAAATGTGATTGTTAGGAATTACGTCAATTTAGCCACCAATTAACAACTTGAACAAATGATTACATTCATTATCAGGTGTGATGCAAAGTGAACTGAAGTCTGTGTCAGCTTTTCTATTGAGTTCATGGAGCTTTGGATTAGGCCCATAAGTGTATAGCCAAATAACAATAATTTCCTTTTTTTAGATAGCTAATATTCTTGTGTTCTGTCTAGGCTGAGGAAAAACATTGAAACTTTCTGCTTCTAACCTGCATGACCCCATTAATAAAGAATGAACGCTTGTTCTAAAACTCATGATGAAAATGAGTTCCTGTCAAAAGCATTATTCTTTCCTTCCACATATGGCTGTGTGGTGTGCTGGAGCTTCAGAACCTTCTCAGCCCATGGGAATGCCAAACAATGTGACTAAAATTGAAACATTTATTTAGCTGTCCCTATAATTAAGGAGGAGGAAGAAAGACAAGCAGAATAGGTTTTTATGTGGTGTCAAAAAACCCCACTCCTTTCTTGCCAAAATTCATTTATGAAAACATATCTATGACTTAGAAATAAGCAGAAGGAAATAGTGATTTTTTTACTATTACTTTCTGCATAGACTACAGGCACTGTGTTGGCTACGTTTCAATAGGGTAATCATGATTTCTTTACTGAGAAGCTCTTGTTTTATTTGCATAAGGTTACTCGCTATATTCTCTGAGCTATCTTGTAATAGTGTCACTTGCTGTTTGAAGGGATATTTTAGTGTGTGCGCGAATAAATTCTGATCTCGGAGTAGTTTGACAGCTGAAAGCAGTGAAAAGAAGGGAAATCACTAGTAATAAAAGCACAATTTCAAGTTACAAAAAAAGGTGAGAAAGCAAATAGGAAACTGCCTTTCAATGCAAGAGTGTGTAAAACAAAACCAGAAGAATTATTAATATTCTAAAGATTGAAAATAAGAACAAAAGGTTCTCTAAGCAGGGTGGGATTTTGTTGTGTGGCAAGTACTTAAAGTGAGTCATTGACTAGAAAATAAAACTACTCAAACAAGAAGTTTCCTTAATTAGAACTGTGATATTTTGTGGGTTTGGGGTCTTTTGCTGTGCTGGAATCTCTGAGAATTAATACGCTTTGAAGGAAATTAAATGAACACCTGGAATTACTCCTAAATTTAATTATTTTCTGTTTGGCTGTACCTGATTTGATCTTTGAGGCAAAAGAACAGCCAAAAAGATACTTCTGAATACCTTCTGGATGTTGTCATTAAGAAAGTATACATGGTATAAAAAAATGCATGTATTCAAGCATTCCAGCCTTAATAACACACGAATGTGCAGTCTTTTCATGTATGAGGTTATCGTGTTGAATACGACAGTGCTCATCCACCTGCTGAATTAGATGCGTTGTACAGCAGAGCCATGCAGGGTCAGCAACAAGGCCTTGCAAGTAGAAGAAAGTTGGTGAATCTTGTGTTCTTGGATCAGTTTCCTGCAAGGGCTGGAGGACATGAAATCTTTGACATGAAATCTGGTTCCTATGCTGCGTGTAAAGGTGCAATGTCGTTTTTTGGCACTGAATTATGCAAGTCTTCTAAGCAGAAAAAGAAACAAGTAGATGCAAATCTGCTATTCTCAATCTCCATAAAGCAAAATAGCCTATTGCAAGAAGAAAGGAAATATGGAAGAAGCTTCACTCCTCTTGCCTACTCGCTACGTGGGCTGTGAGAGAGAAACTGTGCATCAAATCATTGCATTTTTTTTTTCTGAAAGAAGTGCTTTCTCATCAATTCAGTGGTCAGAAAGCAGGGTGGCAGTGGGAGGAAGGACAGGACAGGTAGTGGATATCAAAGAAAAGCACCCTGCCGGTGTGACATGAACTTCCTTCATGTAGGCAGGCAAAAGGAGGTGCAGAAGTTGCCTTGCAGTGAACAGAAGAGGACATAGGCTGGGCGTGCTATCCAAATCGGAATGATGTGCTTGGCAAAGATGGTGCCAGCCTCAAACAATGCTGCATGACGAAAAGTAGCGATTAAGGAGCCGTTAAGGAGGGAGTTGCTGTATGAAGGAGTGTGCTCTCCTGTGCAGTAGGCTGCGCTCCACCCTCTCATGGTCACTGAAGCCAAGGCTGCCTTTGAGCTTCACATTGCCCACCAGCCCCTCTTCGTTGGTGGGAAGAAGGTCCACCACTCCTGGCACCTCTCCCCATTGGTTCCTCAATCACTTGGAGAAGGAAGTTAGGATCAATGCACTCCAGGAACCTCCTGGATTGCTTATGCCCTGTTGTTTTGTCCCTCCAGCAGATTATCAGGATGGTTGAAATCCCCCATGAAGACTAGGGCTTGTGAGTATGAGGCTACTCCTAACTGTAGAGGGCCTCACCCACTCTGTCTTCCTGGTTGGGTGGCCTGTAGCAGATCCCCACTGTAATTTCACCTGTCCCTGCCTTCGCTTTAATCCTGCTTGGTTGACTTCTCATCCATCCTCAGATTTTATTTAATGTAAAGCTGCCAGAGGGAATTTTGCATTTTTGCAAAAAGATTTTCTGTTGATGTTGCCATCGCCCCTCTTCAAACCTGTGCTGGGCCTAGGTACTTGCAGGTTTATGGATGTATTCAGTGTCTGTGTGTTTATTCTTGACTGTGCATCTTTGCTACGGCATTGGAGATGGTGGTAGAATTCTACCAGAAAACTTACTTTTAATTTATTATTTGTCACTTCCCTGATGTTGTTTCCAGTGGTGTAAAAAAAAAAAAAAAAAAAAAACAACAAACAAAAATGAAAACCCAAACAAGTGCTTGTATATTTGCCATCTCTGACATTCAGATTTTTGCTGTTTTAATCTACTGAGTCCAGTATGTAGCCATTTGCATAAAACATCTCATCATGCAAGAGTGAATTCAAATTAAGTGATTCACCTTTTCATGTCAGGGTCTGGCTGAATCTGTGCAACTGGACTTTCTTCAGATGCTGGAGAGATAACGTGTTTCCTTTTGCTCTTGGCTGATTTTCTCCCTCTATCACAGTCATCTAGATATTTATGTAGAGGAGGATTTATATAAAATAAAAATACAGAATTAATTACGTTGTTTGAAACAACCTTTTCCCCTCACTCTTTGTTCATTTTGTTTATTTAAACTGAACTTCGGTTTTGAGACCAAAATTGTATATTGAGGGTCTTTAGCGTAAAGGCTCTTTGGTTCTTCGGGTGCTTTTGTAATAAACAGCTTTAAAAAAACACAGTTAATGATGACTTTTCTTCAACATTTTCCCCACCGTCCATAAGTTTTATTTCAGGGAGTCCTCGATTCAGAGGTAGTGTTTTATATTTTAGTTTAATAGCCCTCCTGTGGATTTGGACAATTGATTTTTCAAGTCCTTCAAATTGCTGGTATTTGCCATGTCCTGTTTCAGGGAATTCTGCAGCTTGATCTTTACTTTCTATGAAGAAAAATCTCAGTTTAGAACCCTATTGGGTTCCTGTCTCCTTGAATGCCCATGAGGCTCTTGGGAGAAGCAAAGAACAATTGTTTCATGCTTACTTACCTTCTTCTTGTCATTGACGATTTTATAGACCTTTATCATGTCCTTTCTCACCCATATCTAAGGCTACTCATCTGTTTATTCCTGGTGTAGAAGCTCTTCTCTAGTTTCAATCATCCGTGCAGTGCTCTTAAAGCTTTTTCTCGCTCCACTGTATCTTTTCTGAAAGGAACAAACCAGAAGTGTGTATCGTATTCAAACTGTGAGTGCACAGTGTGTTTCTCTAGTGGTATAATGATAATTTTCTGTTTTTTCTCTATTCTCTTTCTAGAAAGTCTGAATGTTCAGTTTACTTCTCTGAGTGTGGCAGAATGCTGAATGAAATGTATTCCCTTGGATTTCAGGGAACTATGTAAGTTAATGACAGTGTGCTCTTTCTCTGCAGCTGCCGACGGAATGGTGTGTAATGAGTTATGCTCGAGCGATGGCTGTTGGGGGCCGGGGCCAGACCAGTGTCTCTCCTGCAAGCGCTTCATCAGGGGCAGGACCTGCATAGATTCTTGTAACCTGTACGACGGGTAAGATGTTTCCCTTGCACTCTTCCCTAAAGTTGCTGACTGCATTGTTCAGGACTTTCATGAGTAAGTTATTTTGCTTTTACGTTAATCAGTATTTGGTTCCATTGCCAATATTACTGCTTTTGAGTGATATGTATTGCAGGATAAGTTTTAATTATTTCCAAATCTGAACTTTTGTAGAAGGCTTTATCTAGTATTCTGCTGACTAAAATTTTCGTGCAATATCAAAAGTTTGTTGTGCCTTTTGCGTTCCTGATAATGTGAGCAATTTGATTTAGGTGAAAAGTAAAAAACCCACCGTGTAGCCCTACTTAAATATTGACACTGCTATTCAGAAACACATATAACTATGTTCTTTCACATTAGATTTAGGCAGGTGATGGAGAATAAGGACCCCAAAGTAAGAAGACTTTTCCTAATACCATATGTATGTGTACACACAAATATAAATAATAAAGCCAATGTGAGTTGTTACTCCCCCCTTCCTTCTCCCACTCCTGCATATGCATCATCTTTTTTGGAGGATGAGTGTGGAAAAAACCTACATACAGCACAGCCAGGGTGGCTGAGTCTGGCTTACAACAGAAAGATAGAGCTGAACTGCTTGTATTAGCTGCAGCAGAAGAATTAGTAATTAGGCTGTAGAATGAAAATACATCCTAATGACTGTAGAGGAGCAGAGGGAGAACATTGATAAACTAAGCTCAGAGGTCTTCACCTTTACCTGAATATTACTAGAACCAACTGACATGAGTGTGCAGCACATCTTTAACTGTTTAATGCAAATATTTTAACTGGTTAATGCAACAAGATGGGATCCATCTGCAAAGCTTAGGTGTCCAGTCTCAACTAGTTACGTAGATTCTCTTTGTGGTTAGTGGGAGAGAAGCGACCTGTTCAGGTGTTAATTCATCTTAGCCTAGAAGAAGGTAGCATGAATTGTGTTGAGAAGGTGCTGGAGGTTTTTTTGTGAGTTGCAACTGAAAGCTGAAATGAGATACCTGGTGTTTGGTGACAGAAATCCCACCAACTATCACTACTTCCCCCGCACCCCCCACCCATTATAAGTGGTTAATAAAAAGAAATAAGTCACTAGAGCAATAGTCTCTTGTGCATGCATGAAATAAATGATCAAAAGGATTTGTTTTGACATTTTTTTAGATCCAGACCTAAGTCTAGAATCGTTGGTGAAGAAGTTATGAGCCTTTTGAAGAACAGGCTTTAAAACAGCAGTGTGTGCAGAGACTTAACTAAAACAAGAACAGCAGTTGTGATCAGTGCTCTTTCTAATCCTTCCTTTCAGATAGTGATGTCTCACATGTAACAAGTGGCTTTCTGAACTGAGCCATGAGGCACAATTTCATAGATAAAAATCAAGAAATGAGCTGCTTTGTCCGGTTAATGAGGTCCTTATTTCTTAAGGAAAGAGTAGAAAAAAAGCACTCTAGTTTTAAACTGCTAAACAAAAAAATCTACCTATGAATTAGGTTGCTGATGGGGCCCCGTTTTCAGCTGGTGTAAAGCAGCATAATGTCGTTAACAGAAGTGATCTCAGCTGGCACAGTCAGCTGGACTTAGTGAAGCTGAATGATTTCCACCAGGTGAAGAGCCAGCCATTTTGTCTCAGTTTCAGTCTCACTTTTGCTTTCTCCTGACCTGCCTGCAAAATATTTTCCTAGGGAATTTCGAGAATTTGCAAACGGTTCCGTCTGTGTGGAGTGTGATCCCCAGTGTGAAAAGATGGAAGAAAACATGATCACGTGCTATGGGCCGGTAAGAACAAAATTTGATGTGTTACGGACTAGGGTGGTGAAGTGTGCTAGCGCACAGATGTTTTCTGCTTACAGACTTTAAAGTGGCTATTGAAAATTAATGTTAACAAAACCAGAAAATACAAATATTCTGAATTTAGGGAAAGAATGCTGCTAAATTAGTGCTGGGAATAAACATCCCTGTATCAGCCTCCTTAAGAAAGTGGTTTAAAAAGTAACATCCTTTCTTTCCTGAGTTATCTCAGGAAATGCCTTAATGGTACCGATGAACAAGATTTTTTTAATGACAGCATGCAGATACAACTCGAGTGCACTCTTTGCCACTGTTTACGTTCTTTATACTCAATTCTGTCCTGTTTTACAACTTTAGTTAATTTTCCACAAAAAAAAAGTGTGGGAATTTGTCTCAGTCTCTTAGTTAGCTTGAACAGTATGTTGAGGTTTTTTTTTTAACTTAGCCTTTTAGGTTGTTTTTATAGAGATTTCTTTTTCATGCATCCTAAATGAATGTTAACTGTGGCTGTCACCTTTATAATGGCCAGTGAGTCTTCTTTAAAAGGCTGTTGCCCTTTTGTGAGGTAGAAGTTGTCTCTTCCTTGTGGTCTTTTGTATGTCACAAGTATCCTGGGTAATGAGGAGTTATATTTTAGGTTCTTCATCATTGAAGAAATTTAACCCATAACTTATTTCCTTATTTTTGTGACTTACCTATTGAATGGAAGAAAAGACATCATCATTTTTATTGCAATACTGCGTTTTCTGCAACACAACCGTAAAGCAAAAAGCTGATGCTTCAAGTATTCAACCTGTGAGGGAAATGTGGATTTGTAGCAGGCTCCTGGACATAAAATCCTAGACCAGTGCTCAACCTGAACACCAGATTTGGTTATACACCAGCTCACGATCACAACTTTAAAATTTTAGTTTCATGTTGTCTAGGAGCCTTGGTTTGTAGTTCATAATAGCCTAGGCTATATATGTATATGTGGGAAGGAGACCTCCTAGTTCTGCAGTGTTCTTGTGACCAGATACCACAGGGAGAATGCAGTGTGGAAAATAGTTCTGAAGTGCAGAGGTAGGGGATCCCACTGAAAAGCCATTGCAGTTGCTTTGCAAATGTGGTTCAGTATTGAACATTGTTGCGGGAAATTTCTAAGAGTTAAAGTGGGCATCCATTGTGTTAAGCACCCCAATAATATGTGCACTGGCAGCCCAGAAAGCCAACAGCGTCCTGTTGGCCAGAAGGTCAAGGGAGGCGATTCTGCCCCTCTACTCTGCTCTGGTGTGTCCCCAGCTGGAGTACTCTGTCCAGCTCTGGAGCCCTCAGCACAGGAAGGACAGGGACCTGTTGGAATGGGTCCAGCAGAGGGCCACAAAGATGATGAGAGGGCTGGAGCACCTCTCTTACAAAGACAGGCTGAGAGAGCTGGGATTGTTCAGCCTGGAGAAGGCTCCGGGGAGGCCTTAGAGCCCCTTCCAGTACTTGAAGGGGGGGGCCTGCAGGAGAGATGGGGAGGGACTCTTTATCAGGGAATGGAGCAATAGGGCAAGGCGTAATGGTTTTAAACTGAAAGAGGGTAAATTTAGATTAGATATTAAGAAGAAATTATTTCCTGTGAGGGTGGTGAGACACTGGAACAGGTTGCCCAGAGAAGCTGCAGATGCCCCATCCCTGGAGGGGTTCAAGGCCAGGCTGGATGGGGCTTTGAGCAACCTGGTCTGGTGGGAGGTGTCCCTGGCCATGGCAGGGGGGTTGAAACTCAATGATTTTTAGGGTCCGTTCCAACCTGAACCGCTCTACAATTCTATGATAATATTGAAAAACCTGTTTAGAAGCTGGAATTTAGTATTATACTCTACAGAATAAATTTACGGCCAAAATCTCCGGGATTTACACATGTTACTGCTGCTCCTTAATGGAAACTGGAACCATACAGCTAATTCACTGTTCCTAGGGGAAGAAATGCTACTAGAGTTACTGTTGAGAGTGCTGCAATTCTAGTGCAGCAGGAAAAGACAGAGTAACTTCAATGCATTGCATTTCTTTGTTCTGTGCTCTCCAGGGACCTGACCATTGCACAAAGTGTTTCCATTTTAAGGATGGTCCAAATTGTGTGGAAAAATGTCCTGATGGCTTACAGGGGGCCAACAGCTTCATTTTCAAATACGCTGATGAGGATCGTGAGTGCCATCCGTGTCATCCAAACTGCACACAAGGGTAAGTGCAAATTCTGTGAAGTGAGCCATCCTGTTTGCTGTTTATAGCACACGATGATTTATGGTCACTTTGGTAAAGCATTGTCCCAGTCCTGAAAACAGAGCATGTGCAGCAGTAAAGTAACCTTTGAGTTTCAGGTCTCTCACGATACTTGGTTTGCAGTCATGAATGTCCAGCAGCTTATAAGAAAAAAAGCTTTAACCCCTTTTGAAAACTGTGGAGAAAAAATTTTCATAGCAACACTCTTAGCTTGTCATCTAGCTAGTACTGGTTTGTAGCAAATGCTGCCATCAATACTTAACCTAAGTGTAGACCTGTGAAATTACTTTGTTTAGTATATACTTGTTGATAGAATTTTTGTCTCTGCTCCTTGGTATTGGTGAACTAATCTATCAGCACTATCGTGGGACAAAAGCGTTACTGCCCTCTTTTTCATACAGGGACTGATGCAAAGGGTTTCTCTGAAACCACACTATCTACAAGGATCTGAGTCCAAGCATCAGTTTCTCAAGTCCTGTCGAAGTGCCCAGAATCACTTGTTACATTTGGAAATAGACAGCCCATGTATCTGAGCCAGAATTAAAAATCTGTGCAACAAAATGATAGTAGTTGCATACGCAACTGTTGTTTTGCATGGGCCACATAAGTTATAAATGTGTTTTCCATGAGGCGGATGGTGGTGTCCAGCATACAAAGAAAGGGAGAGCAGCCAAGGGAAAAGAGACAAAACTTCAGCCAGTGAAATAATCTTTGACAAGAGGCTCTTATTGTTTAGCAGCTAAAATTAAACCAGTAAATTATTCAATGTAATCTTGATGTCAACAGCTGTTGCTATTCAAAATGAGACCTTTTGCTGGTTTTGCAAATCTAATTACAATAGGGCCATTAGGGAAATGAAAGTGAGATCGCAAATACACAGCCAGGATCTGTTACAGATTTGTCTTCCCCTCAGACCCTTTAAATCAGTTACACAATAAGAAAAATGCTGCTACTGTGGAAGAAGAGCGTAAGGAACAGACAATATGAAAAGATGAGCTCACTTCACTAGCTCTGGTCCTGGCTTTAATACATGGTGGAAGTGCCAATTCTGTTCCAATCTGACAAGCCCAGCTGTGGATGATTTACTGTCCACCCTGCACAGGAAGAGTTTTGCAGCTCTGCTGCCTCTCGGAAGACCACAATGCACCACTTCTTCCCATTCCCTCCCCTTTTTTGGGGGAGTCTGATCTAACTACTGCTAATCTTTGTAGCACAACCGTGTTTCTCCTAAACCAGGAAGGGAGCAGAATGTTTTCCATGCCTTTATGCTTCTTCATATGCATCAGTGTTTTGCAAGTGGTTGTTTGGCTTTATCTGCCTGGATGGAACAGGATCAAGGAGAGAGGCTTTTATGCCTTGTGATGAAAACCTGATGTTATAGTTCATAAACAGACAGGAAGAGGCATTGGGCAGTTGTAACTGAACGTGCTGCTGTTCACTGGCAACCCTTGGTGAGACAGGGTTCCTTTATGCTGAGTTAATTTAATCCTTGTCATTTAATCCTTGAACTTTCAGTTTTCCCTTCTTTTGTTTTTCTGCAGCTGATTAGGTGAAAGAAAACTTCATTTAGCATCATGTGCCAATTCCCAAAGAAATGAAAAAGTACGATTAGTAAAAGGGCCAAAGGCTTCACTGGGTTACACATGCAAAGGTGTGGTTGTCTCCCAGATGAGGAGCTATGCCTTTCCCGTGAGTCAAATACTGACAAAAATGTGTCTATTCTTAGGTATTTTGTTACCCCTTATAAAAACAGCACTTCACCATCCCCCAAATCTGTGTGTAAACATGGGTATTCTTTTCTAGTGTTCCTAAAGACTTTGTGGCATGTGATTATGTTAATTAAACTGTTAATGACGGCCCCAGATGTTTGGGGTTTATGGGTTGTGTGTCGTACTGCCAATATTGTCAAGGGCAGAATATGCCAGCAGAGAGAAGGGAGATCAATTACTCTCTTCCCTTTTTTCCTTCAATACTGAATTCTCTAGTCTCATACCCTTCCTTTAGAAATTACTATTAACCCCTTCTATGATGGGGTTACAGTACTGGTGGATAAGGGAAGAGCAACTGACATGATCTACGGGGACTAGTGCAAAGCATTTGATGCTGTCGACATGATATCCTGGTCTCTAAATTCAAGATACGTGGATTTGACATGGATCACTCAGTGAATAAGGAATTGGCTGGATGGCCACACTGAAAGCGTTGCTGTCAACAACTCGATGTCCAGCTGGCGAGCAGTGATGAGCGGTGTTCCTCAGGGGTCAGTATTGGGACCAGCACTCTATATATCCATGTCAGTGATACGGACAGTGGGATTGAGTGCACCCTCAGCGAGTTTGCTGATGACACCAAGATGTGTGGAGTGTTGGAGGGAAAGGATGCCACCCAGAGGGATGTTGACAGGCTTGAGAGGTGGACCCATGTGAACCTCATGAAGATCAACAAGACCAAGTGCAAGGTCCAAGCACAAATAGAGGCTGGGAGGAGAGTGGAATGAGAGCAACCCTGAGGAGAAGGACTTGGGGGTGTTGGTGGATGAGAAGCTCAGTGTGACTCGGCAATGTGCGCTTGCAGCTCAAAAGCCAGCTATATTCTGGGCTATGTTAAAAGAAGCGTGGCCAGCACGTTGAGGGAGGTGATTCTGCTCCTCTACTCCGCTCTCATGAGACCCCACCTGGAGTACTGCATCAAGCTCTGGAGCCCTCGGCAGAGGAAGGACAGGTATCTGTTGGAGTGAGTCCAGTGGAAGGCCATGAAGATGATGAGAGGGCTGGAGCACCTCTCCTATGAAGACAGGCTGAGAGACTTGGGATTGTTCAGCCTGGAGAAGAGAAGGCTGTGAAGAGACGTTATAGCAGCCTTCCAGTACCTGAAGGGAGCCTACAGGAGAGATGGGGAGGGACTCTTTTCTCAGGGANTGTTCTAGTGGGAGGTGTCCCTGCCTATGGAAGGGGGTTGGAACTCGATGATCTCTAAAGTCCTTTCCAACCCAAACATAGAATAGTTTCTATGAAATTCCCCTCAATCAGGACTCTACGGCGAAATGGGTTTTGGAAGGAGCGCATCTTGATATTTGGCTCACAACTGAATGGTACAGGGAAGCTGTAATTCTACTTCATCTAGCATGTCTGTTCTCCTCTCTGTCAGATCAATTGCTGGAATAAACCTGATGCTCTTGCAGCAGAGCTTGGATACTTGTCAAAAAATGTTGAGCTGCTGCAGAGCAGTGTTCCTGGTGTGGTATTATCCCATTCCTGCAGTTCTGCCCTCTTTGAATCAGGCTGATTGCTAAAATGGGTTGTTGGTTCTCATACCTTTTTTCTATTCATCCCCACCTGTTGTCACCAATGAAGATACCTGTCCTATCTCTGTGTTTCTTGTGAGCGTTTTACCACAGTTTCGTCACGCACTTGCAGATGATTGCTTTACACCCCAGTGCACGACACTTAATAACACCGTTCTCCTCCTTTATTCAAGTATAATGACTGTTAATAGGTGTGTAATTATGCAGCCCTGTTAATGATCTTATATTGACTAAGAGAACTATCACGGAGTGGCTTCCTTGGATGCCTCAACTGTGCTCTTGGCCTTGCATCCCCATGATAAAAATCAGCTACTTGAAGCCCGTTTGGAGCAGGTCAGAGGCTCGTGGGACAGCTATCCCATGGAATTCAAGAGTCAGAAAGCATTTGGCACCTCTTCTTGCAGAGCTAGCCCAAGTGGAACTCTTTCACAGAAATGAAATACTAATTGTATAATAGCATTTGACAGTCTGTTTCCTCGCTGGGTAGGACACAAAGAGGAGATCTCACTGGACATCTTCCCTCAACATAGAAAGACATTTTCTCATACACCTTTTTGAAGGAGGTATATTGTTCTTCACCAAAACTTTGTTTTCCTTCTAAGCCAAAACCAGAGAAGTCATGGGAGCCTTATCAACATGTGTGTGGTCCAGAAGGGATTTTAAGGCAGAAGTACTTTCTTGCCTATAAAGCTTAGGCGTATTTTTAGGAAGGGGTTACTAATTCCAGATGAAACAATAGTGCAAATTCAATGGCAACAAGCTCTGAATAAGAAACTGTTACTGTTTTGTTGATGTGAAATTTCCCTGCCCCGTCTCAGTTTCTTACTATCACTGTCCGTATGCGCTTCCTAATGCATAGCTAAGTAACCCCCTGGTTTTAAGTTGTCCGGCTTTACCCATAGCAATAGTTCGGTGATCAGGTCACCAGCACAACTAAGATTTTCTCCTGTTCAGGGTTAATCCATTTCTGCTATTGTATAATCAGTTTTGTTTGTTTCCAGTGGCAAAGATTTTTGGGAATTCATCTCGCTAGAAATGACTTCGCTATTCCACATCTGTGAACAGTTAAGGCCCCACCTTTCAATCTTAAGGAAAGCTGATGAAAGATAGTATTTGTGACAGAGGGGAAAAAGGATTGTTTCAGGAAAAAAACAGGTGTTATTCCAATTTTCAACACTGTTTTAGCTCATTGTTTTCTTTCAGAGGATGATTATCTGTAAGGCTAGGATGAGCTCCAAATGTAATGTTCTGTATATTGGTCTGTTGTAAGCTACTGAATTTATCATTAATAAATTGGCATGTATCAGTTAACCAGTTCATTTTACAGAGAAAACTCAGAAATGGAAATACCATCCAGATTCCAAGCAGAAGAAGGAACCCTGGGGGTGAATGGAGTACCAGTGTGATGTATGAATGTGTCATACTTGTACATAATATGTGTCAAAAAGCCTGAAACCAAGGAAGTTACTTCCAGAGGAAAAACAGCTAATGACTTGGTGGTGCAAATCAGCTTGTTAATAGATACTGTCATTACTCACACAGCACTGCCAGTCAGTAGGAAACTGTTCAACATGACCAGGACTAATGGAAATTGCATCTGGACGGAGTTTTCTGTTTGGGGCAGGGAAATCCACTGAAGACGATTACAGGTTTAAATAAAAATCAATGGTATCTCAGCTTGGAGTGGGTGACGCCCAACCAGCTCTCTCTTCTTGGATTCAAGTCCTGTTCTCCAAAAGTCTGAGAGAATAAATGTACAGATGTGAAATGAAGCCAAGACAATAGGCTCTTTATGTTAGTCTGCCAGTTACCTGAACTAGTAATGGGCTCTCGGACCTGTAATTTGAAGAGGGCCTTCTTTTTATTTATAGCAAGAGTCTGAGCTTAGCTCTTCTTGACATGCGAGGAAATGGAAGATCTGAACAGCTTTTTTTCAGCCTTCTTCATTACTGAACTGGTTTTCTGCAAATTGCTGAGAATGCCATGGAAAGAAGAAATGTTGGATATGTTTGAGACTGGTTTGAATTCAGGCAGTCCTGAATTCTGAAGTCCTGAAGCCCAGGAAAGCTGAAATTTCAGAAAACATCATCAAGAATTCTCTCTCTTTAAGTTTTTGAACTGCGTTTAAATCCACCCTTTCCACTTTATGCATTATCTAGCCACCTGGGTATTTAGTGAATCCTTTTTATGTCCGCATATTTGCTGAATGAAACCGTTATTCAGGAAATCCTTACAAGTTGTGTTTGCATGTCACAGTTTCATGTAAAAATAAGAATTGAAGGTAAACAAACAAGAGGTAAGGTTGACTATCATTCTGCTCTCCCTTATGGGCAGGTAAGGGGAAATAGAATTCACTGAATTTATTTTATAAAGACAGAGTGATAGCTAATTTAAATGCAGCAAAAGCTGATGAGTGGCAAGTGATGGTGAAGTGGAAAGAAGATCTCATGGGAGCTTATTTGAACTCTTTCAGATTTTTGACACGCATTCCCTCTATCAAAGCCAAACTGAAAGCAGTAGACTTTATAAAGAGTTGGGGATCGTACCTTATTTTTAAAACGCCTCAACAGAAGTTTCAGTCTACTGATGTGTCAGATCACCTACTCTTCTGGACATACAGCCAAAAACCCTGTTAATAAAATGGTTTCGAGATCTTGTTGAAGAGTTGAAATAAGCGGTTTGGTTTCCTTAAAATTCTGAGGGCTAGATACCTTCCTGTGGCTACAGAGGAGCTAGCTAGGTATTCAAAACTAAAGGGTGTCATGTTGTCTTAACCCCTGAAAGCTTGGCTTTACATATCTCTGAGAATCCTGACTGCCACTGCTGTGGAAATGTGTATTTGACTTGCTATTTGAAAGCGGAGGACGTAGGACACCACTTCACCTACTGCTCTTCACGGAGGCAAGGAAAATCCACGCATATCGCTGTTTCGGAAACGGACTCTTTCCCCACGGTTGTGCTTTAGTGCTGCTGCATAAAGCAGCTCCCTGCATTCCCATCACCTTTGTTGAGCACCTGCTGAGTTTGCAGGTGGGGGACTTTTGGCAGCATCTAAGGAAAGCAGAATGAAACGCTTGAATCAGCAGACACCGTTTTGCTCTGGTGTTTGTTGTTGAAAGTTTATCCTTGAGCTTTCCTGACAAAAGTATAGTCAGCTTCCAAAATACTTCTGCGGTTGCCCTAGCTAGGAGCTTAGAACAGAATGAACAATTGCATCTGTTACAGAAAGAAAAAAAGTTGTGCGTGGTGCTCCTGGAGGTCTCATCTTGCAAATGAACAGCTTTTGTGCAGTAATCACTGGTTTGATGATTCAGACAACATCCAGAAAAAGCAAGTCTATTGTCAGGACTCCCACGTATGCAGGTGAAACCTGCCTTAAGTGGTGTTTGAGCCAAGATATGTCCAACCTTAGAGTGCTGTTTATGTTGCTATTATTGTTCCTGTTGCAAGCTTGTTTTCGTCACAAGCTATAATTTTGTGGTGACTCGGGTCTCTGTTGAGAACTATAATTAAGACTGTGGCACAAAGAGGGGATTCCTACTTCTTGGAACTGTAAATAACACATTTCTCTCTTTCTCTCCCTATTTTCAATTTGGATTTGCTGCAGGTGCATAGGGCCGCGTATCGAGGACTGCATCGGCCTGATGGATAGGTACTTGCTGAGTGGTCGTTCCCTGTGTGTCTTCCATCCTCCACGTGTGGACAAGGGCGCATGCATGTGCATGTCCTTGTGAATGGCAAATGACGTCTTTTGTTCTGTAATTGCCTGCAGGTGTAGAGGTCCCGCTAGTCATGACTGCATTTACTATCCATGGACACGACAGTCCACTTTACCACAACATGCTAGGTAACATCCACCACTTTTCCATTTTTCTACACAAGGTTCTTCCCTGGTTACCATAGGAATGTTCTACTATCCAGTTTGTTCAGAAATGCAAATTATGGGGAGAATATAATCTGTCCTGAAGTAAGATACGCCTCTGAACATCCAAATTCACTTTCCCATTTGAAAGCCAGCTAAACAACTATTCATTTAGGCTAATTAGAAAATGCCTTTTTTAAAAAAAGATTAAATCAATAAGGACTCAATTCTGAAATTTTCTACAGAAATACATGTTTCTCGATGAAATTTTACTAGAAGTAAATATAGTGAAAACTCTGGTTACATTGGAATTATTTTTTTTCCTGTTGTTTTTTTTGTTTGTTTGGTTTTTTTTTAGTTAAGACAGAGCTTAAAAGCAAATGAAGCTTTTTCTTCCATATTACTTTTCTGGAAAAAACCTAAATGTTTCAACAAAATTGAATTTCTTCCTTAATTTACATCACACTATTATTTGGGGTTTTTTTAATTTTCTGTTAAAAAAATAATAGTCATAACCTTGCAGCAATCTTATTTTTCAGTAATGACTATTGAAACTAATTAATGTAGGAAGATCCCAAAACATTCTGGTTGTGCTCTGCATTCTTTTTCATGAAAGCCCTTCGTTGCCATTGAGTTTGTTTATTTTTAAATTCAAACTGGTTAGTATGACTTCCAGGCTTTGAGATTACTGTCCTGAGCTAAGACTGGATGAAAAATAGATCATTTCAATCAACTTCACCTCATTAAGGATTTTACTTTGTTTTTTTTTTCTTATCTTTAAAAAAAGTTTTTAAGGTTGCCTTTCCTTCCTAGTTGTGTACCTAATGTGAATATTCCTATTTATAGCTGTTGAGGGAGAACACGTTTAGATTTTAAAATAGTACTCTGAATGCTATCAGATGGTATACTTAATTAAATCAATATCAGTTCTAACAGTTTATGGACCAATGAATAAGCAACAGAAGACTGAATTTTTCAATATTTCAGTATTTTGTCTTAATCTTACTGATCTGGGATATCCAGTTGGAGATACTTCTGTGGGGAACTCATTTTCAGAGGTACTCAGCCAAATGAGTTGCCCAAAACAAGCAATCATTTTTAAAGGTCTCCATTGCCAACTTTACTCAAAGCACAATACATTAAATGTATTAATATTTGCATAAGTTTAAGGGGTTACCAAACTGCAAGGCCATGCTGATGTTCTTTGCTTTAATAACCACTTAAAAAATAACATGTATTTCATCAGTTGGATTTTTAATCATTTTTTTGAGGGAACATTAAGGGCTTTATACTAGGAAGACAACTTGTTGGCTGTAGTATAGCTCTCTTCGTGCATTACAGGCTGCTCACTCTAGCTTCCTCTGGTAGCCCAAAAGCCAGTCAGACCTTGTTCACTATTTAATTCAAGTGGTATAGCTCCAGAACTTAGCTTTGCATTGAAAATGTTCATGTAGTAGCAAAGTCTCTGGAGGTTCTGCCAAATACCCACTGAATTTGGTGGAAAGCATTTTGTTAATCACAGTGGGTATTAATTGGGCTCTGTATTTAAAGGTGGAATTAAAGGAGTGGAACCTCAAACATGATAACACAAAGCTAAAGAAGGTGTTGTCTATTAGGGTGCCAGGTTTAAGCCATGTGTTAGCAGGCAATGCTTATTTTATTTTTTATTTTGTGTAAATCATAGGTTTTGTCTCCTTGAATCTACTGTCATAGTAGAGCAAATTATCAGAGGGGTGGAAATTAAGGCAATTGTTTTACTCTGCTCAAGTGAATAATTTCCTGCTCCATTCAGTCTGAGGGGGAAGAGCCTCATGTTTCCATTAGATCTGATGGGTTTTTTTGTTTGTTTCAACTTTGCTGAATTTATTTTCGGAAAATTACTGCACTGTGTTCAAATGTCAGTATGTATTCTTTCACTTTCAAGCAAAAGAAGGAAATTTCATACCTTTATATTTATTACATTAGTGAAATTGTGCTTTTTTGGTGAAAATCGTTCATTTTGGGCTAAAAATGGGCAAAACTGCACTGGCAAAGTGATATTTTTTTATTGTGGTAGAGGTGTAAATCAGCAATGGATGTGTTTCACTTCAGGTAGAACCTTCTTCACGTCCCATTAGCAATTACGTGCCCTCCATAGACTTACAGACCTTAAAATAATTAATAATCAGTTTTACCTTCACCCGTGTACTTGAATTTCTTCCATTGATGTGAACGAGCAGTGAGTTGAAGGGCAGGGTTCTCTGCTGTTCAGGGCTCTAACCACAAGCAATGACGTATTTCTCATCCGCCTATTTCCATTTTCATAGCAGTGTTGTTTTTCCTTCCAGTTTTGCAGCTTGCAAATTGGCTTTGCCATGATCTGTTGACTTGACGGTTGTGCTCTGAGTCTGGTAGAATAGCAAAGGAATTCTTACTGTCATGTTTAATAAAGATAAATCAGATGTGCCTCACATGGCTTGTTTTCCAGATGACCAGTGAAAGCAGGAAAACGGGAGTTACGTTTGATCCCTTACATTTTGTGGAGAAAAAATTCTTGCTTTTGGCATTGTGTGTCTTTCTGCATAGATGTCTGGGTTTTTTAAAAGCTTTAGCTTCAATAGAGTTCTGTCCAAAAGGGTGCAAGAAACCCTTTTCTTTTCCTGTTTCCATCTCAATGCCACATATAGAGGCTATTGTAGCCCTTTTCCTCTAGACTACTTGATAGATTTTATTTTTCCAAATGACTGTTAGGTTACTTACTGGATCTCATGTGTCTTTTTTTTTCCCTGCGAGGACCCACATTTATTTTTGATGTGTTCAATTTATCCTCACAAAGGCTTTTGTTGTATTCTTTAGAGTTTGAACTCTTCCTGGCAGTTAAGGAGTTAGAAGTCACGGGAGAAATGAGTCGCTCTTCTGCTCGTGGTTAGTTGCAAATCCTGTTTGTTGTCATTATAGCTCTTGATTTAATGTAGTGGAAATCGTATGGCAGGGGAAGACTTCCCTCACGTTTGTGACACACATTCTGTCGTTTTATACTGTGTTTAATTCTTAGCATCCCTATCACGGTGTTGTCTGATTGTAGTTCGTGTGATTCACTGCATCAGGTTGCTGAGCAGATTTCCTGGCTGACCTCTTCGAGCTTCTCAGATGATAGAGAGGGTCTGGGACAGGCCAGCAGAGGATTCCCCATGCAAGATGGAGTCCTTAGCTGGCGTGTAACTAACATCACTGCCTCTTTGTCTTCCTTTCTGTCTCCTTCCTTCCTTCCCTGCTGTGCTGAGAATCTCAGCCCGGCAAACAGAGAGGAGACGAGAGCCTTGTGTCGCAGCTTCTCTGAGCTGTTTGTAGCTCTTCCTGTTGTTCTCTGCCTTTTGGAGGTGTGGAGAGTAGGTACTGGATCATTACTTAAGGCTTCTGTTTGGGTTCCTCCTTCTATATCAGCCTTTCCTAGAAATCTCCGAAGCCAAGATGGAAAGCTGGCAGAGGCTGGAATTTCCCAGGGTGCCCAAAGGAGGTAGCGGTCCTCCTTTCCCACCCCTTACTTGAATGACACTCCTCCTTCCAGTACTTTCTGACAGTTGTAGTCAATGGTTTCTCTGGGTGGAACAGCATACTTGTTAGGAGCTCTGGAACAAAGAGGGAAAGGATTATGCCAGCTTCAAAGATTGGGATAAGGATTGCCTAAAAGCAAGATTGAAAAACTGTAAAAATAATACCCTTCTGTCCATAAAAACAATTGCTCTAAGCAGTCACAACAGGTTTGTTCTTCTATGTTCCCCTGCTCCCAAGTCCACCAGAAAAATGTGGCTAACTTGGTTATTGAAGCAGGGCTGTGGACAAAGTTTTACTTAAAGTATCAATTTCAAATATGTTCATCCTTCCTGTGATTCATTCAGCTTAATGCTGAGAGAATAGATCATCAAAGGAGAGAAGTTTCTGTTTTCCAGTGCGTGAGGGGTTGCAAATCTGAAGATGTGATCAGAAGCATGTGGTGGATATGGTAGGACAGAACTAGCACCTTGATGTTACTGGTCTGACTAAGCTGTTGTCTCTCTCTATTTATGCCCTAAGGAAAATTTCATTCGCATTTCCCTTTTAACTAACAGAAACTAATTAGCCGGGACCACCGTTTTCAAGTGGTTACATAAAATGGTGTTGTAGATGTTAACTCAATTTACAATCCTAATGCTAGTTTTATATCAGCAAAGGATGTCCTCTCTACAAATCATCACTTCCTAAACAAACAAAAAAAAAAAAGAGCTGGTTTTATGTACTCTGTGTGTGTACAAGAGCTAATTAACAGTAAACCCTATGTAATGCAGCAGATCCTTTCGTAGCTGTTTTGTACCCCAGCACAGTACGACTTCAGTAGAATTTCACAGCAGCTCGGAGTAGGTGATGGGGAAGGGAAACCACCTCTAATAAACTGCTTATGTTCATTGCTTTTATGGCACTCTGTTCCCTTGCTTGGAGGAAAGCGTTCCATATGCTCTGTATTTTTATAGAATAATTATAGTCATTCTGGAGGGGAAGAGGAAGAGAATCTCTGTATAAAATAAGAGGAAAAACAGAATCTGTGAGTACAAACTAAGCTACATTACTTGATTTGTAAAAGATGGTACTCTTTAGAGACTTTTAATTGTAGCTTTCTGATGCTGTATCAAAACAGAGGAGTTGAAGGAACAGAGTTATATTTATTTTTTAAGAATTAAGACTAGAAAAGCGGGCAGTTTCTGATCCTGCTTCTGTGGGTTGGATTGAGCTTACATTTGATCTGTTTAGGGAGAGGCTGATGGAGAAATCCCTGTTCTGAGTGAGAACTTGCTGGTACTGAACTGGTTCTCAAGCAGAACTTTGCTGTGGGCACTTTTACTATCACAACAACATTTCACTGCCTGGAGCTTTAGGAGGAATACATTTTGAGTACCCTTGTGACATGAATGAAAGTCACTGCAGTGATTTCTTGAGTTCCCCAACTTTTTAAGGCTCTCACTTAAGTAAGACTGGTCTACTTAGGAAGTAGGTGGGTTTTCCTTCTTTTCTGCTTTACAGGTCTGACCACAGATAAAAAAGCTTTTGTATTAAATCTTCTGTAACATGTTCAGAAAGATTTCTCTAGGACCTGCAAGGGTTTCTCCTTCATCTGCTCTACTCAGCAGGGTTGGCTGGTGAGGTCTCGTAGTATGGAAGGATTTCGTAGGAACTGCTGCTATAGAGAGAAATAAACTGTTAAGGTTGAAAAAGTGAAAGAACTAAAAAAACTGTCACACAAGTGCTTTCTAAAAGCCGTTCTGTGGCTCCAGTAGTTTGAGGATCCTGTTGAGAGTAAACGGGATAGAATAAGGCCAGAAATCTGATGTTTCTAGGAGTTTGTTCCACAAAGAGTGGAATATGAGCAAAATACTTAGGGAATATATTAAGATTGTTGGTACTCACTAGGTTTCTCAGCAACTGTGCTCGTTTGATGGGTTTGGGTAATATTTGTGATTGCGCAGTGGTGCACACCAAACAGAGAAATGCTGTAATTAAGCAATATAAGTTGCTTTAGCGTGTCGCCTTGTGCGTATAGATGGTGGCAGTCCTTATTGTCTTATTTGGTGTGTACCAGTCCTTGTGCCTTCTTCAGCTGCCGAGCTCTGAAGACCCATTAGTGCAGCACCCAGTCTTAGAAAGCAAGCAAGCAGGTTTCTTGCAGAAACGTGCAGGGACTTGTATTTGGTCTGTTTGGCACACAAGGTAACATGAATTTCGTAGTACATCTGTTATCCCTGAACTTCATGCCAAGTGTTCATTAAGTCCTACCCCTTTGTTTCTTGAGTACAAGGTCCAGCTCGGTGAGCTGTATGTTCAGCCCCACCTTAACAGCAAGCTTCTCAGTTTTATGAATAGTGTAATGGAAAATGTACAGAATGCACTAAACACAATATTTACCCAGTACTGGAATTTTGTCAGGTCATAGCCAAATTTCTTTGAATGCAGAGACTTCTCGATATCTCCATAAAATCTTTTTTCTTTCTTTTTTTTTTCTCTTCTTTTTTTTCTGCTTTGCTACCACAGGTTGCAAATACATTTAAAATAAGAAAATTCTTTCTTTAGAAGACTGACTAAATTATTTTTATCGAAACGATGAGAAAAAAAAAAAAATTGATTAGGCCAAACATGATAGGTCACTGCCAAAAGGCAAGAAGTATTAGGAAATTCCCAATTGAAAATTGTTTGTTAGAATGGAAAACAACACACAGCCCTGCTGTGTCAAATAAAGGTCACTGCCTTTATTTCTCATCAGGCTGCATAAGCTTTGTGTTGTGTGTCTGTACTGGTTTGGCCACACAAATAATATATGCAGAAATAAAATTGTGCCATGAAGAAGTGACCTTATTATAGAGCAACAGTATATATCTCACCACTCTCCGCTGGGTTTCTTTTATGGCTTGAAATGAGGATTTAATTTAGATTTAATGTTGTTATAAATTAATTATCTATTATTAAAAATACATTTGTAGAGCTTTAGAAATATGTAAGATGTAGAGTTGTTTAAACCTCAGTGAATGGTTTCTTAATAATTCATTAATATTTAACATATAATAAATCAGAACTAGAGCTTGCAGTCTTACTTGCAGTCTACCTGAGTAACATGGGATTTGTCGCTCCTTCATATTTGGACGATTTACACGGCAAATGTAGTTGAGTTTAGAGTCCAGCCAAGATTTAAAATTCTCTGCATTCTGGCTTACTCACTGTGACCTGTCAGGTGATAAAGGAGCTGCAATTCTTGTATAAAATGGGAAGCTCTTCATTGGGCATCTTTAGAAAAGTCCATTGGTAGTGGTGTGCTTGTGTTGTAGGCGTGTATACAGTCAAGTCTGCTTCATTAGGTATCTTCAGATCAAGGTTAGTATCTCAAGTCATGCACTCTACTGTAGTTGGGGACTGTGTTTGTGGTAGGTTTTATTCCTTTATGGTATCTATAAAGTAATCTCCCAAGAATTGCCCCCCATGCATACTTTTCCATTGCCTATTTAAAAACATTTAAGCATTTGCTGGAATGATCAAGTATAGAACACTTGATGCAGATGAGAATTTCTATTTGAAGTCTGCAGTTGACATTACCTTTTTTTGTTTTACATAAAAAAGTGTATGTTCTGCTTCTCAGTTAATTTGCAACAGGTTTTCCAGCATTAGATCAAAAACAGAAGATAACTTGATGATGATGATAATACAGTTCATAGTTGATCTTTTTTATTTATTTTTGCAGAAAGGGAAATACCAGCTTCAAATTTGATACAGACATTTTCCAGTTTCACCAGTGTGTAGCCTGTAATAACAATGGTAAACTAATAAGCTGTAGATTTTAAGGAATTAACAAGCTTCTGTCCTTTGGTGGTTCGTGTGGCAAGTTGTACGGCAGCAGTTACCAAAGGTGGAAGCATTACCACAAATAGCAGCAACCGTGCAATAGAGCATGAGTAAATCGAGCCATCAGACCAAATTAATTTATCTTACTATTATTTTTTTCCTGTCATGCTATGAAGTGAAGTAACAGGGTGGGAAAATGTCACATAAATTATCTGTACCTTTGGGTTTTTTAGATGAAGGGTTTCAAATAACTAAATTCAATTTGTAGTGAGAAAAGGGGCCTAATACTAAACTCATTTCCCATGCAGTGCTCTCTCTCTGTTAGTTCAGCATACTTCACGTCTCTTTTCTGTAAAGTAGAGGCATTTTGCCTCTTTTCTACCTCGTTATAATGGTAGTGGATAGAGTTGGACAAGAATGTAGACCCTGTGCCTTCAGAAAGACTGTTTTCTCAGGACTGTACATTAAAGAGGCTTTAGAGAAGAGCCACCAGGAATAATTAAAGCTGGCTGAAGGTTAAAGTGTAGAGCCTGATTATGATCTAAAAGTACAAAGAACAAACAAAAGTTTGCTTAAAGATGGCACTAGTCTAGCAGAGTGAAAAGGTGGGTAGGGTGTCTGTCTGTCAGATATTTAAATGGGTGAAATCTGAGGAAAGTCACATTCAAAGCAGCAAAATACCAGTGCGTTTCTAATGAGGATTATTAGTCACTGGAATGATTTCTCTTGGTTATGTTTTATTCTCCAGCACTACACTGTCATGTTTGTGATGATAGCGTCCAGCTACGATCAGCTCTTGGCTCATGCTCTATGATGAGGACCCAGAGTTCCTTCTTTGAATTTTGATTCCTAATACTCTTGGATATAGACAGGCAAATCTAACTGCTCAGTACTGGGCCTGGGTTCCTGTCAGCTTTGGTGAGACACAGAATGTGAGAGTTCCAAGTGTCTTTGCAAAAGGTTTCTGTTATGCCACAGTATCCTTGTTCATTAGCAGTTAAGTCAGGTAAAATTTAGAGGTTTCAGACTGTCCTTTCCTAGGAGAGAGGAGAAACTCTTTCAGATCTTACCTGTTTGACATTTGACTGAACTCTTGTGTATCATGCCTATATTCACTTAAATGAGGCATATATTTTGAATAAGTATACTTGCATTTTTATGTTAGTGGTTCAGCATTATTATTTGATGTCGTACAACTGAAGGCAAATTGTTTCTCGTGACTAACTTTCTCCACTAGTGACACAAATAAGGTCTTATTTGTCCATCTATCAGGTTTTCTAAGCCTTAGATACTAGTGGGGTACTTAAGTATCTGTTATTATTCTGCAGTGCAGGCTCTTTTTATCCTTTTTCTTTTGTGTCCTCTCCCTCTTCTTACTGTCCCTCCCTTCTTTTCCTGGAAGATGTTTTGATGGAGCTATATCTTTGGTACTATGAAGTTTTAGAAAATGTGATATCTAAGTAGTGTTTAAACACTACATACAAATAAATTTGCATGTAACCTTTCAAAGTGAAGGTTTTTTAGGGGTGACAGTAGTTTTGTCAAAAAAATTCAGACTGTTTTTTAATCTGATGTAAATTTTTAATGACACCATCTTCACACACTGGTGAACGAGCTCTTTTGCAGACATACTGGCTGTTTAATCAATAGAAGGTAGTGCAGATACTAAGTTCTATAGTTATCTGAGATTGAGCAAATATTCAAAGAGGCAAGGAAAGATTGTAGGATAATGTGAAAAACAGATGCTGGCTAGTTCTGACTGAGGTTTTCATTCGCAGAGAATTCTGAGGAGCTTACTGTGTAATTGCCTGTTCTGGTATGTCTCTCAACAGAGCTGGTAATCCCTCATCCTGGAGACGAGTTGTGTTTATGCAGAAATTTGAGAACAAATTCAACTTTGTCATCAGGACAAAGGCTAAACTTTGGTTAAACATAGTCCAGTCATGATGTAATTTCTGATTTGTAAATTATATGAAGTTTTTCTTGTAGTACCTGCAGGAAAATTGTCTGAAATGCGGTCAACCTTTTAAATAAGAACTGTGAACTATTTCCTCAAGTAATTTATCTTGGACTCCCCAGTACCCTGCCTGTGACATAGACTGTCCATTAGAAACACGCCATCAAAGCAGTGCTCTTACTACTTGCCTTTTAAAATGCTCGCTTGACTTTTCATTACATGTTCTTACTTTACTTGCTGTTCTGTTTTAACTCATAGTCATCTACTTGTAGTAAACCTAATGATGTTTACATCTGTGACTGAAATTGAGTAGCACAGATATTTCTTAGAAGGCACAAAAAATGTAGAGCAGCATAACCTGAATGAAAATAAGAGGTGACCGTGGAAAAGTAGAAGCAAGCAAAAGAACAGAAGATGTGCTTTTAATTATTTGTTATTATTTGGTTTGCTTCAGTTAACGCTGTTCAGGTTCAGCCAGGTTACAACCCATAGGCTTGATTGTCAGTGTTGCTGAGTATGGTCTTGCAGATCGTGCTGAAGAAGAGATAAGATGTTTTGATGCCTGCTTTTGGCAATGTGGCATATTAATCTGAAAATAATGCTGGTAGCATGGACCATGATATAGGGATCCTGTAGATTGGTTGTTCAGAAGCAAAGAATCAGCAGTGACCTGGTAGACTGGAGGGAAGAGGACTAATTCTAGTTGGGCAATTCACCAGCGTGCCAGTGGCCAAACTGGTCTCTTCTAGTGTTCCCAGTAGGCTTGAATGAGCCATTGGGAAATTTTCGGTTCATTTCAGCAGGCTGTATGTGAATGGGGATTGCTTTGTTTGATTCACTAACCTTCCTTAAAGAAAATGTGTAAATTTCAGGAATAAATTCCTTCTTTCCGTGCCCCTCAATGTCTGGTGTAGGGGGAGGAGGGGAAGTAAAAAGTATTCCTGCATTAAAAATGGACTGCTAGTTGTTAATATGCGTAGTCTCAATCACAGTAAGGATAATAGACAAAGAACAGATTGAAGAGATAATATTCTAGCTTTAAAATAGTCCCATCTCCTGTAGATATGTTTTTTTCCCTCCCTTGTGGCAGCGACATCCTCTGCATGTAAATGGCTTGGATGCAGGCTAAGCTCAGTGCTGTCTCGCCGCTTCAGCTTTGTGTGAACTTTCCTGGATCAACCAGTGGATCAGGCTCCAAATTCCAAACTTTGGGATGTTTGAGTAATCTTTTAATCAATGTGTTTTTAAAATAAGGGAGCTCTTTCCAGGAAAATTCCATTGAGAAAATGGCAATTAATAAGAAAGCAAACCAAAAACTATAGCTGTAGCAGTATGTTCGTGTGTATTCTGTGTAGCTGGTTTCACCAACCTTTTTGTGCTCTTCTCACTAAAATACTTATCGTACATACGTTTTTGAAGTGGAAAGAGAGGCACCTCTCTTTCCCACCTCTCTCCCTTGTGATAGAGGTGGGGAAAAAAAATTACCTGAGCCTTCTCTCTCCTTGTTTTCTTGAGCCAGAGAGGCCGGTCCTTAGTTTTGGGGGTTTGGTGGCAGGAGGAGAGGAAGGGGTTTGTGGCTGAAAGAGGAAAAAGAGATACTTTTTTTTTAAAGCTGGATCACCGTTTCCCCATATGCTTGGCCTGCTCTTTTCTAGGAGTTTAGCAGCTATTGGAAGAGTATTTTTAACATTTGGAAGATTCATAGAGAAGGTGGTATCTGCAATAAATTCTGGAATGTTCTATCATACTGAAATTTGGAAGAAGAAAGAGCTGTTTTACTAAATAATCATTTGCCTTTATGTGGGCCATACTGTACTGCAAAATAATCATAATAAAACAGCTGTTGTAGAGTCTAGGTTACCCTGAGCAGTATCTTCACCATGGACACAAGCTGTTTTTCTAATCGAGTCACATCTGTGACTACCGAGATGATAGGAGGTTACTGTGTATGTAGACACACAAAAAAATCATCAGTAGAGCTGAGAATAGAAGATGAGGATAATATTAACGAAGGCTGATTTTCCTTGGCTTGCTTTACGGCCAGTGTGAAATAGATTCTTTTGGGTGGCTGTGGATATGGAGGAGAGGAGTGAAGGTAGGTGGGTTTGGAGCTTCTAAGTTGAACTTTCTTTTTTCTGAATGGCCTCTGGGGAAATACTGGAAGTGGGATGATGACTAGAATTAAGAGGAGCTGCAGGATACAGGAGAGTTTCTCTCTGCTCCACTTGGTAATATAAGAAATACTGGGAGATGACTGATAAGTTATGGACAAAGAAGAATTTTGGGGGATATTATTGTATAGAAGATGATCCTGTGTAAGCCTGGTGTCAGAAGGAGGATCTCAATTGTATGTGAGTTTTTCCTCATAATCAAATGGGATTTTCTAATGACTGATACAGTTTGTGTAGGGTGTTTAGACCGAATGCTGTCCTTGTAAAATAATAGTGATAAATCCGAAAGTAGTATCAGGCAGAGTCAGAAATAAAATCCTTATACCCTGTTCTTTATTTACCTTGGATTTTCCTTGATATTTATGAGCACTGGCTGCATTTATTCCCTGCTATGCTCCAAAAAGATAAATTCTATATATTTAGAACTCAAATGAGGAGTAGCTAAAATGTATGTGGAAGTTAATGGCATCATGGCCATTATTAGTATTCTAATAACTGTCTCAAATGCTATATTTATACATACATTTATATCAGTTTGGAATGAAATGTTACTATTTTGAAGTGTTAGTATTTTGATTTAGACTTTGAAGAAAGAATTTTTGATCTCGTGTGTGTGTGTATATATGTATGAATGTATGTAATACACGCACAATGTATGGGTGCATACTTCCAAACGCATTCTTCTACAAGTCCTCCATGTGCTCAAATCTTAAACATAGGTTCGAAAGATGCTTTAATGCCACCACTTGTTAAAAAACTTCATCTGAAATGCATGTAAGCTTTACATTTATCACAAACCAAATGATTGGATATAAGAAACTTGAAGATCGGGAATGGAGTGCAACAGTTCTGTTCTCATCAGTTTATCGTGTCATTCTGGGACAGAATCTCAGATTTGATCCCCAAATACAGTCTTGAAGGTTCCCTACTGGGAAATATTTCTGGAGTTTGGGAAAGCAAACGCTCACTGCCCCATATGGTTTAAAGCTGGAACAGGAAAGAATCCAGTGATCCCAACCACTTAGACAAAAAGAGCTGCTCTGTGCTTCTTAAATCTTCTGAATGGTTGATTACTCTCAGGGAAGACTGGCATTCCAAAAAAAATCAAAAGGGGCAGGTATAAAAAGAGAGATCAATGTGTTTTTCAAAAGGAAGATGATGATTTGTGAAATAAAGTGAAAATGAAGGGCATGGGGTAGAGAAACTTTCCTCTTCAGCTACTTAAAGGTAAACAAAGCACCTGTGCAGACAACATTTTGCTTAGTTGTGTGTGGGTTTGGGTATTTCCTATGTTGAATATCTCAACTTAGCAAACACTTAACTGGAACGTTAATGAATTACAAGAACTTTCCACCAATGGAATTTGGAGAGTGTTTAACAAAAAATAGCAGAAGGAAGAGCACAGTATTCAAACAGGTTTCCTCCTGATGGTTATTTAAAATACCTTTATGTTTAAATACCTTTATATTTAAAAGTCCTTTATGGTTTGATTTATCACCCAACTGAAGGAAATTTCGGTGTCCTGTACCAAATATTGAGGACAAAAAATTTTAGTGAACAAAGTAGTGAATGTCTATTTCGTCATGAAAACATATCCTCGGAAATCTGTTTGCTTTTCCAAATTCTGGAGCATACACCTATTTACATAATTGTTAACTGTAAAAAAAAAAAAGGCATGCATTAGACTGAATGAGGCTTCCACCTGAAATGTTAATGAATTCCTGTGGATACTGACTGCAGCGTTCACTCAGCTGTGTGATCACTGGTGGAGCAAAGCTGAGGGCAGGTTGGAACAATTTCTGAGCCGTTTTAGTCTCGAGTTCAGCCTTCTGCTTCAGAAGTTGTAGAGGATGTAGGGTTGAAGGTAATTGGCCGGCTTGTGTCTGCTAGAACATGTAATAGAAACCAAAATGTAGCAATGAAGAAAACGTTATAAAAATCTGCCCTGAACACCTATTGCAGAGTGAAGGAGTGTTCCCGCTCAGTTTCAATGGCTGCTTTCGTGCTAGGTTTTGTGTTCCGTCTGTCACCCAGCTCCCATTGAATGTTTTGGCTACTACTGGTTCAATATGGACACTACCTTGTCTTTCTCCAGCTTCTCGACACGCTCTGCCTCGTGCTGTGCTGCTCTGTGGCTGAGGAATAGAAAGCAGCGCCACCAGACAAAGTGGTTCTCTCGGCATATAATGTTGTACAGGAAAATGCGCTTTATGTTTCTAGTTGAGAAAACAATGTTTTCTTATTAATAATTTCACGTACACAGGCATAATCATAGAGCCAGGTGACTGCGGCTGGTTGCAGAGAAGCAGGCTGAGTTTATTGCTTCTAACGGGAGTGCTTTATGCAGAGAGAAGCTCTTTGAGCTAATGTGGATGGTTTAAGTTTCAGAGCAGTCCATCAGCGCCCATAGTCATTACAGGTCTAGTTTTCTTTATTTAAAGCAAAATACTACTGTTCCCAAAGAAAATGGGAAATATGACAAGTTTATAAAGAGGATTATTCTTTTACTTGATGAACTGGCTTCACCTGTGAGTCCGGTCTAGTGGATTTAACTGGCTTTCTGTCACAGATAAATCAATCTATATTACATGGGGCCTGACTGGGCATATTTTACAAGGAACGTTAATCTTTTACTTAAAGGACAAGCCTCAAAACAAAGTCACTGTGCAAGTTCTTAACAGTAGCATTCCTTTTTTATGTTGTGGCAGAAGAGAAAAATCTCAGCCTAAAAATACCAGGGGCGCAAGAGGTGTCAGATGGCCTTTTCAGTTTTATAGGGAGAGAAGCACATGAAAAGCCTGTGTGTTGAAACTGTAATCCCAGAGATTTCACAATTTAATCCCAGTCAACGGTATTAACAGGGAGTTAAAATTGAGAGTTCTCAGTAATTGATGGCAAAAACATACCAGAAATTTAGTTATTCTCCAAAATTGTGCCATTCAGATTTAGAACTAGTTTTAAAGAAATCCATTGTGCACTGTGTACTAAATAATAATAAAGATGTCATAAATTTATAATCAATTGATATTAATGTATAGAATTCTAGGCTATACTAATTTTCAAAGCTATACTTAATATTTTTTTCTTTGTCCTCGTTTATTTTGCTGAGTGAAATGAGGAATCCTACCTTTTAAAAAGAATAAAAGAGGCATGAGTAGGACACACTTTTACAATTTCAGAAATGCACATGATGTGTTTGTTTGCATCTTGTTGGTGTTTTGTTTTCTGTAAACACTCTGGTAACCAGAATATGTGCAAACCTTCAGTAAACGGTGTCACCATACGTTAAACATTTTGATGTATCCTGACAGCACAGTTGCTCTCAACGCCACATCTTGGCTAGTGATGTACTAGAGGAGGAAAGTGTGTACGCCGTCAGTTAGAGACTGCAAGTCTATTCTCCACATGTTCTTCTCATTTGGGAAAGCCCGCGAAAAAGCTTTTGAGCATACAGATAACTCGATTATAGTGATCTAGAAATGTTCTCAAACACTTGCTTGAGGAAGACTTTGGTATAGGAACTGGTGTGGATAAGGAAATAGGGATTTTGATGGTAGATATCTGTCAGCATTCGCCTTGTCCGAAGTGAAAACTGTATTTGCTGTTTAACTGCTGAATGGACCTAGACATAGACTGCAACATTGTGGTCATTTTGCAGATTGAAAAATTGTGGCTAGAACTACCTGTCACCAGAGTTTAACTGCAACTTGTACAGTGGAACGCAGTTTGCTGGTATCTAGATTAAATGCGGAATTGGTAGTAATCGTGTTAAAATCTGTGTTTAGACGTGACAGAACCTCCTAATCTGTACATACATGGTGACATTAGTCAGTGTTCAAAGTCCCTCGGATTAGGTAGAGAAAGGGGGAAGGGACCCTTGCTTTTGAAAAAGAAAAGTATGAAGTGAAGCATATCTTAATGTGAATAACAGTAGATTAATTTTTCCCACCCCTCCTGGGAACACTGTTTCATGGACACCAGAATGTCAGGCACTCTCGAAGTCGTGGTTGTAGAGCTCTGCCAGGGGAGTGCTGCACAGCAGAGAGAAGCTATTAAAACATGCACAAATTTGCTTCCCAGTCTGGTTGTTTATCTTGTTTATTTTAAATACTAATATTATTATTCCAGGATTAGTAGAATCCATTAGATCTCTAGAAGTGCAGCTTCAAAGTCAGCTGAGCTCCCCACTGACAGAAGGGCTGAGGAATGCAGAATGTATGAAGCCTCCATCAGGAAAAAATAATGCCTTGATAATGAAAATTTACAAGAAGCACCTACTTAGCAAATGTTCAAGGTTGTAATGAATCCTGTTTGGCTATATATATAAAACTCAAAGGAGAGGAGGATGGGGACGATTGAGACAGCCACTTAAAGCCCTCTAACAGCTTAGCTTCAAAGCTCAATTTATTTACATACCATATTAGGTGGGCTAATGCCAAAGAGAAAAACAGGTGTTCTTTCTCAGCTTTACTCTGTGGACCACAATTCCGTTTCCTTTTCCCCTTCTGCTGCACTCACTTTCCAGTCAAGGGTATGAGACTGTGTACTCATCTAAATCAGTAATTAAGCTTTGATACCTGGTCTCAAAGCACTGTGGAAATTGCAGATGTTTGATGTTTTGGAGTGGATGGAATGATATGAGGCCCCTGTTGAACATCCTTGTCCATCTTGGAATACTAACTTTGAACTTCTTGTGGCAATTTTGGTGTGTGGGAGTGAGCGCTACACACTTCTAAATACGGAAATGCAGTACACATTTTAAAAGAAATATATATTACTCATTCCTCCTCAGGGAATACTGGAATCTTATTTTCAACTTTTAGCCACAGACACATGGTTTCCAGTTTAAAAGGCAGGATTTTTTACAAGTTGGGATTTTTTTCCTTCCTACTGCCTCCTCTGCTGCAGCCTTTTCCGGTCATTAATTGGATATTCTGCCCTCAGCTGAGGGGAGGAGTGGGGGATAGCAAATTAGGGTTGAATTATGATTCAGGGCCATATTTCTTGGACTGCTAAGTCTATTTTGATGAGCATAAAGTCCAGAAACACGTAGCAAAGACTGTTTTCATCCTCTGGGGTAGATTTTCAGTGTGTAGAGGAAAGTAGTGGCTGTATCAGGAGTTTCCTGTTGGGTTTGTGGTAGAGCTGAAGGAAATGTGAGCTAGGATCAACTTTTGACTATCCATTATTTATGCTGGATGGGTGGAACTGACGTGGAACTACCTCTCTTTGCTTCTCTTCTGCCTTTTTGAGCCCTAACAGAGAAATGGGGCCTCCAGGCCTTTAAAAATGACTTCAACAAAATGGAATTTTTTGATAGTGAAATTTTTATCTTTGCGTCAACATTACTCCAGTTAACTCTAATGGAATTATTTTTAAGTGAGAAATAGTCTGAGGTGGGCAAATGTAGCGAATTGCATTCACAGAGGTGTTGGTGGGATGGTAATATAGCAAAAATGTAAGTGGATTAAGCCCTTAATGCTACTAGAGATAAGGAGATTTGTGTGTCCAAGTATATGTGAAGCTGAACTGTTGGTTAGGTGCGCGTGCAAAAAAAGGATTGGATTAAAAAACCAAAATGGGATAAAGGTTTCGTGTCTTTAGCAGCATCTCTGACAGCGAGACCTTGCAGGAATCCTTAACAATTATGTAAAAGAAAGGTAAATAGCAAGTTACTGTAATTCACCAGGGTATTAAATTTAAGACACTGCAAACATGAAAGTAGTGTAGAGAAATTATACAGGAGACTTGAAGATGTTAGCAAAATAGATAGAAAAGCAAACTCAGCCTAACGAACGTAAGTAAAAATAACCTAAACGAGGGAGGTTACACACAGAAAACTGGGCTTAGAAAATAGACTGTGTGTGGTGGGAAAAAACAGTGACTTGCACTGATGAGACCAGAAAGCACTGGAAGCAGTGACTTGTCGCTTGGTATTGTAGCAGATAGAGCACAGGATTGTTGACTTTGGGGCTTAGCTCAGTGGCAGAGTGAAGAGAAGCTGTACAGTACACAATCGCATCCGTTTAGGTCTGTGATGTTTGTGTCTATCATCATCTTTATGCAAGAATAGTGAATTTAGAAGTGAGGGAGGCTGATCGCTATTTGAGTTCAAAATAAAAGCTCTTCTGCGTTACAGTTATTTGTTCAGCATTTAAATATGTTTTTTCTCTTCACATGTTACACTATTCCTCTTACACTCCTTTTTTAAGCTTGCTTAATGCTGTGTGTAGATGGTACTTCCTGCAAATTCAGATATAATATGCAATTACAGCATATTTCACATTAATGACTAAATGCTTGTTTGGTGAAGTTTTTGAAAATCACTTGCCTTTTTTCAATTCACTACTAAAAAAGATGAGGACTTTTTTTTTTAAGGCAATGAGAGTTGACACAATGTATCATAAAGATTCATTTTGAGCCCCTGTACTCTATAAGAAGAAAAGGGCTGCAAAGAATTCGTAACTTCATTTTATTTTCTTCACTAGTCATTATGTCTCCTTTGGAACTGTTTCCTTATTATGGTCTAACATGTAAATATTTTTGGACCATTTTTAGTGTACACAGCATAAAACTTTATTTATTTTGACAGCTGTTATGATAGTTATTAATATCCACTTTAAAGCCAAGAGATCTCCTGGCTGTTTTGTCAGTCTGTGGTTTGGTTGTGTTTGTTAAAAATTATATGACTGTTCATACAGCATAAAAAAAAATAATTCCTCTGCTCAAGACCAGTAGTTAGTACTAGCTCCATAGAAGTCTTTTGGTGTCCAGTGTTTGTCATAATTGCCTATTAAAGAGTTTCTTGCATCAGCATCATGGAAAGCACATGGAAATGAAGAGGAGCATTGTTTTGGGTGGATATGCCAGGTCCTTTAACCTAAGCTCTGCGCTCAAAATCAACAGAGTAACCAATGGGATTAGAAAAAGGAGTGCGTCTTAAAGCCAGACTACATGAAGGAGGAGTGCTTCTGCCTGAGGAGTAGTGGTACTGGACTTGTATTTCCCTAACATCAAACCCATTTCACAGCCAGACAACATTCAGCTTCCTTTATTTGCAGACTTTATGGTTTCCATCTTAAAGTTTTTGAACTATAATAGGCCTATCAGTGTTGTGTAATGTTGATGTGTTTTCCCTGGGCAAACATGATAGTGGTGCTTTAAGCATGGTGCTTTAATAACTAAATGTGGGAGTGTGAGGCTTTGTCTCTATTGATAGGAACTGAGTGACACAGTAGGTTTGCATCTGGAGGATGAAATAGGTAATGGTCCCGGTGTCTAGGCTGTGTTTGCTGCACGGGATTTTTCTTTGGGTTAGCTCTAGTTTGATCCTGTGGACGTTAATGCCGGTTGGAGGTTGGAGCATATTAGGTGCACTCAGAAATGTATCTTCTGGTTGGTATCTGAAATTAATCCAGGCTGTGTGCTTTGAGACCTCTCTGAATCGAACTGCAATGATAAGGGACAGTTAGGCCAGTGTAGAGATGGGCTTCCAAACGGTACTCAGTGTAGACACACCTTAATATACCAAACCAGGTTAGATGGCGCTGCTTTCCACCGCTCAGCTTTGTGGTAGGACATAAAAAGAAGAACAAAGGGTCAGATAAATCAATTTACTATTTCTGTGGGAGTCTCCTGCCTTTAAATTTTCAATAGCTTTGTGGTACATTTTTATTAATAGGCCATAATGTATCTTTCATCATCATTCAGGCATAACCGAGGAAGGCTGTTAAAGCATAGCAGTCTTGAAAATAGTTAACCTGTTTCCTGCAGTTACAGGCAGTGGTTTCAGCACCATTTATACTCTGCAGTTGTCATGATCTCTCTTCTTACCCATCTTTTCAGCTGCTGTCCAGTCGATGTTGGAAGGATGTCAAATACAGAGTGTTTATGCTAGTAAGTTGTTGGTATTCTGTGAAAATACCTAATTTCAGGTTTGGTTTGGAGGCGGCTGCCCATCTTCTAGAAACAGGACAGGGAGAGAGAGAAAGAAAACTGAGTCAGAGGACCTATCACTTTGACTTTTTCTTTGAAGGGAGCCTGCTTCTCTCCACTGACTGTGTAGGCGATCTCCAAATGTGGGCACCAAAGGCGAACAGCGACTCTCTGAGACAGCTTGTATAGAATCTACCATGATGCAGCCTACCGTATCTTATCACTATGGAGAAACAAGTTAGTAATTGTAGCTCGTGCTACTCAAGATCCTGGAAAACTGAAAGGAGTTGTAAGGAGTAGTGGGGGACAACAGGTTGTGTGCAAAAGCTGAGTCTCTCTTGGCATTGTTCACAGGAGTTTTTTGGCTCCGAGACACCGGTCTTTTAGTCTGGGATTTGGTTGTGCTGAAAAGCCGCAGCAAAACCAGATGGGTGCAACCATAGCCCCCGACCAAAATGTTTGTGTGTAATAGTAATGAACCAGCAGTTCCAAGAGGGTGCATGCTCCTAATCATGAATTACATTGTTCATATATAGATATCCTCCCCTTGAGGAAGGTGTATGAGTATGATGCCTCCAGATTTGTCTATGAAACATCATGTTTGAAGTTTCCTCTCACTCCCTAAATGCACAGGCTCGTGAGTTAATCTAGATGGAGCCAAAGAGTAAGCATAGTTAAAGCTCTTGCAGGAAAAGTGCAGATACCTGTATCCTCATTTTGCCATTGCAGATTTGCGTTTGCCATCAAAGTGCATGTTGTATCTCCTTGTCCACACGACTCTTCACATGTGCATGGCAGTTTGAAAAAAGTAGAATTGGTATATTGATTAAAACCAAGAAAAGTCATAATATATGTTAATATGTTTCCCTCGACTTCCCATTTGGACTGACTTAGAAATTCTGGTCATAGGACAGTTAATAAGCTTTCCAAGTGATTGTGTTTTATGTACCCAACCGTTCTTAGGTCTCTCACTCTACCTAAAAATAAAGTCTTTGATTCTGATTGCTAGAACCCCTCTGATTGCTGCGGGAGTTATTGGTGGCCTCTTCATCATCGTCATTGTGGGCCTGACTTTTGCTGTGTATGTTCGGCGCAAAAGCATTAAGAAGAAGAGAGCATTGCGAAGATTCTTGGAAACTGAGGTGAGAGTGTGCTTCTCACAGAGCATTTGAAAAATTATGCGGAGCTGTTCGGTTTTTATATTAAAGTTGTTGAGGTCTTCAGTTATCATTTTGCGAACTTTTGCAGGACAGAACTGATGGAATGAATGAAGCTATTTCAGGATAGTTTTCTGTACAGATAGAGATTCATGGCTTTTGAGGATCTACATGATCACGAAGTCATGTTCTACCAGATTTTTGAATTCCCATCTTGCTCTCAACTGTACTTCTATCCCAGTTCATCATGACATTTAACAGCTCTTATGCTTAAATACTACAGATTTTCACCTGGACGTACCGAGGTCAACTCTTAAGACTGAAGTAATTTCAGCAAGCTCTGATGCAAACTTAAGCTCATCAGGAATGCTTAAATGCAGAGATTGGCACTAACTGTTGTTTCCAGTGCCTCTATTGCCTTTGTGGTCCAGATTTTGTCCAAGTCTGTAGTCATAATCAGTAATAATGATGTATTTTATTAAGTGAAGATACTTCCCAGAGGTGAACCAAATGAGATTCACAGTTCTGCTGGCAAAGATACGAAGTGGAGCTATGGGACAGCAGTGTGCCCACTCTGTCCTGCTCTTCGAAGTGCCAGTAGTGGAGGGGCCAGTCCAGGAAGTATATTTAAACATAACATTAAATCTTTATCTGTCAGCTACAGCAAGGGTGTTTTCTATTATCTCCTCAGTCTTATGCTTGAGACACTTTGCAAGTGATGATATTTTTAAGTTAGAGTCCTCCTTGTAAGATAGTAAAGCTTGGGAATATTGTCAGCTAGTGATTCTTTGACAGTGCTGTTTTCTGTTTCTAACCCAAGCATCCTGCTCCAACTCATCTCCACTGCAGAGCCTGGGAGCAAATGATGCGTACATCCCCGTTCTGTTTGCCTCAGTATCTTTATGCTTGGCTAGAATTTCTCTTGCTTAAATGCTGTTCAGTTGTATAGAAAGCATAACAGTACTCAGTGCCTTTCGATGCATAAATCTTGCCATTGTATCAGCCCCTACTTAAGCATAAATGATTTTAAGCAGGTAGTTTTTATTGGATTTGAAGTCCAGCTGTCATTCTCTATTAGGTCGTATAGAAGCTGTGGCTGACAGCAGTTACTGAGGGACCAGAGTCTCCCACTGAACGCGTGGAGAAGCTGATGTCTTGTCTTATATACTGAAGATTAAGTCAGGAGCATCCTGAGATAAACACACAAGTGACTGTAGCTTCAGCTCAAGTCTCTGTTTCTAGCTGGAGGCTGTAACAGACCTATTCTTTCTGTAGATCGTTCTCAGTAAAATTCTACAAGCATTTTTTAGATGCCCACAACATTCTCCCTGTCACACTTGCCTTGGTGTTCCTGCAAAGGAACAAGACTATTTTTCATTGTTTAGAGCATTCTCCTTTTCATGTATTTTTAATTTATGTTTTAAGAAGCATTGTTTTTTTCTGGCAGAGACGGTATAACATGGAGATCTAAGAGCATTTTTAACTGAATGTGCCATTGTGGCTCATTTACAAAGTTTTTTGGGACACCTTGAGCAAATTGTTTAATTGTGCCATTTTGTGGTAAATTTGTGGCTGTTATAAATTAGCGGTCTGGTATAAGATGTTTTCTCCTTAAAGCTGTCCTCCTGTGTGGTATAATAGAAGTTCAGAAAAACAGTCCCTTCCCCAAAACAGAGTAAGACTGTGATGAGCCATTAACTCAGCACTATTAAAAAGAAATATGGCCAGCTTAAAAGGCACTAAAATGGGCAAAAATAGAATGTGGTGCACTGATAATAAATGCTGTATTTCTGTCATGTAGAAAATATTTATACTGCCTCCATTAGCAAAAGTCCTTGGGTGTGTTATTGTGACACCGATTCAATTTCAAGTTCATAATTCCATCATGCAATTCCTGGTGGAAATTACTACATGTTGAGTGAAGATTTTAATTATTGGATCTCTTGGTGTCTAAGCATTGCTCATTTGCTTTTGAACGTGAAAAGTCCCTCCAGAAATTGACAGGTCAATGGTCAATAGACCCCACCACTTTCTTATTCCAGTATTTAGCTGGATTGGTTGGTTTTGGTGTAAACTTCTGACGGGTCTTCACATTTTCAAATATTTAAGACTTGGATTTGCCTTCATAGCTTGTGGAACCCTTGACTCCAAGTGGCACAGCACCCAACCAAGCACAGCTTCGTATCCTGAAGGAAACTGAGCTGAAAAGAGTCAAGGTACTTGGCTCTGGAGCCTTTGGAACTGTATACAAGGTAAGAATCTTCAGTGCACAGCAGTGAGTTCCCTCTTTTAACGTTCGAACAGTCAAATTCTGTATTGGAGCAAAGCATCCTGTTCTGCGAATGGGGTCATGAGCCCTAGGTGTCTGGGAAAGTCATAGGATTGTGGAATTGTGTGGGAGGAGCACATCTTCAGGCTCAAACGTGTTAATTTCAGTTTTAATCAGACATGCAGATATTATTTCTTGGTGAGAAAAGGTGAGTCAGCCACAGTATCTTTCCACACAAGAGGACTACACAAGCTGGGCTGTCTTGATATTAAAATGCAGTATTAAAGTTTCTCATTCTGTTCTTACATATTGGGTTTACAGTACACTTTTGGAAAGCTAGGTGAACTGTGTCTCTCGTTTTGCAAGTGTCACGTGGGTCTTGTAATAGTAATCATACCTTGTAAAACAATATTGTCATTATCTTAACCATAATACTTTTTTTTTTCTTCAACTTAAATAGAAAAAAAAGATTAATTATATCAATGCACCGTTCAACAACTAGGATGTAAGAGCAGAACTCACAGAGGAAAGAAATACTTCAGTTAAAGATATTTTTTTTTTAAGATCTGTTGGTCATGACCAAATCTCAGAGGCATGAAGTAGGGCTTAATGAGCAAGTCAAACCAGTCACCCAGCTCTTTGGGAGCAACACAATCTTCCCAAATTGAGGTGGTAGGTCAGAGCAGTGGAGGAGGACAAATACTGCATCTGTCTTCAAACTGGGGAGGAAACGGAGTAAATAAAGACCAGGTCACTACAGCTGCAAAGTCATGGGAATACATTTTTAAATAATCAGGTTGGATATACTTAGACATTAATAAAGTGATAGAGATTGGTACCCTGAGGTTGCCAAGAACACAGCAATAGTCAAGAAAGATGGAAAATTAGATCAAGAGACACACGGTTTGTGAATTTTAAATTTAAAGTTTACTTTCTAGCCATCTCGCCTTTTAATTCTCAGATATCAATTAAGCGAATCAATTCCAATTCATGGAATTTTTATTATTTTATAACATTGTGTATTCTCAGTTCTGAAGTTCGTAACTGAACCGCATAATGCAGCAAAATGCATTTAAAAGAACTGTAATTCTGAAATTCTGAATGAAGTTTCTATGATTTTTGTCTTATGTCACTTTTTAAAAATGTTTCTAGGGCATTTGGGTCCCTGAGGGAGAAACTGTGAAGATTCCTGTGGCCATTAAGATCCTTAATGAGACCACTGGTCCGAAAGCCAATGTGGAGTTTATGGATGTAAGTAAAAGATGATCAGCATCTCTGAGTCTTGCGGGGGGTGGGGTCTATGTCTTTCTAGTGGTCTACAGAGACTGTAGAGAGGAATTTCTGGCAATTTTCTTATATTTAGACAGTCGAAGGAGGCTTGTACACAGGACTGGTACTGTGCTGATGTTCTGCGAGTGCTACAGTATCACGTCCCTAGAAAAACTCAGCTGCTGAGATTTTGTGTGTAGGCCATTTCCCCCCTTCCCTTAGTATTTGAGAAGCCATCTCAGTGTTAATGCATACCTATAGCGTTCTCTCTTGCAGCGATGTTCAAACAAACAAACAAAGCAAAACAAAACAAACTAGTGATGAAGGGTTCTCCTGTGTTTTTCAGAGCACTGCAAATTATGTGTTCAATAATGATTGTAGACAAATACATAAAAAAAAAAAAGCTGGTTTGGTTCCATTCAAAAGGAATGAATTGCACTAAAAAGATAAAGAATACTAGGTATTTGCTCAGTGGACAGAATAATGGTCAAGAGTATTGTTAAAGGGGAGCGCCAGAAAGAGGAGAACTTTTGAAGTCAACGTGCAGGGAGTGCAAGGCTGCTGAATGTGCCCTGCACTCCGTGCCTGATGCCAGTGGTCAGTGATACAGATTGCAGCCTCAAGATGAGGGAATTGTCACTATGAAAGTCAGTGGAACTGAGCAGCTTGCGGAGGAACCTCCACTGCTGAGGAACTGACCCCTCATCTGATAGAGAAATAATAGTAATATCTCCTTCTCTGATATTGATTAACCTTGACGTACACCACAGAGAAAAGACAGAGTTACTTGTCTGAGGTTTCATAGCTCTGCTTCATCAGCTGACTTAGTTCACTGGACCACATTTCCCTCCAGTGTGTGCATTGTAGCATCTGATAAATAGCTCAGAAATTATGAAGGATTTTTAGAAACTCTGGGTATTTTAACTATGTAAGGTACAGCCACACTGGAAAGGGAGTCTCTGGCCCAGTGGTAACAAGGTGAGAGAAGAGTTACTTTTAGTCCTAGGGGTTATTAATAACCTAAAGGTTATTTTTGATCATAATAAAAAAAAAAAATTAGATTTCATCATTAGTCAATATAAGTGACAATAAAGAGAAATACGATGTTTTGTATCAATGCTGCATTTGATTTACGTACAGTGGTCTGTAACATCCTTTGCTGTAGTGCACTGACGGCAAAGAGGATTTATTTTCACTTTTTTGAAATAGTTGCTCATGCAATCGTACAGACGTTCCTGCCATCCTCACCTCCTAACCCAATCATTATTTCCTGAAACAAACCACGTGTTTAAAGAGAATGATTTAGGCGTTGATTATGGTTTTAATGTGAATGCTACTCTTAGTCTCAGAAAGGACATTGCTTTAAACTTTTTAAAACGTTGAGCTATTATGAGAGGATAAGTTAAATTTCTTTCATTGAAGAGTAAGTTGTAGTAGAGAAATATGTTTTACTAATTCTCACTCCAAGGCTTTGGTCAGTGTAACTATCCTGATGAAATTCGTACTCTTTACTGGTGTTGTTTTGTGAGGAAAATTTAAGTGTACATATGAAAGCAAAACGCATCAGTTGTGATTTCAGTTAAAAGAGTATTACGAATAGTCGTTGATGGTTAAAGGCAGTTATATCAGATTTTTTAAAGGTATTTAGGTGGCTAAATGCCATTAGGAATGTAGTGGGAGTTAACTCTTTCTTAAATAAGTGTCTAACGTGTTGGCTGTGAATGGGAAGAGGAGGTTGGTGGAAAGGAGGTGATTATACAAATCACACCCTTGACTTCCATTTTTTTTGTACTTATCAAGTACAGGTGTGCTTTTATCAGCAGTTACTTCTTACTCGATTGTGTATCTAATTGTACTTGCAAGTAAAACAGCATTCCTTTCAGAGAGGCTCTGGAAAATGTAAAGCCTCTTCTAGGCAGCAGTTTGTGTACAGAGAGAGTACTTGGCACACTGTAGTGTCTACAGAAATAGCTGGTATAGATGTTAGTGGCATTGCCCATAGACTCTGGTTAAAACTTACAATGTTGGCAGAATGTAAGCCTAAAAGTGCTCTGTGAGCTCCTGAAATTCTGCTAAATGTTATGCTAAAAGAGTAAAGAACAACAGTTTAGCTACTGGGCTGTCATTTCAGCACCTTGAACACTCCCTAATGGATCTGTAATGACTATAATGGTATAATGCATGATGTTAGCGCCTGCTATGGCCAAACACCTCCCACCCGCCTGCCGTTGGGGGGATGATGAATTGGCCATCATCAAAAAGTACATCCCATATTTGGAATTTTTCTTCTGGGGATTTGCAGCAGAGTCTGTTTTCTGGGCTTTCTCCACGCATTCCCAGCTAGCTGTTTTTCTTTCACTCTGCTCCTTACTTTCTTACATAGTTTTTATCACTGCAGTAGTCTGTGTCTGTTACAATAATGCAGGCTGAAGTCTAGTAAATAGCCCGTACCGCCTTCTCCAGGGCAGAAGCAGAATGTACACGTGGGCATGGGCACAGGCTGGAAGATGGGAAGTTCCACTGCAATCTGAGGAAGAACTTCTTTGGGGTGAGGGTGGCAGAGCCCTGGAAGAGGCTGCCCAGGGAGGGTGTGGAGTCCCCTTCTCTGGAGATCTTCAAGCCCCACCTGGATGCCGTCCTGAGTGATGTGCTCTGGGCAACCCTGCTTTGGCAGGGGAGTCGGACCAGATGATCTCTAGAGGTTCCGGCCAACTCTGTCAAATCCATGAATCCGTGACTTTTATGGATTTGCTTTCACTGTGCGGAAGTTGTTGCTACTGTTTTGTAAAATGCAGGTTTACCCTCTTTCCGCCTATTTCTGAATACGTATTATCTCTGGAATAATTTCACAGTCTAAAGAATTTCCCTCAGGCGTTGAAACGGTTAGGTGCTTAAGTTGTGGGGTGTAGTTTCTCCTCCTTGCTTGGCTGGTCACCTTTCATGGTCCCAAAAGGGCGCTGGAATTTGAATTCAGAGTACAGGTGTTCTTGCTACTGGTCTGCCTGCAAGTGTGTCTGGGATGGGAGGGAGGGATACCCTGCTCCTCACCGGAAGGCTGGTAACAGAATATATGTGGGTCCTGAATTTTAGGGCGGGAAGAGAGGCTTGTTGTGAGGAAAAAAAGGCAAATAAGCACCTAAGAGGCTACTTGATACAGGGACTTATAATTTCACTTGTGGAAACAATCTCCCCTCCTCAGCCTCAAATTATTTGACTGTTATGATTGTCTGATAAGTCAAGTAGCCATTGGCCTGTTAAGATGGTTTAACATCAAACCAGATGCTTGAGTGATATTGTAATACATTCCAAAGTCATCATGCTGCAGTTGGAAAGCATAGCAAACCACCTTTGAGACTAAAAATACATATCTTTAAACTAGCTTGTCGTAGGGAATCAGACAATTGATGAGGGCCCTTCCTCTCTAGCCCTCTAAGCTCTGTGTTTCCAGGAAATAATCCTGTGAGCTGTGATTCTGTCCAGGGTTTTGATCCACTTATAAGTTTAATCTATCCTCTCTGAACTTAAATGCTCCATTATCTGTTAGAAAATAATTAGAGGCTGCGAGCACGAGCCTGCATACACAGAGTTCCTTGGGAGTCCCTGAGCTCATTGAGATGAAGACAGTTTGACTGATGGTGGTCAGCTGATACTGGGCCAGGAGCTAATAATAGAAGGCAGTGCTGCTTAGCTAGGTGAGAAAGTTAACTTGGGAAAAATTAAACTGAAGGGTTTGGGATTTATGGTTGGAAATAAATTTCCCATTCTCATTTGTTTCCTGGTAAGAGAGCTTCAGAGGCAGTTGGTTTCTTTTATGGTTTTATAATTAAGATCTAGGGAGCTTCCTGACTTCGCCTGGACTTACTGTAGTTCCCCACCGCCTGTAGTAGCAGCATTCAGTGTGCTGGAGAGCATTTGTCAAGCGAAGTGTAAAGGTAATAAGTGACAATGACCTCCACCAGGCACACAGCAAACCAATTAAAGCTGCATATAGGAGGCTGATACCTACACCTTTTATTTATGTCTAGCCTAATTAACTATATTAATAAACCAGTCAGATGTCTTGTACTGCAAACCGAAAGAGAAAAACCTTTTCCTAAATTGTAAGCCTGTCTTATAGTAAAGACAAGTCCTCCAGACGTATTGTACTTACTTTTGGTTCAGAGGTTTCAACAGGAAGAAACTGATGTAGCTGGCTAACAAAGGAGAATTTTATCTCCTGTTCAACTGAAAACCCACAGAGATTTGGATAGGTCTAGATAATTTCTTCGTTTCTTCAGACATGTCTAGATGCTGTTGTAGAACGTACACTGGCTCTACAGCTAGTCAGGTGGGGAAGGTGAGAGAAGACTTGCCTTTTCTTGGTTTCTACCTTTGGCGTTAGATGTAGGAAGGTTCTAAGCTGAAGCTTTTTGAAGCTTCGTTCCCTGGTCCAAGCAACTTTCCTAGAGTCCTTGGGTCTCCCTACAGACACGCTTTGATGAACAATTCTCAGTTGACACAGATGTGTTTACACTTAGTCTCCTTGTAAGGTCCTGCCTTATACGACTGTGTAGGTAACCAGAGAAATATGTTTGTCTGTCCCTTGAATTCTTTTTAATTCCTTGTGTACATCTCATGCTTCCTACCCAAGCGTTTGACCCAGGTATTCAACAGTCCATGTAGATGCTTCTGATACTAACATTAGTTGGATTGGACATCCAAGCACCCCAGTCATTCCACTGACTGCATGGCTGCTTGGGAAATACAACTGAGTTAATCCTGAACCTCAGTTTAAAGAGCAGCTTTAGGATCAAATGAAATCCTTTGTGGCAGCAGTGCAACATTTTTTGTTATCCTTAGCTGCTGTCATTTGTGTAAACATCCTCCTTTCCATCTGGCGTAAGGGGTGGGTCTTTGTAAGAATAGCTGATAATGAACAGCAGTGTTGCTGTGCTGCCTGGCAGTGTGCTTCAGCTGCCATTCAAACAGGTTTTCACTCCATCATGTTAGGTTGCTGGGGTTGGGTGGCAAGGGGTGACCTAACCCATCTGACTATAGACTCCCTTTTGTGCAGCCTCCCCTCTTCCTCCCACTTAAGCACGCGGTAAGTATAGCCTCTTAGGAGGGGGAACTGTTTGCCTGTCAGTTCCAGGCACAGAAGCTCACTGTGATTGCAATTACAATTTCCAACTTGTCCAGAGATGCCAGAAATCAAGCCGTCCTTGAGAACTCTGCATACCATGCACAAGCCCCGAGAGTGATCAGCCTCTACAGAAGCTGGAAATCTGATCGCTACTGAAGGTTAGCTGTTTTCAGTCATCTGAAGATTTAACTGTTTCAAGGCCACATTTCTGTTATTTCTATCTTAAGTAATAATTCTCTGTGTAAATGTTCCCTTACTGCAGTAGTTTTTCCTTCCATAGTATGCGAGGGTAAGATGTGCGTATGTGCAGGGGGTGTGTGAATTTTCCATATGTAAGAGCATATGGCTGTACGGAGAAAGTATATACAGAGAAAAGCTTAAGTACAAGCACAGACAGATAAGCCAGGCTGTTTGGAAACAGTTGCGCTAGCATAACACTCTTAACTGGAAAATGCAGCGAGGGAAAGAGTGTGCCTGCTACTGGTGATGGGGAAAATCTGAGCCCTGTTGAAATCAGTGGGAGCTGTGAACTTGCTGATGAAATCAGCAGGGCCAGGACTTCACCTCTAGAGTCATCCTTCCAAAAAGTCTGCCACAGGTTTAAGAGGGAATCACAGGCTTTAGTGAGTGACTGACATTACAAGTTATTCCTTAGTGAATTAGGAAGTATATTCTGAAGCTTTTTGTTGATGGCAATGACAGAACTCTTTATTTAAAGTTGGTATTGCATTACGACTTGGAAACCCTGCGTAAGGTTGGGTAAATGTGTGAGTGGGGAGAAGATCAGGAAGGAGTGTTAGTTTGTTGTTAGTTTGTTGGGAAACGTAGCTGTGGTTGATTGAAACCATTAAAATTCTAAGATTCAAAAAGTGGTTTTGGCTGTAAAGTGTATGTATGTGTGAAATAAACATTTTGAACTGATTTATTATGATTTCTTTCTAAAAATATGAGGTGCACCAATAACATGGTTAATACTTGTTGTTGCTTTGGAGTGTACATTTGAGCTTGGGTACTGAATCATGAAGTCAGTTATTTGCTTAGCTGTGTGTGTTAGTGTTATGGAGATCAGGATCCCATAGTTGCCACTGTTTTATCAGGACACAGTAAGAACTTCTTTGGAAAAGTGTTTAGAAGTTGAACAGGCAAAGGATGGGAATATTAAAAAAAAAACTAAAAGAGCGGAGAGGCGGTGTGATGAGTATCAAAAGTGATACACAACAGTTTAATTAGGAGGCTCAACCAGAAGCTCTTGGGATTTGTGTTTCCATGATGAGTTTTCTGTTGCTTACAGCACCACGTGTCTCTAGTTCCTGGCATTGCACTTCATGTTGCCACCCTTTACTACGTGTTAGATCTGGCCCTGAGCCAGAGTACTCTCCTCCAGCTTGGTATTTTCCCAGGATTACGTACTTTGTATCTGGATGTGAGCTTTTAGGAGAGCGAAGGTAGGCACCTCAGTAAAAATTCGTGGCCGTAAGGCCATGAACTTTGGGGACTCACCTCCCAATGTGATAGTGCCTGCAGGTGCTAGTCTTTTTATTTGCACAACTGGTAGATGGTGTGATTTAATGCAAAAGGGCAGATACTAGCTGTGTAGGGACAGTTCTTGCTGGAGTGGTAGGCTATAGCTGATGCCCTGTAATGACACATATGAGAGACTGCCTTTAAACATCAGCAAAGTAACTGGGAACACTGGAATTCTTTGCAGAGTCTTCCTGATAAGCAGATGCAAAGCACAGAATAAAATTGACAAAACTTAGTAAAATGGAAGAGAAGGTTATTGAATAATGGCTGGTGTGTTATAAGAAGCAGCTAGCTAACCCAGATAGCCACTTTTAAAGCAGACTTTGGCACCCAAAACTGGGCAGCTAGTGCTGACTTCCCTAAAAGAAACCGAAAGCCTGTATTTAAGAAACTTCCTATTGCTTTGCATTTTTCCTTTGTGCCTCCAGCTCACATTAGCAACATAAAATAGGTACATGTTAATGTTTAAATTCCTAAAGGGCAGCGCGTATGCCAGAAAGTTGCCACACTGATAAAAAAAAATGCAGGTTTTTATGGGACCTCTGTTAATAAAAAAGAGGTACTGTTTCCACAAGCTTAACGGTAATGCATCCCAAACAAGCCATCACTAGTTCGAGTTTAACGGTGAATCTAATGAGGTTTGAGGGAAGGACTGAAGAAGAAATGCCTTGATATTTAAGTCAGAGGAGCTGGCTGTAAAACTGTACGTATATGCTAGCTAATCATTTTTGAAGTACACTTGTCTGTGATTTAGTTCAGTGCCAGATGGGCAGGCTATTACATATCAGATTTTTCATGAAAGCAGGCTGATGGGGCTGTGTGTCAGCCCCAGCACATGCTGCGATTCACAGATCAGCAACAATGCAGAAAGTGAGCAAGGGCACAGGGCCCTGGAGGATCGATGCATTGTATTTGTCATACTTGGTTTTATATTGCCAAAGCGCCAAGTCAAAGTTAAGGGAGAACAAGGGGTTTTGTGTTGTAGTGAGGAAAAAAAAATATCCAAGACTGTTTTGTACATACAGGTATTTACACTGTGTCCATTTTTAATAGCAATTTAAGGGTACAGAAACATAGGCTTGTAGGAGCTGAACTGTCAAAATTTGAACTGTCAAAATATATTTTATCTTCAAGATATTTATATTTTGTTTATTATTTGTCATTTATATTTTATCTTCAAGCATTCTAAGAAACTGTAGTTTGGAATACTTCTCCCTTAGTGCTTTGTTGCAGATAACCCTTCAAAAATTAAGTGTTTTCCATGTCTCGGTGCTCATCCGGACACCTCTGACACATCAGCAGCTGTCACAGACTTACAAAAATAAAATAATTAACATCTGTTTGTATTAATATTCTACATATTATTTACAAGGGATAGTCAACTGTCCCTGTTGCTGCCTGTCACATAGTTTAATGGAAGGAATAAGACAGGGAAGTCTGGTACATGACTGGTTTGTTGATAATCTTTGTAATATTCTGCCAATACCTTTTAGACTTCAGTGCAATAACTAGGATAAACAGAGATAGAGCTGAGGTCACAGTGTAGCTGGCAGTCCATGGAGCAGTAATTGCTGGTTTGAAATGCTTGGTCCTTCAATACTGAAACTGTAGTTCCAAAAATAAAACAGTTTTGCAGAGCAATATTTTCCATATTAACTTTGGTGTTGCTTCTCATTGTAATATATGCCATCTCCTGCGCCTGTTAAGATCAAAATCCTTTGTGCTGTGAAAACATGGTGAGCTTTTCCCTGTCCTGAAAGGCTTTCAGTCAAGATAGAATCAACAGATAAAGGGTAGAGAAATTATTGCACCCATTTATATGTGAGACTGTGTGAATTGCAACACAGATCTTATAAACTCTAAGCAAATTATTTAATATTTTTTTTATTAATTTTTGGTTTTAATTAAGATCTGGTGTTAAATTGACTTGGGACATTTACTTAGAAAAGCAGATACTGCATGAGATTTGTTTTCAGACAAAGCTGTTTTATTTAATTTCCCACTGAGAACGTGTCTAAAATGTTCTTTTCAAGCATCTCTTGTTAGTAGGTACTTGCCCCCAAGTCGCGTATTCTAAAGAAGCTGGATTATGCTTGATATAAGGCAAACTGTGTATTAACAACAGAAGAGACGTAGGTGTTCTTACCTCTTATAAGGTGGTTACAATTATGTCCTGAAGGTTTCTGCCTTGTATAGGCTATCAAGTTTTACAAGTGCATAGATAAATCGCATTGTACAAAACAGAATGAAGTAGGTTTCAGGTAGACCAGAGCCTGTTGTAACCTTAATGCCTTACATGACAAATGATACAAACATGTTTAAGAAAATAGAGTTACGCAGGTTTTTGAGCTATGTTGACAAATTGCATCTGTGTTGCGTTTGCTCAATGCTGCCTTCAAAGGCGTTCATTGACTGACTTGCATAAGGTAAATCCTGTGATACAAGGCAGTATCGATGCAATGGTAGGAAATGGCTGAGGTAGAGTCAAGTAACATTTTATCGGATGGAAAAGTAAGATCTCAATAAAGCAGGGGAACAGGGAACAGGACTAGCTAAGGGCAATTCCCTGGGCTTTGCTACTGAGTGGAGGTAACGTCAGTAGATAGGCAACCCCCAGGTTGAATGTATCTGGAAATGTTCTTTGCAGTGCCCTTGGGAGTTCAGTGAGATGATTTGTAAATGGTTATAAAAGCAGACTTTAGCTCTGTATGTTTTCTGAAGCCAATTGAATTGTTGGGCTTTTTTGAAAATGAAGTATTGTTTAGGTCGGTGGCTGGAGTTCACCTGCTAAAACTATGAGTCCTCTGAGAAGTTATTTTAGTAATGAAAGTGTTTGGAGGAGGTTTGGAAAGAAATGGTTTTTGAAATGGGGAAAGAAAGTAACTTTCATGTTTTCATGGCAAAATATTGAAACAAAAATTCTTGATAAAATACATTAACTTGCTGGAATGAAAAGGAAGAGTTTCTGCTGACGCTTTTCAGTGAGAGATAAATTCCAGTGAATTCCTCACCTAGAAGATGTTTTAGAAGTATGTTAGTGATTGCAATACCTCTTTAGTCATTTTCTGAATGATCTCTGGTAAGTTTCTGTTTTGAAGTCATTGGTCATTTTAAAAGTCAGTTTGTGTTTATTAGACAGGAATTTGGTCAAATCCAAATTGGGATACTGAAGATTTTCCCATGTGATTCAGTTGTGGACAGCAGGGATAAAGAGAGAGAACTGGGGATTTTTTTCTTTAGCTGAGTAAAGGATGGGAAACATTTTCCAGTGGCAGGTCTTTTCTGAGGATCTGAATGCTGTGTCCTGTCTGATTTTAAGCAGAGCAGGGAGATGCTTCTGGTTGCTCTGTGACTAATCTCTTCTATCAGGGGAGCACAATGTATGTTCTTGACAGCGCTGTCATTCAGATGAGAACGTAGATCTGAGTGAAGCTCTAGACTACCAAAGGTTATTGATGTTGATGTTTATGTGACAGCTGGGCGAGCTCTCAAAGTGTCCCATCTTCAGAAAGTCTCTTAAAACTTGTGTCACCATACAAATGTTTCTAGTTCAACTAAAACTTGCAGATGAGCCCTCTGTTCTGGAGTTGAGCTGGTGCTGAGTGGCACTCACCATTCCACGTGGACATAAAAATGGCCACATGGAGAGAGTTTCTTATTCAATATCCTTAGGTAGCCCAGTCCTGAAAGACACATTAATGTACAGAGATGTCTGTGTCACTTCCCTGCCTGTATAAATGAGACACAATTCCAGGCCACTTTCAAATTCATATTGGCCTGCCCATAGCTGGTGACTGATACCTGTTTGCTCCTTCTCTACATAGTCACAGCACAGTCTAAACATGCTGTCTTGGTCTACTTCCAAAACCTCCTCTCCATGAATATCCCTGTAAGGCCTCCAGTGATGTGCCACAGCTTGCTGTGGCGTGTCACTGGCACAGAAATCCACTAAGGATGACCAAAGAATTCACAACTTGGTGGTGTTTTGAGCTTCACAGTGTTCCTGTTAGAGGCACAGCATAGTCTTTGATCCCACTAAGACATCATACTGTGGTAGTGTAGGTCTTTAAAAACAACTATCTAAAAATGACAGCATAAATGCATGCAACAAGGAATAAATAGGAGGGATTAATTACATGTAACTCTACTTCTGTTTTATAGAAGGCATCCCAAATAGGTAATTGTGTTGGTTAGAAAGGCTGGTGGTACAACAGCTACGGATACCTTTTCCTGCTTTCTATTGAACGTTAACCTCTTGACTACTGATCTTGGCAGCAAAATAGGTCCTAGCTGTCAAAGCTCTCTGCAGCGTGGATGGGGTGCTTATAATCAGGGTGCAAATTGACTGTGCTTCAGATCTGAAAGCAAACTTGCTCTTTATGTGGCACATCCGTAGAGCTGCTCTGAATATATCTCCAGCAGTAACTTCGGCACAGTGGTAGTGCCTTGGGCTTCCAGGTTTTCTAAGTGTGCTTTCTTTGCCTGAAATTTCCCTGGCAGTGTCACTTAGAAAGGGCAGCCTTCACTTTCTTTCCTATAGACAGCTGCAAGGTACCACTGACTGCTGAAAAGCAGATTCACCCCGGTCAGCCTTGTCGTAGTTTGCTGTAGGAAATGCTAGGAAAAGAGGCTTAGGTTTTGAATTATAGGGTCCTTATAGATGAATAGTCCTTTGGAAATTCTGGATCCGTGATACCATGCCATCACACTAGCATAGTTAAATGGTCTTAGGATTGTGGTAATTCGCAAAAAAGTATGAAGGTATAACATAAATTATTCTTTTGCCTTATTCATGCCACTCTCAAATTACAGATTACTTATTGAATAGACATTCTCTCCTGCAATACTGCCAGTGTAGGTGGTGTTTGTCCATAACTTTATGTTCCTGGCTTCTATATTTCCATGAGATCTTGTCTTTATGAGAGTGTCTACACAGCCACAAATACACAACTAGGAAATACAGTTGTATTTGTTGATTTGACCGAGGCTTTTGTATGGGTAACAGATGGTTGCCCCCTCATTCATGCAGGCTTGTTCTTGGAGTTCTTTGGCTTTCCCTGACAGAGGTCTGGACCTGAATATGGCCACACATTGAAGATCAGACATAGTGTTTGATGTGGGGGTTATTGCAGATGTCAAGATTTTATGAACATGAAAAAAAGATTCATTATTATTGTATTATATTGTTATATGTGTGTGTGTATTGCCCTGACAGTAGGATGTGCTCAAATATTGTCCAAGTTCAGGGAGGGATATGAAACCGTATGATTAGAGCATAAGACAAGCTGCCAGTTTTAAGGTTTGTAAGAACAGTCACAGAATCACCTAGGTTGGAAGGGACCTTTAAGATCATCTAGTCCAACTGTTTTAAAAAAAAAACACAAAAAACCCCCCAAAATCCAAGACTAAACCATATTCCTGAGCACCATGTCAGCTCATCTTTTGAATATCTCCAGGGATGGTGCCTCAACCACTTCCCTGGGCAGCCCATTCCAAGGCTTGATAACCCTTTCTGTGAAGAAATTGTTCCTAATATCCAGCCTGAACCTCCCCTGGCGCAACTTGAGGCCATTTCCTCTTGTCCTATCGCCTGTGACTTGTCGTCGTGTTCGTTCCCCTCCTCGTCCCCACCACTGAAACAGGCCAGGGATGTGAGCTACCTTTGCTCTCCTTTGCACTGACTTCCTAAGTTGTGGCCGCTTTCCAGAGCCAGGTTACTGAACTGGATGGCCACGGAAGGGGGTGGAGGAGTTGTCCCAGCTCACAGCCAAGTCCCCTCACAGCCACAAGCTCGCCTCCCCACACCCTCTGCGTCTGGGGAGAAAATGGGAGGAACAGGAGAGAAAACTCCTGGGTCAAAATAAGGATAGGGCAGTTACTGTCACAGGCAAAACAGACTTATTTAACTTAATTTAACTTAATTAACTTATGGCCAATTAACATAAATATTTAATAGCTGGTTTGATATTGGCAAACAAAAAAAACAACCGATACTAAAACATTGTGGAAAAAACCCACCTTTCCTCTCCCTTTCCCTGGTCCAATTCCAGCCAGCTCTCCTCCCCACTGGTTGCTGCCTGCAGCAGCATGGGATGGCTGGAGCTGGCTGTGTCTGGTTCGGGGCTTGCCCTGCAGCACCCCTGCTACCATCACCCAGCCATTCACACCCAGCACACCCAATATTTGCTATTCTAGGAGCGTCCTAACGCTGGGAGGTACCTGCCCAGCAGGTTGGGGGTAAGGACCACATCGCTGGACGCAGAAGGACTTGGCCAGGATCAAGGTTCTGCCGTGGCAGGTGGAGCGCAGGGCAGAGCCCTGCCTCGCAGCGGTTAGCAGAGGCGAGGCAGTGCACAGAAAACAGGAGGTGTATGAATTTTGGTGGTGGCAGTGATGTTCTTTCAAGCATTTTTAAGAGGTGGGTTTTTTTAATTTTGTCTTTGGGAGAAGAGTAGATCAACAGGATGGTAAAAGAATAAAGAAAGTAGGGGAGAAAGGGTGGAGGAAAAACTGTAGAAACTCAGGAGAAAATAGCAGGCAGAGTAACGTGGAGAGGAAGAAAGCGCTGTTACAAAGGAAAAGTGTGTCAGGTTTTGATGAATTTGTGGCACATGGATGCCAGCTTGGTAAAAAATAAAAAAAATTCATCAGTCCAATGAAACCTTTTTATTTAAATATCATTATCCCTTTGCAGTACTTGAGTCCTGGGTGCGATGCTCTTAAGCAACTGAATATAGATGAGGGAAGTACAGAGATGAGTCTGTTTTGAATTCTCAATTGTGAGAGTTGAAAAGCCTGTGTTACGGGCAAAATGTATCTCTTGATTAAAACAACTCTTAATGTTGATAGTACTCTTGATGAAATTAGGTTTCAATCTGATGTTCTCCTTTTTAATTGATCCTGAAGGAGGAAGGAACTTTGTGTGATTATGGACCTGTTGGAGCAAGTCCAGAGGAGGGCCAAGAAAATGATGAGAGGGCTGGAGCACCTCTGCTATGAAGACAGGCTGAGAGAGTTGGGATTGTTCAGCCTGGAGAAGAGAAGGCTCCGGGGAGACCTTAGAGCAGCCTCCCAGTACCGAAATGGGGGCTACAGAAAAAATGGGGAGGGACTCTTTATCAGGGAGTGTAGTAATAGGATGAAAGGTGGTGGGTTTAAACCGAAAGAGGGTAGACTTATTAGACTTACATTAGGAAGAAATTCTTTACTGCGAGGGTGGTGAGGTACTGGAACAGGTTGCCCAGGGAAGTTGTGGACGTCCCATCCCTGCAAGTGTGCAAGACAGGCTGCATGGGGCTTTGGTCAACCTGGTCTAGTGGGAGGTGTCCCTGCCCATGGCAGGGGTTTGGAACTTGATCTTTTAAGGTCCCTTCCAACTCTAACCTTTCTATGATTCTAAAGTCAAGCTTTTCAGTGATAACAGCAAATTTCAAATCAGTGCCCTAGGACTCTTCAGAAGGGAGTGAGAACTTGATAGATTATTTCTTTTTTCTCTATCACTCATTCTTGAGACCTTGCCATCATTCATCTTAAATCAAAAATCAAAGCAGTAACTCCCTCCTCCTGAAAGGATTCTTCGGCTAAGGCTGAAAATGCTTATAAACTGCTTAGTGGTAAGGTCTGTTCCCCTTCCTGTTCGAATAATGCTCAAATGATTGTTTTTTTAGATTAAACGTTTAAAACTTCAAACATTTTTTCTAGTTGCATCAAAATAGTAAGAAACAAATCACTTTTGACAGACTATTCTGAAATAATGATGCGTGTCACAAACTGTAAGTAAGACATTTGTCAGAGGGATATGATATTTTTACAAAGAGGTGTGCGTGTGCTGTTAAGCCGCTTACACCCAATGGGGGGTGGTCACTCTGAAACCCACTGTTCCTTCTCTTGATGGCTTTCAGTGGAAACATTTCTGGTTGCTGAGGTCCTGAACTCTTGGCCGTTTATGCATAAAAGCACATTCACGTGCATTTATGCATATGAAAATGGTCTCAATTTTGCTTTCTAATTACCAGAATCAATGTTTTCAGGCAAGGTTCACGGAAAGGCTGATAGGAGTTGTCCCCTGACTGGAAGTTTGGTGGAAGATCCTCAGTAAGCTTGTTGTGCACTAGGTGTTTGCTCCTTTAGACTTTGAGATTCCTCCTCGGCTGTCTAACATGGGCTTTGATGAACTGGGAGACTTAATTGGTACAAAGTCAGCAGGGAGAATTAAGCATATGGTGTGTGGGTTCTTCAGAACATATCTCCTACACTTTCAAACCTTTAAGCGTGTGCTTAACTCCAAGCACCTGAGCCCTGTTGGAGTCAGCATGTTTGTCCATGTCACCAGGCTGCAGGCGGGATGTGGGATGGGGCACTGACCTGGACCCCGCTTCTCCTGATGGCGCTAGCTTGGTCAGAACCAAGTGAGCAGTACTTCCCTGGTGCTGTTTACATCACATTTCTGCATGATAGGCCACAGCGTGTGGTCCCTGCTGTGGAATTTTCTTTTCTTTTTCATTCTTAGTTTTTATTCTAGAAATTTTTGGGTGTAGTGACACACCTGGCAGCTGGATTTCCAGAACTTTCTGAAGGAATAGGTTAATCTCACCATTTAATGGCACAGCACACGTGTACTCCAGTCTAAGTATGCGGTGACTCCACTTAATACCCAATGGACCTCTCATCAGTCTCCTCACTGGAAACTGAACTCAAAAAATCTCACATCTCTTAGGTCCAAAAGACATAAAGTCCAAAACCACCCATTCTAAGCCTGTAGTCTCTTTTAATCATGAGAGTTTGCCCTGGCTCTGAAGATGCACATTAACAAGACTTACGCTGTTACCTTCTCTGTTGGGTCACATATAGCTTCCTTAACATGGCTTCCTAAAGCAAAACAAGCACATGGGGAGTTTCAAGGAGCTGGTGGTTAGTGCGAAACTCTAGCTAGCAGCCTGTTAGACTTCCTTAATAACACGGCCTTGACTTAGACCTCTAGTTATTTCTTGCTGTGCCAGCTAAACTCAGTGTTTCCCCAAAGAAAAAACGATTGGTCGTGTGAGTGGGCGTATAGGATGTGGACCTGAATATGTGCTCCTACGCTTCTGTGCAACAACCATGGATGAAGATATACCTACTCTAAGTATTCATCTTGCTTTATGCTTGGAGTATGGATGTGGGTGCATAGGAAGATTATTTTTTTTTAATACCTTTCTTCATTTCTTCCTGACACCTGCTGCTTCAGTGAGAAATTGAGAGAATTTGTAGTACACAACCTAGGTGTTGTCACCATCTCTCGGGAGGGTACAGTGACAGCAAAACCTTTTCCATCACAGGACGTGGGATATGCTACCATACTCAGAAGAGCCAAGTTAAAGTGTGTAGCTCAGTCCTGCAGTAGTAACCTCAAAGTTTAGTCTGCCCTTAGAGCATTTAAGTGCTGTTTGTGGTATTACACAGCACTAAAATTAGTTACAGAAGCTGTTGCCAAGTCCCAAATAAGACTTTTGTCTGAAAGTGCCCTGTTAAATGTGTCTGCTCCTAATGACTATGAAACAGTTCCTGGAAAAACAGCTGTGGCAGTTCATGATGCTACTGTCCTCCCTCTGTTAGCTACTGTCCCGCTGTGAGACTGATGTCCTTTGTCGGTCCCTATAGCTGTGTCTCTCATTTCATTTTCAGAAATGGCTGGGACATTTCAACAGGAACTTCCCAGTGGATGTATGTCTGAGTGGGGAAAAATTGCAGCCCGAGGGCTGAGAGTATGGCAGTGCTCTAAAGCAATTGAAATCAGCATCTTGCATAGAAAGTATGGGGGAAACACAACAACGTGTATCATTGTCATATGATAAATGTGGGCACGTATGTTGTTGAGTCTATATGTTGTCTTGTCTCTCAGCTTATTTGTGCAGACTGCATAGGCTAGGTCAGCTATAACTTAAAAAATTTGTAAGACCTGGAAGACAAAAGGCATTGTGAATATGTAGGACTGTAGTTGGATCTGCCCCGAAGCAGGTCAGATGTGCATTCCAGACGGGTGTTTGCCCTACCATTACAGCATTGCAAAATTAATGTAAAAAGCAGTGTATTCACTGTATTATCTCTCCTGTTACCACAGCACAGCTTGTGCTTTCAGAAGAATGCACAGCACAGTATGAAATCAGCTTTTAACTACATTTATTTACTCAACAATGATTAGAAAAAGCAGGTGGATTGTTCTTTTTTGGTTTCTTTTGTTTTGTTTGAAGGGATTTTATGGTGAGAACAGTTAGAAGCAGTAGGTTAGGAAACCAAAGATTGTTCAGGCTATGTTCCTGCTTACCAAACTCTTTACCGGGTACATAAGTTCATCTGGCTTAAGGAGCAGTAAAATTTACCTCAGGCTTGCGAAATTGGGGCAGCAGATCTGTGATACTTCTCTGGAACAGGGACCATGTTTCTCCTGCACTGGCTCTGAGGCAGAGCATGTGTATGTGGAGCACGGGAAAGGGACATTGGCTACCTGTAAGTGAACTTCTCCCAGTGCTCTGTGTGGGAAGGCCATTGGCGCTCAGGAACCTTGTGTGTAAAAGAGCAAGTCTGCAGAAGGAACATGTTTTCCTCTCTGCCATATACTTAAATCTTGTCTAAGGAGATTATCAATATTTCTTCAAATGCTAATTCTCTTGTTAGGTGAAGTCTTCAGCATCAAGCAGATGAGGTTATCAAACACTGCATTAGAAAGTGCTGGGATCCACCACACGATGCAGGACTCTTAATGACACAACTTGTTAACATGTTTCAGAGTCTCTGTAAGCAGCTGAGGGAAGGTCTCTTGACCAATTCTGATATTCAGATTTCCTTAAGAGCTTGGTTTTGGATTTGGCAGGGTCATGGCTCACTGTCAGCTCTGCCCAGGTCCAGGTCCCCAGGGGTCTCAGGAGTTGCCTGTATGCAGCGTCTAGCATTTCAGGAAGAGTCTGGCCAGGGATGCTTGACCAAGCAACTGGTGTACTAACTAATGAGGACATGTGCTGGAAGAGAGTTGTGTCCTGGATCAATTTGGGTGAATGTCACGGTTTAGCCCCTGCTGGATAAGTATCACACGGCTGCTCGATCACTACTCCTCCCTCCTGGTGGGATGGGGGGAGAACCAGAAGAAAGATGTGAAACTCTTGGGTTGGGATAAAGACAGTTTAAGGAAGCAAAGGAAGAAAAATAATAACAATAGTATTGATAAAGGAATATGCAGATTGAGTGATACACAGTGCAGTTGCTCACCAAGTGGAACCCAGTACCCATCTTATTCCCGAGCAGCTTTCCCTTTTTCCCCCTCGCCAACTTGTCCACTTATACTGAACATGACATTATATTGTATTGAATATCCCTTTGGCTAGTTTGGGTCAGCTGTTCCGACTGTGCACCCTCCCAGCTGCTTCTGAAAATTAACTGTATCCCAGCCGAAACCAGAACAGTGGCAAATAAATTTTCAACATGGGCATAAGTATGGCATTATTGTACTGCTGTGGCGGCACATGCACCTTGCGGAGTCCACTCGTTTACAAACTAAAAGGGTCAGAGAAACAAAACCAGTATCAAAGTATGCCCTTCAGGGACCATCACGCTGGCTAATAATTATGTTCAGTGGTTAGTTGTAATTGTTAACAATAACACATCAAGTTAGGAAAGGGGGAAGTCAAATGTCATCTTATAAGATGTGCTGTAGGTGTTACTCAGAGCACTGTGGAAACCCTTTCTTCTCAGAGTCTTGAGAATTTTTCTTCCTCATACTGGAATGCGGAAAGAAAAATCCTGCTTTGGTTGGATTTTGAGTTACTTTTCAGAAACAGCAGTCAAATGAAAGACATTCCAAACATGACTGCAGAGTATGGATAGATCAGAAGACAATTTTAGGTGGGATATTCAAAGCCATCTAAGGAACGAAAGCGACTTAAGTGACCTGTGAGAAGTGAGTGGCTAGTTCCTTTCATCATCCATATTGACAAGTGCTTTTAGCCTGGATGTAATTATGTGTTGTATCGTTATGGTGACGGCCAGCTCTCATTACTTAAATAAGCTTACCTGTATAAGCCTGTTTCGGCAGTCTAATGGCAGGTGCTCTGAGGGCTTCTTCCGGCCCCTCGCTGTGGGTAGCAGTCACCCCTCCTCAGACCCCTGTTGACATAGCTGTGCCGACAGAAACCGGAGTTGTAGGTCTGGTGATGGCTCACTGGGACCCACAAACTCACCCTTCTTTGGTATGCTATTGTGTTACTAAATGCACATGACAGATCAGTGTAAAGTGTTAAAATGTTTTGTTTAATGTAACTGTTTAATAGGGTTGTGTATATAAATCACAGGAGTTGAGCTTAATGTGGCAATAATTCAACAACAGTCAAAGGGGGCAGAAGAGAAGAAGGATCAATGTGACGTGATTTCTTTATTTAAAATTGCGTATCTGAGAAGTGTAATATTGAGTTGAACATGGAAGGCTCAATTAAAGTCACTTGCTGTTCTACCTGCAACGAGGCTGGGGGGACACAGCAATGGCCCCGGGAAGCTACCTGTGAGATTAGCTGCCTTCTGCATCAAGATCTTTCTTTACCAGCCTTCCCCTCAGATATATTAACACTGTAAGCACTGCTGTGAATACAACATGCATACACAGCCTTGGTTTTAAGTAACTGATTTGAGATGTAGTGCCCTAGCCTCAGCTGGTCAGGGCTCGCTACAGACTGCAAAATACATCTCAGAGTTAAGGGCAAGCTGCGCTCCACAACTGCTACCTGTGTCTAAGCTGGCTGGCTTATAGCTGTCCTGCGTATGGCTGGATTATCACACTGCTGTGATAATTAATACCTGAGCAGCGACAGTAGCATAAGCAAACGCCAGGAGGAGATTTGGTTTGGCTGGGGAGTGACTCTTGTGATAATACTTCTTGATCCTGCAGATAGATGGAGGAGGGTGCCTGGTGTCCAACAGGAGCCTTTCAAACCCGTCACCGCTCCTGTCATTTCTCAGAAGCTAGTGTGAGCACATGATATTACAAAGACTCTGTCTCCTGGGAGAAAGATAAAGTACCATCACGTAATAATTCCTCTCCCCTCATCCCCTTTTTTATTTCAGCCTTCAAAGGATTATTTTTATTCAGGAGAGAAAGATAAAGTGATCTGGGGCTCAGTTCCCACTTCTGCTCTAGGCTTCCCATGTGACTGCGAATAGTAGGTCGTGCTTTTCTGTACCTCAGTTTCCTCTCCATTAAATTAGAATAGGTACAGTTTTAAAACAATTTGTGTAATGGTGCCAATTGAATGCAGAGACAAGATCTGCAGACATAAGGCTGCCAGAAGATACGGGAAATTGCAGAGGCTGGTTTTGAAAGATGCTGGTGTCACACAGCCAAGTCTGTGAATTTTGGTGCTTTACCTGTTTAAATGTCTTAAAAAATTTAATTGGGAACCAGGCTGCAGAGTGACTAAGTACTATGGAGGTTGTAGCTCTGGGATCTTTCAATCATCATGTAGCTCTAGGGTCTTTCAGTCATCTATGATTCTATGTCCAAACAGATTTTAAAATGGGGCCTCGTATTCCTTATTTGCTGAACAGATTTTTGAAGTGCTACTAAGTCATAATGTTTCTGTTGTTGTTGTTTGTCTGTTTTGTCTAATTAGGCTCTAGCAGAAAAATTGCAGTCTCTTTTACTTTGTATTTGTGCTGTGTTGGATAGACATAACCCTGAATTAAGTTCTCCTGTAGATGCTAGTTCAATAAAAATAACAATACTTAATAATGAGAATAACTACGTGAAGCCAGGATTCATGCTCAGTTAGTATCCATTAGTGACTTAGATCTATAATGAAGGTTTCCCTGCTCTCTGTTGTGTGTCTCAATTCATTACAGAGCAGTCCATAATATTTTATTAACATTTTTATTTTTTTCTGGAACCATTGCCCAAAACTATTGGAAAAATACGTGCTTTCCCATAACATCCGAACGAGACAAATGGCACTGCTTGTTTTTATTATTGTATGGAAGTGTCTTTCCTCTGGACTTAGATAGACTTGTGAATGGCAAGTAGCCGGAGACTAATGGAGCACATGCTTCAAAGCTTTCCATTTGGTCCCTTGGTGAGCAAAAAGAATGTATTTTATATGTTCAAACGAGTCCTCAAGTATCTTCCAAGTTCCTGGAGAAACTCTTACTTTTACTCAGAGAGGGAGAGGGCAACAAGTATTATCTCCTCATGCATGTGCAGGAGAAAAATTAATGGGGTGAAAAGAAGAAATGAGGTCAAGGAATTTTGTACTCTGAAATTGCATAATGCACCTGTCAACAGGTGTTTATTCTGGTGGCCTTTGGTGACAATTTCTAGTGACAGCAGAAGAGAGGCTAAAATTGTTTCAAGGGGACCCTGTGTATACCAGTTGAGTAAGCAAAAAATATATTAATTTGAATATGAACAAAACTGCTTAAATTAAGATCCCTTTTCTAATTTGTTACATTGGAATCTTTCTCAGAGCTCCTCCTCCAGTCATCCCATCAAATAGCCCCTATTTATTCATTTATTTATTTTA
>VXAK01012930.1:0-10654 GCA_013399435.1 Arenaria interpres | reverse complement strand
TCATCCTGGGAGCTTGATATGGATTTTTATATNGTGCCTGCCAGTGACATGATGATCATCCTGGGAGCTTGATATGGATTTTTATATACTGTCTATTTTTTTTCTTTTCTTCTTCTTATTTATTATTTCATTCTTTATTTATATTTTCATTAAAGTAAGTTATATTTTTCTAAACTCATAAATCTCTTTTATCTCTTCCTCTCCTCTCTTTTCCTTAGAGGGGGGAGGGATGGGCCATCTCTCGTTCTGATTGGTCAATTTGGTCAAAACCACGACAAGGGGAGACCTTATTGCTCTCTACAACTCCCTGAAAGGAGGTTGTAGCAAGATGGATGTCAGTCTGTTCTCCCAAGTAGTAAGCAATAGGATGAGAGGAAATGGCCTCAAGTTGCACCAGAGGAGGTTTAGATTGGATATTAAGAAATATTTCTTCACTGAAAGGGTTTTCAACCACCGAAACGGGCTGCCCAGGGAAGTGGTTGAGGTGTATTAGGTAAATACCTGGGGGTATTTAAAAGATGCATAGATGTGGGGCTAAGGGCCATGGTTTAGTGATGGACTTCGAATTGCTAGGTTAACGGTTGAACTCGATGATCTTAAAGGTCTTTTCCAACTTAAATGATTCTATGATTTCCCCATGAGTGTGTTATCACGAGCCATTTTAGGGAATGTCTGAGCTGTAGTCCTCATATATAACACAGCAAAATCTTATCTTGTGCGTGCATATGTGTGTTTATATTTACATGTGTTTAGCTACTTAATTGTCTTTAATCTTGCTTCTAAGGCAGGTGCATTTTGCTGCTTGTTGCTAAAGGAAGGGGGATGGTTGCTCAGGACTGCACTCATCCCCCAGCTATCTGCTCCTTCACAGCAGAGCTGGAGGTGTGAGACCAGCCACAGCAGTGCACAGTCCCCCACTGTAGCCTGCATGGTTGGCAGAGGTGAATTTAGTCAAAGCTGGCGGGCTTTGCATTCAAACTATCAACAAACATTCATATGTTCCTTCTTGTTGACACTTTTGCAAGGAGGGTACTTTCTTATAGACAGCCTGACGGGACAGGCTCCTGATAACAGCTTGGACTGCTCTAGGTAGGCTCGCGCATTGAAGAGCTGAATGGGGCAGCTGTTTTCTGTGGGGAGTGAGGAATTGTGGAGACGCGCTGCTGAGCGAGAGCTCGGCAGGTGTTCTTGCAGTGATGGGAAGGAAGCCTTGGGAAGAGTAAACAATGTCCTTGTATGGTAATGTGAAGGCAACAAAATAGATAGCAAGCTAGCAAATAGATAACAATACCAAAACAAATAACAATGACTAATTAGCATAGGTGCATGAACACTTCTATGTAGCCAATTGTATTGCTCATAAGGGTGCGTGGACAGGCCCCACAACCTATCTGTGTAGAGAGCTCAGCGCGTGATCAAAAGAAAGAAACTATATATGCTGTAAAAATGAAACATTAAACGTCTTTGCTTCATCACTTGGCGAAGTCCGTGCCCTTTGTTGCCGCAGTTTTCTGCTTAGTGCAACTAGTCCACAAGAGAAACATGTTCACCCATGCACCCACACAGAATTTCCCCTTTTCGACAAGTAAAAAAAGGTATGTGTACACGTGTTTGTGTATATATATGTTGTTTCACACCAAGCATAGATTATTTCATGTCTTTCACTGATAGAAACATAATAAGCTTTCCTAAGTTACTAGTTTCAAAAGCTCACTGAACAATAGTGATTTCTTTACTGTAAAAGCTTTTTGGAAAGCCGCAACTCCATGTTGCACTAAAGCTTATTAGCTGATGTCAAACACCAAGCCACCACCTATGACATGGAAAATTGCTCTAAGTAAGCAGATGTTAACTTCCCTCTGTATTGGGGGAAGTTGCTACTTTACTTTTGGTGAGAAAAGATGACAAAATAAGTTGTGGATGAACTAAAATAGGATTCCAATCTGTTCTGCCCATGGTTAAGCTGTTCACCACTGCTATTCACTGACTTACACTACACAAGCTGTCCTGTAGACAGTCTCCAAGGACTTTTTCTCCTCCACGTCCCAGGACTGTGATGGCAGGAGGTATCTCACTCACCCTGTGAGCAAGCTGTGGCCTGTCTTTCTCAACACCTGCTGGACGTGGAGCTTTCCTCCCTACCCTAAGGGTGCTCCCAGCATCCCTCCATCCACCATCACCCTCTGTGCTCGGATACTCACTGGGAAATAATTCATCCAGGACTATGCTCCCCCATATCACCCTCCTCCATCTGTCAGCCCTCACCAGGAGATGCCCAGGTGGAAGGTGAAGGCCAGGGAAGCAGTGGAGCTGGGCACCTTCACAGAGTGGGCCTGGGAGGTGGCGGGGTGCCGGGCAGTCCTTTGTCTTGCTGTAACCTGCTTCATGAACAAACTCAGGCTTTTTTAGCTGTTAATTAAGGGATCCTTAGAGACTTTGACTGAGGTAGTGCAGAAAGCAGGAGGCCGTGCTCTTCCCTCTCCTCAAACAAGCACATTTATGTTACTGTATGAGCCTTGCTGCAGATGTCAAGGTTGCATGTTTCTATTGTGCATTTGTTTCCTCTTCCTGGGGAACCTTCACTTCATCTTGGATGGTGTGCTCACCTTTTCTCACATACCACTATTAGCTACAGCAAGAGGCACAGATTTCGTGCCACTTACATACCCAGATGTCCTTTCCACATCTTTGGTGTAAAAGCGGCGGTGGGAAAACAAAGGAAGATTGGTGAGGATTATAAACAAGCTCAATTGACTTGCAGCTGAGGTGTCAAAAACCACATATATAATACTAATCATTATTTAGTCTTGTGTGCTTGACAAGTAGAACATCTGTGTTTAGATAACATAGGCTTGTGATAGACTCAGAGGCACCCTATCAAACATGCTTGAGATTCCTGTCCTGCTGTCAGAAAGATCAAAGCACAGTGGTAAACTACGCTTCCTTGAATCCCTGATATACAGGAGAGAACAGCAGGTTCAGTAACACTCTCTAGCAAGGACTGAGCTATGCAATGCCTGTGTTCCCGCTTGCGTGCCTCTGCCTGGGTGCTTCTTTGGAGATCCCCCAGTTCATGAGGTAACAAAAATAAATTTAGTCTTTGCATTTCATCTGTGGTTTTTGTGGTTGTTGCTGCGTCCTGCTCACACGGTAGCTGTGCAGATCTGCAGATGCGTTCTTCCCTTTGGTTGTGAAAGAAGACAATGTGTCTGAGCCTCATTTCCCCACTGTATTATTAATGAAGCTGAGCACTGGAGCAGTTCAGCTGAAACAGCGTGAAGGAGAAAGGAGTGATTCATATCCACTCTCACTAATGCTTTCAGAGTGATTCGCTGGATTTCCAGTGACCCACAATTAAATCCCCCTTCCCTCCCCTTTTTTTTTTAATTCAGGCACAAAACTGCACCCTGTTAGAGGAAATTTTAATTTATCAGAGGCATAGTTTGGTATGTGACTCTGTCAGTGATGCCTGAAATGCAATATGGGGTTTTGGATGTGAAGCCTGTTTTGAAGGGTTTTTTTTTCACCTATTGCTCTATTTTTTCACAATAATATACTTCTCTATACTGAAATGAATGTGTAGAGATTAACACATACCCGAAGCAGCATTTCCCATCTGCCACAAATGCACAAAATACCTTTGCATCAGCCAGTGACTCCTCAGCGCTGCACCAGCAGCACAGCAGTAGGTTGTGCAGCACAGGATCTTGGTGTGGATGGCAGCATCCCTGCAGCGAGGGCCCCTATGGACACACAACCTGCCCCCAGAAAGCAGCAGGAACCTATTGCCTGCTACTGGGTAGCTACTGGGAAGGGGAGACACTGGGATTTCATCTCCATTCTCCCTGAATCCAGTACAGCAGAGCAAATCTTGAGTACCACCATGAGGATAACTTTTGCTAAAAGGAGCCAAACCCTTACATCTGGTCCCCAGGAACAAAGCCGTCATTCCTACTTCCAGGGAGGGCTATGACTACAAGCAGAGCTGCAGGACTCTACAGAGAGGTAGCAGAAAATTGTGTAAACGTATCTAAAAATAAACCTCCAGGCTTTTAAGGCTGGCTAGGGATAAGCAAGAGCACAGGTAGCCCAAAGCCTCACCCTGCTTGCCATGCAGCGTCCCCTACTTGTCCCAGCACAGTGATTTTCACTGCTCACCAAGCATGAAGCCCTGAGGGTTTTTCCAGCCTGTCAACCTGCCAGAGAAACATGCTACATCGCCACCCACACATCCTCTTGTGCAAACAGCTCATCTGGAGCAAATGAGCTCCAACACTGCCACCATAGCCGTCCCATGGGGAAAACAGCACTGGGGCCTCACCACCATCCCTGGCTGGCGGAGTGCCGGGACCAACAGAGCAGAAGGCCTGAGGTTTGAAGCCACCTGAATCAGACACAAGGGCTGAATGGGATCTGCAACAACATATTTTAAAAGCATATCCCTACTAGTCTCTCTGGGCAGCTGCGGGCCAGTGAGAAGCACTGGCAGATATTAATATTTATGAAGATGGGGCTAGAACAGTGAATTTTGGTGGGGGAAAAGGGACAATGCTGTCAGACACTTCTATTAAAGTGTGGGTTTGAGAGTTGCCTTGCCTACCTACAGGGGGAGAAAAATAATCCATGACCAGTTCAGTTACAAATCATGCTGCTGACGGCATTTCCTGCTTGGACAGTCTAATGGATAAATTGTTTGAATACTAGCAGTATTCATTAATACTAATGACTGACTGGGGAGTGGGGCATCAGGAGATAGCCTGGGTCTTACAGCTCCCACGGGGCAGCTCCTCTGGCTCTGCTAGGGACACTGCCCAGCATCATGTCTGCCCTGGCCTTGCAGTGCCATCAGCATTGTGGATCAGAGCCTGCAGTTTGCTGCAAACAGTGTAGTGCCCTGCTCCTGTTTTGGGAAGTAGGATTTAAAAACCCTTTAAAAGTACAGACTCTTCTGTATTATGCTGGTTGGCCCCGAGCAAGGGAGTGGTGGGGGCAGCAATGCTCCTCTGGGGCAACCCACAGGAGCACAGCAGGTTTCCCTCCAACTGTGGCTGCTGCTGTCACCACCTGGGAGATTTTTGGGAGTGCATTTCGGCCTCAGGGCACTGGCTGTTTTCCAGGGGACCCATCTCTCTGATGACTGGCACACCAACCTATGGGCTGCATTTAGCAACAAGAAACTACTCTGACTGAGTCCAGGCAAGTCTGCTGCAGCACTGTGCAAGCAAGAGAGCGAGCAACTGTGCAGCTCTCCAAAACACCAGTACATATCAGCTTCAGATCACAGTGCAGTTCTTTTGGTTGAGATTTGTAGCTCTTTAATCCTTTCAAGAGCAGCAGAGCATCTGTGGTTGAGAAATTCATTGAGTGAGGCTTTGTTCCTCAGTTTCTTCCTGTTTCTCCCTCTTCATCCTCAGCTCCCCCTAGCCCCTCCACAACTTTTCAATACGAAAGCCCAGGTGCCTACAGCACTGTGGGACTGCGGAAATCAGAGGACACAGCAGGATGTTGCATCTCTGCAAAGAAGTGTCAAAACCCTGGGCCAGATGGTAGTAACCTCATTTTCATACTTGTTTTCCTGTTTTTTTCTAAATTTCCTTGAAACATTTCCCCTTTCCCTTTCCTCACTTGTGTGTTTCCCTGAAGGTTTCATACTGGACTTCAAGGCAACTCTGGACAGACCATTTTTTTATAGGTTTCAATGAGATCTCATTAGTTAATTGCACCTAAGGATGGCTTACATGAGTAAACTTCAGCAAAACTAGAGGTGTTACAGAGATACTCTTCTCCCAAAAAGTCACACTAGCAAAAAAAAAACCACCAAAAATAAAACCAACCAGCACCTACTGTATTCTAAGCATGCTCCTTCTACATACAGACACTAACTTGTTTAATTAAATGGAAGTGCACCGTTGCATCAGCAGCTGGACACATTGGAGAGTAGCACTTGCTGCTCTGTGCCTCTCCCCACTCCACGTGGCACCAAGCCCCTTCCTGCAGTTACCTGGTGCTGGGAGGTGGGAGGCAGAGTCCCCCAGGAGGGGCAGCCCCATCAGCCCTGCCCTAGCAGTGAGAAGCCTTGGGAAGGACATCCGCCACTCGTTTCATATTTGGGAAGCAGTGGGAACCATCACGCTTCTTTAATGGACAGTACTTGCTAAGGAAATGATGCATCCAGTAAAGCAGCTCTTTCCTCTGGGGTCCAGGAGACAGGTAAACAGTGGAGTCCCTGCCCCACACCCCCACCAGGAAAAACAGCCCACACACCCACACCAGCTGCCTACATGGCTGTCCTCTAACTTTTGAACCTGTGAGCCAAATTTTACCACATTTAAGGGCCCAAATTCCTAATAGTTTCATGAAAATAAACAGCCAGCTAGAGGAGAAAACCCCACACGTGTATCTACCCATGCAGGGGTAGGCTTAGCTGGGAGCTTACTGCTTCAGAAAAAGCATCAGAGCAGAAGAAAAACAGCTTCATAAGCTCTGCAACTCACAAAAACGAACGGTTGTCCTAAGAAAAGTGTTCATTTCACACTGAGGAGTCCCTGAAAGCATGTGAGGTGGGATGCCATCATGCCATGCATCATCATGCAGCCCAGCACAGTGCTCTGACACATCTCTGGACAAACTGCAAAACTTACCTCTCCCGCTGGCCAGGGAGAGTTTCCTCCAGTGCTGGTGATGCAGTACTCCCTACTGCAGGGATTTTGTCATGGTATCACCTGGAGAGCGAGAAATCGGGAAAATGGGCCAAGCCATCCTCCAGTTGATGGTTGTAGGGAGGTTCTAAGCACTAAGCACGGAAGTCTTCGTAGCTCCTAAATAAGAGATGTAACTGCGTTCCTTAGGGATGGGGGAATAGCAGTACTTGAAGCATAAGCTCCAGTAGCTGGTCAGGCCATTCAAGTGCAAAGTTATTTAATGTATGTGGACATTAAAGACACACATATGAAAATGCACACACACATATGTGCACACAGCTTACAAAGAATCACAGAATCTTCATGGTTGGAAGGGACCAACCACAAACAAAAAAAAAACAAACACCAAAAAAAAACCCACAAAAAAACAAAAACCAACAATCTCGGGCACTAGAACATACCCTGAAGTGCCATGTCTACATGTTTCTTAAATACCTCCAGGGATGGCGACTCCACCACCTCCCTGGGCAGGCTGCTCCAGTGCCTGACCACTCTCTCAGTAAAGTAATTCTTCCTCATATCTAATCTAAACCTCCCCTTAGTCATATCACAAGAGCAGAAAGCAGGAGTCTGCCTCCATGAACTGTTCCTTCCTGTGACAGAGGTGTCTTCTCCCCTGGCTGGACACATCATGTTGACCTGTCAACAGGTGGCTGACCTGTCAAACACAGCTATCTGATGATGGGAGAAGGCAATCCAATCCGAAACATATTTTGGGGTAAGAGAGAGAAGCAGACCAGCCCCTGGCCCTTTTGGATGTCCTCACCCCACTGCCAGCCTGGCTGATGAGGGCTGCGCTCATTTAAAAAAAATGGGAGGAGGCTTACACCCCACTCTCTTGGTTCAGCTGAGGAAAACAGGGCCAACACTGTGCTGCTAACACAGAGTGACACACAAGCACTGCCATGAACAGCACAGTGCAATTATCAGAGTGCTGCAGCCCAATCTCCCCTCCCTGCATGGCTCACAAACCCAGGACCCATACCGGCATTAGGAGGAACATGACTGCCGGCACCTCTAAATCCAGCAGTGTCCTTTCCCTCCTGCAAGCACATGGGGAAGGAACAGAACAATGAAGAAGGTGAAATGAGAATATCAGCTCAGACTGGAGGCTGTTATGAGAAAAAGAGACAGAAAGTTTTTTGCCTGCAAAGAAAAAGCTTTGCTATTTTGCAAAAAACAGCCCTACTGCTTTATGATTTGAAAATTCTTGTGATAGAAGAAGTCCTTCCATCTCTTAGTACCTCTCTCTCCTTCACTCCCCACCCCCACTCCCATTTGGACAAAGAACCATCCCATTCTCAGGCAAAGCTAAACCAAAGTGAATTGCACATATCATTAAATACCCTTAAAGGAAGGACCTGCGGCACTAAGCAGTGTGTGTGGCTCCCAGCATACACAGAACATTGCTCACTTGTAACAGTGACATTTCCCCAGATCCTGGTCCCCAGTGAGGTACCTGCAAGCATGAAGAGTGAATGAAACCAGTTGACACAGCTGCTCCCTCCTGCAAGCCTGAATTTGTCACACGTCATCTTCCAGTGATTTGCCTCCCTTGCCTGCTGCTGGCTTTGCTTGCTAGACAAAAGGATGGACTGAGGGACTATCACATTCCTGCTTCCATATGACCAAACCATATCTTAACCTTCTCTTAGGTAAGATAAATAGGTCAGCAATAAATAGGACAGTAAGATTCCAGGTTGTTAAACATTATTTTTTCATTGTGTTGGTTTATTTCTCCTCAAACTGCATATCTAAGCATCACTACCAAACCTGAACATTGTGATTCCAGTAAGATCCTTAGCAGCCTTAAAGGTTGTTTAAATAGTCTTCCATTTACTGCTTCTCGAGCATTTCTTTAGTCCTTTTACAGGCACAGCTTTGTAAGGGACATTTCTCTGCAGCTGCCATAAGCACAGCATCATCATATACATGCTGTATCATTGTTTCCTTGAAGGTCTCACCTGATAAATGTGTCCCACAGTCTTTATTTCTAGATGCATGTGGTTATTAGAGACATACTATCCTGGCTTATGGGAGAGAAGAAGAGAGAGAGAAAGCAAGATAGCAAGCAAGATTGCTTTGAAGCAGGGCTAGGGCTGCTGCTTTGTTTGCTACAAGCTTTGTCTTTGTGGTATATGCAATAAATTAACACATACGATTTTAAAACTACACAGAGCACTTCTGTTCTCTTTCCACACCATGGCAAAGATCCTAAAACCAAGAACTGCTTTATGTGGGACCTTGTTATGAACTCAGGTGCTGGTGGAGATCCACAGCCAGCTGGATTACAAAGGCAGCTCTACATGTGCTGGTGCTGCTGTTTTTACCAGAGGAGGGGGACTGCTCAGTGTCTCTGCACTCAAGTGATCCCTTGTATCAGGCTTTGTATCAGGCTTCAACCAACACCACAGTTTAGGAGGTCTACCCCTGGCCACAGTCGGGACAGCAAATGTAAAATCCTAACCACAGTCTGAGATTGCAACAGGCTATGCATAGCTCCTAGTTTGGTCAATTTTGCAGCCAGTCAAATTTTTGAAAACTTAAGTAAGTTTGTAAGAGATTTGGAGTATTAGTTCTGGAGGGTTTCAACTATCAGAAGGTACTGAAGTTTTTAAATGACCTTTAAATTTTTCTGTCTAGCCCCATGTAATGATGGCTATAGGCATTTGCCATAGGCCGGCCTACACATGTACAACACACATGCCAACTATACTTTGATTACTACATGCTGCATAACCTGTGTTTTCTTTTCCAGCCTTCTTCAGATAAACAATAGTCTCTGTTGCATATTAGAGATGCTGATAGTGTAAGCATCTGAACTCCACAGATACCAGAAAAGGACAGGGTAAGGGCTAGTGGGGGTGAGAGGTTCAATGCTTCAATGTAACTGTGCAATGTGACTGTTCAGCTTCTGATCTGCATTTGCTGCATGCTGCACAGCTCATCAGTACTAGACAGTTAATGCTATCTGGGGCCACACGTTATGTATCATTTCCCTCTTACTAATAGCTGTTTACCCAGGTATGAAGTCATCCTTCTCCCATGCTAGGTGCTTGTTTAGCAGAGATAGTGATCACGCATTTTTAGTCTTTAAAGTTGTGTTAAACTCTGCATTGTATCAAACATTTTTTTACTTTATAAATCACAGAATTGTAGGGGTTGGAAGGAACCTTCAGAGATCATCTAGTCCAACCCCCCCTGCCAAAGCAGGTTCACCTAGAGCAGGTTGGACAAGAATGCATCCAGGCGAGTTTTGAATATCTCCAGAGAAGGAGACTCCACAACCTCTCTGGGAAACCTGCTCCAGTGCTCTGTCACCCTCATAGTAAAGAAGTTTTTCTGCATGTTCAGACAGAACTTTCTGTGTTCCAGCTTGTGTCTGTTACCCCTTGCCCTGTCACCAGACACCACTGAGAAGAGCCTGACCCCATTCTCTTGACATTCACCCTTTAGATATGTATAAGCATTGATAAGTTTCCCTCTCAGTCTTCTCTTACTCAGGCTAAACAGACCCAGGTCTCTCAGCCTTTCCTCATATCAGAGGTGCTCCATTCCCTTGATCATCTTCATAGCCCTTCGCTGGACTCTTTCCAGTAGTTCCCTGTCCTTCTTGAACTGGGGGGCCCAGAACTAGACACAGTGCTCCAGATATGGTCTCACCAGGGCAGAGTAGAGGGGGAGGATGACCTCCCTCAACCTGCTGGCCATGCTCTTTTTAATGCACCCCAGGAGACCATTGGTCTTCTTGGCCACAAGGGCACATTGCTGGCTCATGGTCAACTTGTTGTCCACCAGGACTNCCACAAGGGCACATTGCTGGCTCATGGTCAACTTGTTGTCCACCAGGACTCCAAGGGTCCTCTCTGCAGAGCTGCTTTCCAGCAGATCAGCCCACAACCTGTACTGGTGCATGGGGTCCCTAGGTAAAGGACCCTACACTTGCCCTTATT
>VXAK01012929.1:224389-256796 GCA_013399435.1 Arenaria interpres | reverse complement strand
GACAAAAGGCATAGAAGTTCAGGAAATGAAATGAAACCAATGAAATCCAAGAAATCGGTATTCATTTCCTGCTGGGTGGGAGAAAATGGCTTTCCTGATGGTAAATTAATGTGAATTTATACTTTGGCTTTATACCTTAAGACTTCTCTGTCCCTTTGCTGATTTGCTTAGATAATTTATTTCCAGTTTAGCTTGTCAAATGGTGACTCCTGAAAGCACTAGTCACTTGAACCAGCCTTTGCAGTCAGGGAAATGGGTAATGGAGTTCTAGCTTTTTTAGATACTAGGTAGATATAGATATGTCAGTGACCTAACAATCAGGTCCTACCTGGGACCTAACAATCAGGTCCGACCTGATTAACCTCTTAATATCGTGAAGAGCTTAGGAAAGGCTTCTGGTTAGGTAGGGTCTCCTAATTGCCTATGGAGGCAGGAGGGATTAAGGCTGGCTTTTTGTCTCGTTCCAGGTATCGGAGCAGGCACTTTCCAGGACCTGTGGCTGCCATCAAAAACTGGAGAATGATGCCCATCTCTGTCTGCCTGCTGTGTTCTCCACCTGAAAACATCGCTGGGGGCTGGCTTATTAGGTAACCTGTAATATATCTGAGATAAAATTTATAGCAAGAACACCCTGTGTTCTCCCCCCACCCCTGTCCCCTTACCCCAGACGCCCCAGGGGACACCTGCCTGAGCTGCGATTAGTGCTGAGACCATGCACAAACAAGCAAACATGATGGGTGAAAATCATGCCCCTCAAATAAAGAGTCACAACAAGGTAACACAAGGTAAGGCAGGAATGTACTCATGCCAACAAGAACCTCTTGACTAAGGGGATGAGAGGGGGAAAAAGGGGGTTGCCCGAAGGTAACCTGAGGTGAACTAAGACTAATCAGCATGGTAAAAAACACACCTTATGTGCTGATGTCAGACCACCTCTGTATAATGAACTGGCCACTACTCGGGAACAGGCACAGAAGGGCATTGGTTACATAATTGAAAAGTGACTGATGAACAAGTTTTGTGCAAGTTTTCTTTGCTGTAAACTGCACGAAAACCTGTGACCCATCTGAAGAAATGTGCTAGCTGGGCAAACTATGGCCTCCTGGCTCTCCTTTCTGTACAGAACTGTGTTAAAGGTTAGAAGGTGGATCTCGACTCTGTGTGCTCAGCAGCTCCCGCGCAAGGGGCACAAACCCAGACCCCACGCAGACAAGAGTACGTCTGCCTAAGCGCTGAAGTCATGCTTCTTGCCAGCCTTTGCTCTCGGCTGGCACTGGCATTGATGTCCTTAGTTGCCGCTCACACAGATCTGCAGGACATCAAATGTAAACGGCGAGGTCTCACAGGCTATTAAAACAGGATTTTCTGTTAATTAATTAGGTGAAGATCATGAAGCCCTTAAAATAGCAGCTGATCCTACCCAGCGTGTTTCGTCAACCAAACCCGGAGTACGCCCACTCATTCTACCTCTCCCATTCTTTGGTGGGATCCCTGGACTCGGGTGAGGAACATCTGAGGTACGGAGCCCTCCCTTTGACTGTCATGGAGCCCACAGCTCACAGCCAGCAGGAGGCATCTACTGCTTCCAGCACGGAGACAGCAGAAGACCTTGCCTCCAAGTTAAATGCTGCTGTGAGGAACAGAAATAAAGAAGCTGTGCTGGAGCTGCTGGAGAAAGGGGCAGATGTAAACTCCAAAGCAGAAAGCGGCTGGACACCACTGCAGAGCGCCGTGCAAGCTGATGATGAGTGCCTGGTCCAGCTTCTGCTGGACAAGGGTGCTTGTCCACATGCCAGGAAGGACAATGGTGGCACTGCATTTATAGAAGCAGGGGCAGTGGGAAACAAGAATATACTGAAGCTCCTCCTTGATTGTGGGGTAGACATTAATGACCATGACGACAACGGCTTCACAGCTTTCATGGAGGCTGCATGGTACGGGAATGAGGAAGCCTTGAGATTCCTGTATAGCAAAGGAGCAAATGTAAATTTGAGGAGGGCAGTTAGTGAGGAGAAGGTGAAACTGCATAGAGGAGGTGCGACAGCACTGATGGATGCTTGTAGGGAGCGCTACTTCTCAGTTGTAAAAACTCTTGTCCAAGAGATGGGGGCTGACGTGAACATTCGTGACAACAAAGATAGGAATGCCCTGATCCATGCCCTCAAGAAGGCTTGTGCCAAGGAAACATACGAGTCAGCAGTCTCCATAGGCTGTTTCCTGCTGGACTGCGGTGTTGATGTGAACAGCAAAGATGAATGTGGGAAAACTGCCCTCATCCTAGCTGTTGAAATTCAGAGCCCAGACTTGGTGAAAGCTTTACTGGAGAAGGGTGAAATAGATATTGATGACGCAGATGAGGAGGGCAACACAGCTCTGATGGTGGCTGTAGAGAAAAATTATTTTGATATAGCAAAGTTGTTGTGTGAACAAGGAGCAAGGACTGATGTAGGGAACCTTATCGCTGTTGCAAATAGGAACCGTAATCGTAACATGGCAGATCTTCTTCGCCAATACAATGCCAAGTTTGTTCCAGAAACCCTCGAAGACTGGGAACCAAACAGCAAACGTTGGAGGGACCAGCTGAAAAATCTTCGTAAAATGTATCGCCCTATGATTGGCAAACTGAAGACGTTTCAATACTTCCAGCAGAGAATTCAGAACACTTCTCAGGGTGGCATCTACCTGGGGCTCCATGGTGAGACTGAGGTTGCAGTAAGAACAAGCCGCAGTACAGAGGGTGACAAAGAGAAAAGGTTCTTTGAACAATGTGGTAACTGTAAACATCTATTGAAGCTCTTCCAGTTTGAGAAGGCAAAAGGCTACATGTATTTGTGCTTCCCTCTCTGGGAGAAGAACCTTGAAGAATATCTGCAGGAGCCAAAAGACCACAAGGATTACAAAGGCGCTCTGAAAATGATCTTCCAGGCAGTGAGAGAGCTGCACTCCCTTGGATTTGCTCACCAGGATCTGCATCCCAGCAACTTTTTAATAGGTTAACTTTTGCTTTCAGAATGTATTCCTTTTGCTTTCCTGTTGCTTGTAGTTTAGAGAAGATGCTTCATAGCTGTCTGTGAAAAGACAAATATGAAACACCAGTGCAGATATCTTTATGCAGAATGAGGGGTCTGTGGCCTTAGCTCTCCTCTTTGAATAAGTATAGGTATGTTTGCAGACAGCCACAGAGGAGTGAACAGAACAACTTTACACGTCTCGTTAGATCTGCCCTTGTTTCCAGGGCTTTGCAGGCAGATCAACCCACAGCAGATCTCTTCAGAGATTTGTTTTCTAAAAATGTGGCCAGCCAGAAGTCAGTGACAGACTGTATTAAGGTTTTCCACCATTATTTGTCAACCATTTCTCTTATTTCCTCAGATTTAGGTGGCAAAATTTACCTGGCAGACTTCGATAATAAAAGAAGTTTGATTGAAGACAAAAAAGAACTTACAAACTCAGATTTAGAGGTAACTGTCCTGTGAATTGATGTATGGTTAAAAAATTCAGGCGCTCTGATATTTGCTGTTGCTGTGAAACCTAGGGGAAGCCTTTCTGCACCCTCAGCTAGAAAAAAACCCTTGATTTTTGGGAAAGCCCATTTAGCAATAGACGCTGCATAAGAATGATAGCGATTAGCATGCTATGGCTGGTGCCGGGATGTCCACAGATATCCTGTGCGCGTGATTATGGCGCCTCTGCTCTCTGTCTTTGTGCACACATCTTCAAAGTTTGTGTTTGGGTGTGTTTGTATCCTTCTGTACACCTATAGGCGTGCGTGTGTGTCTACATATGCAGCCCTCTCATTTAGGAATACTAGTTCTTCTTCCATTTGGTGAAACGTTTCACGCATCTGGCACGTCAGCGGTGGTGTGTTCCTTTGCAGGCCCTCAGCAGGCTCGTGCTGTATGTTTTGACAGGGGGTAAGAAACCCCTTCAGCAAGTCAGTGCCAAGGATTTGACTGCTGATTCCCCAGATTACCACGAGGCTCTAGACCTTGTACGTTGCCTGGCCTCTCGCGATGAACGGGGAGTGGAAGGTTTGAGCAAACATCCCTATTTCTCCAGCAAACAGGCGTAAGTGCCGGGACCATAAAGGCAAAGCTTTGGGTATGGGATTTACCTGTGATGCAGGGAACAGCGATGCCCTGTTGCAGCTAACAAAGCTCCTCATTCCACAGCAGGTTCCAGTTCCTGAAAGGTATATGGAATAAAATCAAAGATTTACCCAACCGAAACGCTGTCTTTCAAGATTTTAATGCTACTGAAAGATTTCCTTATCCAAGGTGGACCAAGGAGGTAATCCTCTTCTCTTTGGATTCATCTGAGGTTTGAGCTAGATGTTGAGGCAGAAGCTTTTCTTGGGTGTTTCACAGACCCTGTTTAAAACTGTAACTGGAAAAAGTAGCCCCACGCAAATACAGACAGCTGGGGGAAGCAATTAAATCTAAGACACACAGTTGAAATACACCAGACTAAAGACATTGATGTTCTGTTGACCGGGGTGGTAGTAGGGGATGGTCATTATAGAATTAGCTGGCAAATCTTTAAGGGTGTTTGTTGGTGACCCCTTAAGACAAGGACTTCTGGCTCTTGCTGCAAGCAAATTTCTAGCAAAGCTTTTTGTTAGATTGGCTCAAAAGCAGTCAGACCAGGCCTGCTTTTGCAGGTAGCATCCTGGAAGGACATGATACATCATCTGAGATTGAACAGTCTCGGTTCGGTATGGCAGCCTGTGTGGCCCTGGCAATGGCACAGCTGGATCAAGAATCCCTCCTGCCTTCCAGGCAAGTGTGAAAATCTCCTGTGCTGTGTTGACAGTCCTAATATGAATGTCACACCTCATCAGGGCAGGAAAGGAAACACTTAGCAGAATCAGGAGGTCTGTATGGCGCATGCCCTGCAGAGTGAACTCTTCTGCTCGTGTTGGGAAATATGCTTTTAAGTGTCACAAGATTTACCCATGTAAGATGATGTCCCTGCAGAAAGGCAATGGCTGTGGTGAGTGGAGGTAGATGTGCTGCTTTTGTGGTGCGTGAAAGGCAGAGAATAATCTATGTGCTTTTTTTCAGATTGACAAAGATGTTCTGAAGATCATGAAAAATCCCAAGAAAGGAAAGCAATTTGAATATAGAGGCTCCGTCGATGACCTACTGAGGCTCATCAGAAACCTGGATGAACACCCAGATAGCAGGTACATGTTCACATCCCCGCCCCTGCCCCATTTGCATTGCAGGGAGCATCTGGGTATCTGCAAGTGTCACTGAGTTTGAGAGCAAATTCTTCTTCAGATGGTTTTCTAGAAGGGCGTACATGACTGGGATGTGGGAGGATGTTCATGAAAGCTCATCTTGTTGGAGGGGCTACCTCCTCTGGCAGTGCAGCAGAATATGAAAGATTGTGCATCACAGCAGCAAGCAGCCTGGAGTCAACCCTCAAAATCACCTCCTTGAGGGTAACAAAAGGAAGTTAGCTCACAGGATTAGACCTAAGATTTTGAATCAAAATCTGACTTCCAGATCATCTCCCGCAGATGAACATCCTTAACCAGAGCCTTCTGCCCCAGAGGGATAGCAGCAGCTTCAGAAAGCTGGTGTCAGCTCCCTCTCCACCCTTTCCTTTGCAGAGCAGCCAGTGGGGTAGAGAGGTGTCTGTGACAGCTAAGGCAGGTCATGGCTCTACAGCAGAGGACACCGTGAACATGTCTGTCTGGGCTGTTATTTTTGCTGCAGACTGCTGTTTCTTGCCATAATCCTAGGAAGGCTTTTAGATCACTCTTAAATATTTGACTCATCCTTTATACCTTTGGAAAGCCTCCTTTGTTAGCGCTCCTTGTTAGTGCTGATGTTTACTGTGCTGAAGTGCTTTGAGTTACGGATCAGGAAGCATCAGTCCCATTAGAAGATCCTGTTAGGATGTCTTGACTGGTAAAGAGATGACAGAGTCTCCAACCCCCTACAGTCATGGGTGCTTACATGTGAGGTTAGAGGTGGTGTTAACTCCCAATGGTGGTTTCACTGATGCTGGTGGCCAGCACTGCTCTTCAGTGAAAATGCAGGTGGGATTAGGCGGAGGGAGGTGCTGGAGTAGTAGCAAAAAAAAAAAAAGGATTGAGGAGCTTAGAGAAGGTACAGAAAAGTTGGAGATCAAGGATTTCTAGGAGAGTTTCCTGTGTTACCAGAAAACCTCTGGAATGGCTTTTTCTCTGCAAGGGAGGAACCAGGGCGTCCTGGATTCTTGAATCCTTAGGCAAGCTTTAAAAACCTATTTTGGTTTTGTTCTCTTTCAGAATCACTGACAAAATAGGAGACTATGCTGAGTATTTCTTGAGGCTTTTTCCAGCACTTACCATTTATGTCTACAACAGTTTACGCCGGAATCCAAAATACAGTCACTTTGCAGACATTAAAGACCCTTCTCTGTAGGATGTCATCGCCTCATATCTCATGTCTGACGTCTGAACCCACCATCAGTGCCTCTTTTTATTCTCTACTTCTTCATCTGCAAAAGAGTTGAAGAAAGTGGGTAAGGAGACGGGAGACAGCAGGGACAGGAGCATAGAGATTAAGAAACGAAAGATGCTTCAGAAGTGTTTGGTGTAACCACCATGGGCTTTGGAGAGGAACCAAGATGAGTGCCAGCCCAGGTCCTCCTTGACTACCTCTGTCCCTCCAGGCTTATCCATCTGTGAGGTGGAGATCAAGGCCTTAATCCTTTGTGGAAAGCAGGGAGATGTGGGACAGCCCCCAAACACCCAATGCATCTGGGAGACAGGAGAAGAGCTCAGGTGTTGCCAGGCAATGTGGGACTCTCTGACAAAGGAAAAGGAGTTCGAGCTCCTTGCTAGGGCAAATATTCCCAACAGCTTGCACTGAGGAGCCACTCATCTACCCCTAGAAAGACATGGATTCTCTCTGTTCAGTCTTTTTGAAACATTGCAGCCAGAAAATAAGATGCCTAGGCAATGGTCTGGCTGCAGAGTTGCCCTTGGCCCCTTACCCGCTCTGATCTGGTAGAGGCACTCTCAGCTCAGCCTGTCGGGACCTGAAGGACTTCTGTTGGAGGAGGCAGGAGATGTTTCCATGAGCAACAGCTGTAAGGAGCACAATCCCATAAAATTCTGCTACTGCGCTAGTCCTGACTCACCTGAAAAAGGTCACTGATGCCAAAGGGACTGCAGGGACGGGTTCCTCCTGGAATGGACAATCTCTGCTGTGGCAGGCTGGGTCTGCAAGGCAGGGCTAGGTACAACCTCTCCCTGTCTCCCAAATGGTGCTGGTGGTGATGTATCACTGTCCTCCTGCCAGACCCAGCTGCTGTGCACAGAGCTGGTGCCCGTACAGCACACAGCTGGCTCAGAGCTTTGGTACTGGAGGCGGGGTGGCACAAACCCATCTCTGAAATCCTGCAGCTTGCAATGTGTCTCTGATCATCCAAGGGCTCGCTCATTTCTCAGCTAATGCTCTGATTTGCACAATGATTATATGTTGCTTACGGAAATATTTTTCAGCTGTTGAAAAGATTTTTGTTTTTATTCAAACTGAGATTGTTATTCTTTCAATTAGCCTCTGGAGAACCAAACTTGGAATAAACTTGCCAGGAAAACTGACTCTTGCTACACTTACTTATGGATGAGGTTCCCCCATTCCCTCTGTACAGAAACAGATAGTCTGCAGCATAAAATGCCCAAAAGGCTGGGATTTTTGGCTTCCTCATGGAGGTGCCTCTTGCTTGTTTAGGTAAGGGGGTGGATGGTTTTGTCACTGCTCAGATGAATTGCTTCTGGCCCATATGGGTATCTGATAGAAAAAGATGTTGGGAAGTACTGAAGACTTGCTATCCTCGGAAGCAAGCTGTCTCTTTTGAAATAATGGGCTGAATGGTGGGGTTTTTAGAATACTTAAAAGTAACAACAAGAAAGTTTGACTATGCAACAATCGGTGAGGTGCCATTAGAGAAAATGGACGCAGGAGAATTTGACTCCTCTTGTGTCGATATTTTTACTTTTTTCCTTTCCTCCCTGCTTATTTTTTCTTGCTCCCTGTGTCTTTCTCATGCCCAGGAAGCCGGAGGACATCCAAAGACGCGTGTCTGGGTCGCAGCAGCATGGTGAGCAGCTCCTACGCCATAGCAGCAGGTTTCTGCTCTTGCACGAGGAGAGATGAGGCCATGGGCTGGGCTCCCTCAGCCTCTTGTAAAATGCCACGTCTCCAGCTTGCTTTGACCTTTGCATCTTCTTGCATCGCTCTGCTGTTTTGCTAAAGGACTGTGATTTGGCAGCCTTAAAAGGCTGTGGAAAGGCCTTCCTGAAAGCAGAGAGCACTTGAGGATGTCCAAACTAGAGCAACAGACGTGGAGGCTGTGACTCGTCTCTCTGGGGCAATCAGGCTGCTGGGAAGAATTTCCAGGGAAGGCTTGTGTGGTCTGCCTTGTCCTGCTTTCTGAGAAGCCAGAGGTGCCGGCAGGCTGGTGTCAGAGCAGAAACTTCATCCATGCATGTCATCTGCACAGCTTATTGCTCACAGAGCATCAGGCCAGGGGAAGACAGGGGGATGCAGGACGGGGACCAGGGCTAAGGAAAATACCAGGCTGCTTCTCCTCCTCACAGGAACGGGGAGGATAGGTGAGCACTCGGCCTCGGACCGGGCGCGATGGAAAACCAGTGGCAAGGACAGCTGGCCAGTACTGCAACTGGGTGGTATGGCAGTGCCTGATGCCACAGCCTGGGGATAAGGGTGTCCTGGGGATAAGGGTGTCCTGGGGAGCCAGGGGCAGAGCCAGCTGCCAGAGTTAGTGCTGCTTGATGTGCTGATGGCTCCCAGCATGGGTGCCCATCTGGGAGGTGCTATCTGTCTTTGTCTCATACAGGCGGGCTTGCAGACCGTGTGTGGTGCCCAAGGGCATGCTGATTTGGCTTCATTCCCCTGCTGTCGTGCCTGTACGTTGTGTATTTGCTGTGCCTCTGCCTTTTTCCCCTCCTCCTGCTGGGGTGACCCCAGAGACAGCTGGCCCAACCTGAAGTGAGGGGATCAGGTGGTCCCTGTCCTCTCACTTGCGTGCTGAGGACACGCTTGTGCGCACAGGGATGGCCCCAGGTCAATGTGTCTCCTCTACTGCACTAGTTAAAATAAAGGTCCGCAGAAGCAGTGGGTTGAAGATTACTCTTAGCTGCAGTTTGGCTGTGATGAGCTTCAGGCCCATCTGCGGAGCCTGCTGGGGACCAGGCTCAGCTGGGCTCAGGCTGCAGAGCCTGAAGTGTTAGAGCAAAGCACTAAAATGAAAATGCAGCTCGCTTTTGGGGCTGAAAGCTTTTGGGGTGAAATCAAGTTACAGCACAAGGGCAGTTTTGAGGAGCTGGTTGCAGCTCAGGTTGTAGGAGTGGCATCGGCTTCCCAAGTCCTTCATTTATGGAAACGTTCTTGGACTTTGGATTTGTTTGTTTTTTTGGTCCTCCAGAAGCAAAGCATTGACAATCATAACTGACAATTATGAAACATGTTGTCATCTGCCTTAAATGCACCTGTATTATTCCCAGGATGCAGTCTTCTAGGATCTGAGGGCTAAAAAGTAGCTAAAAATAGCTCAAAATTACAAAGCTGAGAGCTAGCAAGGGACCTGTCAGAGGCAAGGTGTGATGAAAGTCATGGTCATTTCTTCATGAGGTCCAAAGAACTTCTGGGCTTTCTGCAGCTTCCTGGTGACTTGGCAAAGCCACCCTGACTCAGTTTCACCTGGGGAAAATGAAGGTCTTTGATATGATTTGGTTAGTGCTTTGTAAACATACCGCCTTTAAGAAAAAACAAACCACATGCTGAAGCCCCAAGTCAGGCATGAGCTGATTTTGATTGGAAAATCAGAAAGGCCCTGGTCAGACAGGCACCATCTCACCAACCATGGACAGCTGAGTAGTAAACCAGGTGGGCTCTCTTGGCCTTGCCACCCACAGGAAGTATTTAATTTGTGTGGAAAGCACATGAAGAGTGGAGACTAGGCTGTCAGGTGTGCTGAGCAGAGGAAAGCAATTCTGGTCCTTGGTGAGAAGCATGGCTCCTTGTGCAGTTGGGCTCTGGGGACCAGTGGTCTTTGAGGACCCCCATCCTTAGGCAAAGTATTTACTGTGACTGCTTTCTGGCTCTAAGCACCTTCCAAAGGGCTTGTAAAAAGGTGTTGCTGTGCACCCTGTGTGACTTATTTACACCGTTACTGGGTCCCAGCTATAGACAATGCAGTCTTCTACAGATATATGTGAGGAAAGAGACTGTTGTGTGGGCAGGGGCACCTCCTTGGGTGGAAATGTATGTTGCGGCGCATCCCTGCAATAGTTGCAGAGGTGCAAGCTGCTGTACTATGTTACCGGGCAAGCTGGAGGACGCTGTGACTTGCTTTATTTTTAGGTCTTACTACTGATTAAGTGCAAACTATGGAGCGTGTCTGGGCTGCTCAGCTTTCTTGGAGCACACCCCTGTCCTCAATGCGTTGGGAGGTCTGTTCTTCCTTGGAGGTCTGCCCTTCCCTTGGTGCCTGCAGAGGAGGGTGAGAAGTTGCATCAGTGGCCGCAGCTGATGGAGGCAGGGTGTGGGTGATGAGGGACAAACACCACAGCTGTGTCCTCCTGGGAGGGGCATGAAGAGGTGCAGAAAGTAGGGATTTTCTGTGAATGTTACCGGAGATGGTAGGGGTCACCAGCACCCTGCACAGACCCACCCAGATGGCCGCTGGGTTTTAAGATGAATCATAGCTGTGCTGCTGCAGCTGGTGCTGGTGTGGTCTGGGGGAGGTGGACTGCCCCTGTGATCACCTACCTGCTCTGCAGGACAGGAGGCAGACTTGCTGAGTGAAAGTCTTTTCTCAAGACTTTTATCCGAATCTGAGAAAAACAACATGCACAAACTTCCCATCATGGACTGATACAGGGAGCCCTAAAGCCCAGCTCCCATCTTGGCAGCCGGAGCTCCCCTCGAGAGCAGGAATGCTCCTTTCAGCAATGGCTCACCTTTTTGCTCTTCCAGTGGCACCGTTTTCTTCTGAGGCTGTGGCAGCAGGATCTGGACCCCTTTCAGGAGCGTGAAGGCAATGACAGTGTGATTGCCTGGAGAGGGAGAAGACATGAAGTGGTACTGTGTGGCAAGTGCTCTGATGGCAAACAAGGGAGGACAGCAGGATATGTTGTCCCCTTTGAATCCCAAGGGGCTTGTATGGAGGTCAAGGAAGGGTGGTTGGGCAAGGACATGAGTTACGCAGATCTCCTTGACTGTGAAGCCAGCCGTTTTGGGGGCTGCAAGGCAGAGGTGACTTGTCTCACCCTGGCTCTGCTGTAGAGTTTGGGGGCTGTGGGTGGCAGATGGGAGGCTTGTGAGGAAATGGCAGCAAGAGAGATGGAGACAAGCGTGTGCACAGCTGTCCCCATGCACAGATGTGCTCCTGGCTTTGTACTTGCATGGGTGGCTTCTCCCAAGAGGAGTCCACATTCATGCCCATGAAGTGGGGTGCGGGGTATAGGTCTGGTCTCAGCAGGGCTGGCCCCCCTGCTCTGTGTAAGGGCACAGACAGTACCACAGTGACGCCTGGTGACGGGAGATGGATTCATGCCTGGCACCTTCCCGGCCATGCACGCACTGCATCTGGGCAAAGCAGCAACCCTCAGAACAAGAGAAAAGCAAGACGTGGGTGATAGGAGGGCTTCTCTGGAATTGCAGGTATTTTCCCTAGTAATTTTAGTGCCTTTGAAAGCTGAAAAGCAAGCTCTTTATCTAAAGGTCAGAAAAGCAAGATTCTTAGATAAAGGTCACCTGTGAAAGTGTGATAAGGTATGGAAAAGTGTCCCGAGCAAAAGGTGGCACAGGCATTAGTGCAGTCAGAAAGAGCAGCTATTTTTGGGTTGCAGGCTGATTTGGTTTGCTCCTCTCTGGCAGTCAGGGCTGCCTGCAGGTTGGCAGGTGATGGAGAGCAGGAGCCAGCCTGCACTGCACCCTGAGGGTACAGCTCTGACCTACCAAGGCATGAGGGTATCTGCCCGTCCTGCTCAGCCAGGCTGAACGTGCCAGCCATGCAGGCTAGGGCAGGAGAGATGAAACTGGTCTGAGAGATCATATCTCCACCACCCAAGCTGAGGGGATTTTATCTGCATGGCTCTGGTTATTCATCTCTGCAAGCTGCTACAAGGAGCTGTGCCCTGGGGACAGTTGTCCCAGGGATATCCATTGCAGGAGGGCCACAAAGATGATCAGAGGGCTGGAGCACCTCTCCTATAAAGACAGGCTGAGAGAGTTGGGGTTGTTCAGCCTTGAGAAGAGAAGGTTCCGGGAGGACCTTATAGCAGTCTTTCAGTACCTAAAGGGGGCCTACAGGAGAGATGTGGAGGGACTCTTCATCAGGGACAGTATCAATAGGACAAGGGGTAACGGTTTTAAACTGAAAGAGGGGAGATGTAGTTTAGGAAGAAATTCTTTAGTGTGAGGGTGGTGAGGCACTGGAACAGGCTGCCCCATTCCTGGAGGTGTTCCCGACCAGGCTGGATGGGGCTTTGAGCAACCTGAGCAATCTTTGACCCGGGTAACACAGCAGATAGCTCCTGCATAACATAATGCTTCTGGCTTGTCATTATGTGTGTGATGGGTCAGGTTTTGTCTGGGTTTTTATGTTTTTTGGTGGCAATAAGATTTTGCGTTAAAACAGCTGTGTTCGAGAAGGCTCTAGAAGTGCTACGAAGCTCTGTAACAAGGTGGAGGCTCAAGCTGAACATTGCGTGTTATTCAGGGGAATAGCCAAGGTGTGGGGGGGGTTGAGCTAATAGACATGGTGTGGCAGTCTCGGAGCACACCAGCACAGGGGGTCTGTTACCCCAGCTCGGCTGCGGAGCAATAGCTCAAGCACCTGCCGGCAGGTATAAAAATCTTACAATTCTGCTGATTTTTAACCAGAACTTGACAGTGATAAATGACAGGGAGCAGAATGCTGGCTTGCTGACACCCACTCGACCGTCAAAGCAAGATTAGTACGTGCCTATTTTGGTTTCCTCTTTAATCAAAAATCAATTAGACAATTACCAAATGAATATTCAGCCAGGGAGCCGGGTTGTCAGGCAGATTGACAGCACTTAGCACCACTTTCTTTGTGTTTTTCAGTTTAGAGTTATTCAGTGTGTTGAAACTAAACAAGTGGATGAGAAACGAAAAAAATAATGCCTTTCCCCAGAGCTGTCCTAGTGAATGTCACCTCAAATCCTGATGAAGCTTATCCTGCATTCCACATGTTCAAAACATCCTCCAGCTAATGCCACTGAGCCTGGTGTTTGGCTGCATGGTTCTTCTCCTTTTCCCATTCCCATCTGACTTGCAACCCAAAAGATTAGTTGCTTTATTTCTGTTTTAGGGTGTGTGTGAGAATATTTTTAACTTGGTTTTTGAAGTAAATAAGAGTTATGCAACAGCTCTTTGCTCATGAAGTCTCTGCACCCACTTCCCCTATTCCTCAAATAAATGTCTCAAAACCTACAGGGCAATTTTGACTGAATTTGATGGCAAGGAATGGTTTCAAAGATGCTTCATCTTCCAATAGGCCTGCACCACATAAATCCTCAAAGCTGTGCGAAGTGGCTGTGTAAAAGGAGTTTGGCTCTTCTAAGGGAAACCCTGTGGGATGCTGAAAACCCAGGTCTGGACATCTCTCCATTGGAAGAACAAGTCTGAGGACAAATGTGGAGAAGTGGGACAAGCACTCAGCTTACTTGGACTATGGATGTCAGTTGATTCTGAGTGTTTTGTACTGGATGAAGAGATTGGCACCCTCTCCTCCGCAGAGACCTGAAAGCTCCTCATCACCTTCCAGGTGCAGAACCTGTATGAGAAATACTGAAGATAGCAAACCTCCAAGTAGACATCTACAGCTGAGCTCTGGGGTAGTGCCTCATCTGCATTTCCATCATGTCAGAGGAACAGATGGCTGGAGAAAGAGGCTGGCATCCACAGAGCCTCCCTGACCTTGAGAGAGGGGGGATAGGTACCTTCTCCAGAAGTACATCAGGACGGGGAAGATCATGACTTTGGCCCTGTGGTAGAGGAGACGATTCAGTAGCCCCTTGGAAGATAAACTCCAGATTAAATCTCTCTCTTCTTCAGTGATGTTTACCTGGCCACAGAAGAGATCTTACTTAACCAAAACAGTTTGTGGCACTTCTGGTGGGCCCTAGAGGTATGTTTCTCTCCTTGACCCCACCTAGCATTTTAGCAGTCTCTAAGAAGAGATACTAGTTACATCCTGACCAACTGTCCTAAGTGGAAGGGCAGGATCTCCCCTGGGTTTCTGTGGAAAGCACTGTGCTGTGCTTTCCAAAGGCAAGATAGACAGGGCCATGGCTACTGTAGGGGAAGAGGTGGCTACAGTGGGAAGGGAATGACAGTGACATTGACCTCTGGAGAGTGAAAGGAGTGGAGTGCAGCACCCATCTTGGTGCTTCAGCTGTGGTATTTCTCCAGCAGGTAGGGAATTTTACCATCTCCTTGTCCACATACTTGTTCTCATTCCATCTGGGTCAAGAGCTAGAGTGGGTCTAGTGATAGATGAGTTCCCATGCCATGGAGCCCAAGTGGAGGTCCCAAGCACCAGAGAATGCTCTGAAGCTTCACAGCATGCTTGGCTGGAGATCCAAATCTCTGCCTGGTTCCCCTTTCCCCGACAACCGCTCGCAGCTGCAACATGATGCTCTTGAGCAATGAGCAGGCCTTCAGCCTTCCTGGGTGGGTCCCAGCATCTTACCCGCAATTTGGGGGGAATATCAGAGTTCAGGAAGAGCTTGCTGATGATGGCAGCTTTCTTTTTGAGGAAGGCAACTTCCTTTTCTGCCTGCCTGTTGTGCGCTGCCAGAGCTTCAGCTGAATCAGCCAGCCTGGAAAACCTGCAAGGGCATGTGGGGTCTTGCTCTGAGGCAAGTGCTCTGACGGCTAAGGCTAGACAGTCACAGTTTGTCGTAGCTCCGTATTTACTGGGTCAGAAAAAGAAATCCACAAGGTGTGGAACGGTGAAATAGGTGGGATGAAAAGCCACTTCCTTCTTGTATCACCCTCATGGTCATGGCATTCACCTGGGGGATGTGATGTTTGCCCCTCTTCAGGAAAACAGAGGAATTGAAACCTGGTTATGCATGTGGGGGGGTGTTCTGGCTGTGGGGCTGTAGTGCATCAGCCATGGCTTGCTCTTACAGGTTTGTCAGGGAGCTGGACAAAGTCAATGGAGAAATGCCACAACTGCATGTCATGAAAGGTGTAGGCAAAATGTTAGATTGCTTGAGACCATCAAACCAAAAGTACTTCTAGGATACCCAAACAGGAACCCTGAGCCAAGTAACTACTTCTGGCTGAAATGGAGGGGCTTTAGGGGCGGGTAACCATGAGCTGATTAGATGTAGACAGCTACGGGGTGAGACTTTAGTTGTATCTTTGGCTGCAATGTGGTGTCCAGCCTTGCGTAGAGGTGATGATAGGAATTAGGTCTGTTAGCACAGACCTTAGTGTGTGCTAACAAATCCACGGACTGGGCTTTATCTGCTGCTGAGAGATGGGCGCTACTGGCAGGACAGGAGACTGGTGGTACCTGAGCACCAGGTGGAAAGGGAACTTACTTGTTGATCTCCAGATAAAAGCGGAGATCGTTGACGAGGAAGTTGACAGTGATGAGCTGGTTGTTAAACAGGTGGCGTTTCACGAATACCACCTCCTTTTCCGATGGGCTGCCAGCAGGGGCCGTGTGGAAGCGGGAGTTGTTCACGTTGCTGCTGCGCTGCATCAATCTAATGGGCAAGTCTGAGAGAAGGGAAAGAGCTGTGGTGTCCTGCGAGGCCACCTGGGCATCTGATGCTGGGCTATACCCTGCTCCTTCACCTTGCCTGTTCTTGCTTTTTTCTGCATGCAAATGATTTGCTGAGATTTCTGCATGCAAATGATTTCTACCTAGGTGGACTACAGCCTTCCCACAACTAGGCTTTAGAGGGAATTCGGACCCATCCAGTGTGCAGCCTTCCTCCTAGCTCAGTAATCTCCTCCACCCATCCTCCTCTTTGCACCCATGGAGTGCTTATGTTTGTTGTGTTCATAGAAGATGGCCACAGTACATTAGATCAAAAGTCTGCCTGTCTGCCTCACTATTATCCTTCTCAGAGAGAGGCCAGAAGCAGATAACCAGTGAGGAGGAAAGGTAAAGCGTCTGTGTTACTTCCCCCAATACACAATATTCTCCAGCTTCCAAAAATTTTCATTTCTGGGGACTTCTTTATAGAGATGGAATTTCTGTGCATTTAGCAATTTCAGTGGATTTCTTTACTAACAGCTTTTCCAGATGCCTCTCAAACCTGTGTGTAAACTTTCAGGATCTAAATCCTTTGGCAAAGCACTCTGTAGTTCCTCTCCCTGTTTCATGGAAAACTATCTCCATTTATGTTTGGCCTGTGTCACCTTAGCTTCATTTAGTGCATTTGTGGCAGTGGTGCAAACTTGTGTACATGTTATTGCTTGAGAGAGATGCAACATCATCACAAAGCACCCTCATCAGAAAACCAGATATTGCATGGATGTGCAGGTGTGCATGTTGCACATGCAGGTGTGCAAAATTCTGGACCTCATCTCCTGATGCCAGTGCTTAAGTGTGCAGATTTCTGCACAGCAATATCTGGCCTCCTGAGACACTCGCTCTTCTGGCTCTTTACGTGCCTCCAGCAGAAAAAACTAAGTCAGCATATGGGGATGGGAGATGAGCCACAGGTTTCCTCCATTTACTTCTCTGCCTAAACCCAGGAATGTCTTGAGGAGGTGGGTAGCAGGAGTCTAGCCATACTTTCCTCCTCATTTCCTAGTTCCCGCCGGAGGAAGTCCTCAAACTCCGCACGGTGTTTGTCATTGTTCATCTCCCTCTGGAACTTAGAGATGCTCCTCACGATGCCGCGAATGGCATACCAGGCCCACCGCTGCAGAGACATGGCACAGCTTGTGTCAGCCAGTGGCACAGCCCCAGTGATCCAGGCCCTGGCTGCAGCAATAGGGTTGCTCGCTCCCAGACAAAGCCCTCCCATTTGGACCCACCACTATGAGCTGGAGCACTAGAGCTCAGCCTTGGCAGTGGGATTTGTGACCCAGCCATCATCTTCGCTTTCCAGTGTTTCTGGGTGTCAGTGGGCGCCGTAGATAATAGTGTGAATCACTTGCCCAGTCCTGACGAAATGTCCTGACCCATTCAGGTGGAGTCTGCATGGAGCAGGACTCCAGAGCCTGTAGGAGTGAGGCTTTACCTATCAGCTGCCTTTTTGCAACTCGCCAAGTCTGATCCTCTCACCCCATTCATGAGAGCACTGCTTGAACCCACAGCATCTCCTCTCTTTCTTGCCTGGACAACACACTGAGCCTGCCAACAGACAGGGTCTTTCCTTACCAGCTTCTCCGTCATGAAGTTCCCCGTCCCGTGTCTCAAACGGAGGTTAGACTTAGGCATATCGCCTGGGGGGAACAGGTCCTGGTACTCTTTAAACCTGCCAGATGCGAGACCAGGGAGAGAGCATCAAGGGCATCCTGGTGTTGGGATCTCACAGGACTTCTGGAGGAGGTTGGAGAAAAGGACAGGGGGCTGGATCCCCTCTCCTGGGGTCTGTTCTTGCATGTAGCTGACTTGGGAGTGTCCACCCTGCTTATTTGCAGAGTGTGTCATCCTCCAGCCCAGCACCCTGCAAGCCCATGATTTGGTCCCTGTGGGACAAGCCCTGCTGGCCTTACACAGAAGTGCAACCGCAGTTTTTCTCCGGTGAGGGTCAGGCTGGGATTTCGATACACCGGCTGATAGTTCATAGGGAAATATGTTTGTAGCAGTTGCTGTCTGTCACCTTGGGGTTCCCATGGGAGGCATGTGTTTGTGCAGCCACTGGACTTAGGAACCAGCTCAACCCAGGTACTCACCATCGTTTTTCCATTGCCTTCTGGACAAGGATCTGTGCCGTCAGCAACATGAAGGGGCTGACTACTTCGGCCTCACTTATTTCTTTGATGATTGAACTGTAGCAATCCAGCTGCTCCTCTGGAAGAGAAGTGCAGTCACTGCCTGCCCCTGCCAGCCCCCCTGAGCTGCCAGGACATTCCTTCCTACCCTCACATCTGCAAGTGCTACCCTGCCCCATCTCTGCCTGCCCTGTCTGCTCTTTGCTGAATTTGGCTGTCTTGTCTCTTTTTCTTTCTATACTGTGCTAATTGCGTACTTTGGGAGTGAGGCTGTGACTCCAGGAGGATCTAAAGGAGGTAAAATAGGGAAGAGCCATTTCTGTTACTGCAGAAATTGAATGTTGCAGGTTTTGGTCAATAGATCCTGCCAAAGAACTAGGCCACCTTCATAGAAATATAAGCATCAGTGGACGGCCTCAGCAAATAAAGGCTCTACTAGATAGGAAAGGAGAACTGGCAGGTCTCTGCAAGATGATATAAAATTTGCAACCAGCATGCAGCTCAGGGAAAAGAGGCTTTGGTCATAAATGGAGTAAAGTGCAGGGTGGACGGGCACCCACCAGCTGGGATTTCATCATGGAAATAATTCCTGACAATGCTGTCAATGAGGGAGCTCTTTGCCTTGGGATTGGTCTCTGAGGCTAGGTTCTCCACATCCATCCAGAAACGCAGTGGTTTATCTGCATTGCGCTCCTCGAGGAACTGCTTGAAGTACTGCAGGTGGGCAGGGTTGTGCAGTACTTTCACAAAGTGCCTGTAGAGGAGGGGACACCAGGAGCTGTGATCTCTGTGCCACCAGTGACCTGGAAAATCCCCAGGATCTCTGTGCTTGCTCTCAAACAAGAGACACCTGAAGAAACGCTATAAACATGTGGATGAGTGATGCGTGGGGATCTGTGAAGCAGACGGGTCAGTAAAGGTACTGGTGGAACACAGCCTCCCTTGTCTGTCCTGCTCATCCACTGAGCCCTTGGGATTCCAGGGAGGATTCCCCTGACAAACTGTTTCTTTTCTGTCATGGGTGCACCTGCCCAACAGCTTTGCTGCTGTGTAGCCAAAGGAACTGGACTCAGCCTGAAGAGGAGGCTTTACCCAGGGAGTCAAGGAGATAGGACTTTGGGTCTGTGCTGGAAACCTACAAATGGAGATCGGCAGCCCTGCAGAGACCAGGGGAGGGAGGCAGGTAAGGACAGGGCACCTGGAAGGGCTGGTGGGAGGAGGAGGTCATGCTCCCCCCTGGTGCTTGCTGAGAATGAGCAATACTTAATCACTGGATGGCATGTAATTCATGAGTTTGGCCATGGAGAGGGTCTTCTGGAGTGGAAAACCCTTGCCACTGGTAGATCAGGAGATTATTGATAGATGTAAAGCCAGAGGACAGCCACATTGTAAAAAGCAGAGCTTTGGGAAAAATGGAGCAAGGAGTAAATGTAAACTATGGTAATGTGGGTGTGTAAAAACATTTTACCCCTTTCCCCGGTAACTCTACGGTTCAGGCTCGCAGGCCACCCATGCCTCCGTCTCAGAGGGCCCAATGATGAAGCAGGGAGCAGAGGCACTACATGAAAGCACTTGGAAAAATTTGCCTCCTGAAAGAGTGGAAGTAGCAAAAAACAGCAAAGCGCTGTGCTGCAAGGTGCCAGACCTTGGTCTTCTAGATGGCTTCTCTGCTACATCAGTGATGGACTTCATTGTGTTTGATCTGTTTTTTCTCACAGAGGTCCTCTTCTTTCTGCTCTTGGGTTCAGTGGCTGTGGGAACAGAACATGGTTGGTTCCTTCCTCAGCTGATAACCAGAGCCCGCTCACAACTGTCTGCAGGGCAAAGGAGCCCAAAGAATCCCAGGCTTCTCCAGAGCCACCATGTTGATGTCTACATGGTGAGCCCAGCTCAGGAGACATTGGGGAACTCTTTGCCTCCCTGTAGTTTGACCACTCCAGTATCTGCTTCAGAGAATCCCTCCCACTCCCTCCCTCTCTGCCTGGATTAACACCCCAAAACACATGCCTTTCAAGGGTGGCTTAGGCCTCTCTCTCCTTCTGGACATGTTCTTACGGAATGATGGGATGCAAGCAGAGAAGACCCCTGCTTGTCCAGTCCCCTAAGGTTATGCGGAGCACTTCCAGGGATGTGATGGTTGGAAATCCATCCTACTTCTAGCCTGCTCAGACTGGACTCACCGAGTGGTGGGCTTTTGGGAGGCGGAAGCTCATTTTCCTTGCTTGGGCTATCCACAGGCATCTCATTTGATATCATCTTCTGGGACTCTGCGTCAGATAGAGAAGAGGGGAGAGATCCAAAGTTCATTCCTCCTGTCTATGACAGCACTTGCTGTGATCACTACTCGCCTTTCCTTCCCCCTTCTCTGTCCTGTTCCCATGATCTACCTGTGACACTGCATTTCTGAGGTGTGACCAAGGCGCAACAAGCTACCTCAGGGTTGGTGCAGGTGACTGCTGTCACTCTCAGTGCATTGGCAGGTGCCCAGAGACTTGACGTCATTCTCAAAAGATGATGTGAGAAGACAAACGTTAGGTGTTACACCAGCGTGGCTGGCCCCAGCATCCACAGCAGAAGGTCAAGGTGTGGAAGTGAGGTGACAGTGGCTGTCACTGGCTTTGTGTTTCAGTCACTTTGCTGTAACCTCCATTTGATCTGGTGTCCCAGACCAGTGCAGGGATGTGGCATTTGGGGCCTCTGGTACTGGCAGGAGGGAATTTGGCCCATAGGTCACTGCCAAAGTTTGTATTACAGCTGATGACTCCTAGATACCCTGTCCCAACCCACTACGTGATGTTCATCTGCTGCCAGCAATATAGCAATGCACCAAAGCCAGTGTGTTAGGGGCAGTGACCACCACGGGTGCACAGAATATACTTTACCATACTAAGCCAACATGAGCCCTGGTGGAAATTTAGATCGTCCTCTTACCAATCCTGCGCAGGAGAGGTTCCACCTCTGCATGGATGGAGCCCCCTTTCCGGAGGTCACAAGTGGCCATTAATCGCCAGTGCTCAGAGGAGAGACCTTCCAAGTTCCTTGTGCCATGCAAGGCCTGGCTCAGCTTCAGGGATGTGTTTATCCGCTGGGACAGGAGGAAACATTCGTCTTTCCCGAAAGCCTGGCCTTGCATCTCAGGCATCGGGACATCACTCGGATGACACTATGGCGAGAAGAGAAGAGCAGAGGGCGATTGCACAGAGCACCTACCCCATCTGAGGAGCTGCTCCTGCACTGTGCCCGATGGGACAGCTGCATGTTTTACTGTGCCTGAGAGTACAAACCCACCCAAGAGAGATCTCTGCTTTAGCCTCAAACCGTCTGGGAAGAAACCTATGTGAGCACAAAGCTCAGCATAGACCTTAAACCTATCTGTGCAGCTGCTTAAAGCTGGCTCACATCTGCCTGCAGCTGGGATGTACTGGGGGGACACAGCAGGACCTCCATGTAGTCCAGACAATGGCTTGCCAGCAAAGGAAGCAGCTGTCCTGAAGATGTCAACATCCACCCAGGAGGGCTGAAAGCAACCCTGAAGGTGTCCCTGGCAGCCAGGTAACCTCCTGTGCCTTTTCGGCTGGCTGCTTTTCGCTGGCAAGGGACTGGCTGTGCCTCCCTTGCCCCACGCTGAGACCCCCCTGAGGGCTTTGACCCTCCCCACTGGCTCGTATGACTGGCCACGCAGCAGGGTCAGAGCCGCTGGTTTCTGACCAAGATACAGGCTGCTGAGAGCAAGCACCAAAAATAACTCTGCTAAACCCCCGAGCAGTTCCCCTGCCATCAGTGCAGCGACCCGGGAGGAGTTTTGGCTTTGGGGATGGTGCCCGCGGAGAGCACAGCCTCGACACCTGCTGAAGTGCTAATTGCGCTCCCAGACCAGGTCGGTGCTCTGAGGGGGTAATTTCCTTGACAAGAGATGCTTAAAAACCTGGGCAGCTAATTAACTTACAACCAAGAGCATTTAATGAACCAGGGTCAGGAGCTGCCAACTGACTTCTCCAAATCGCTCGGCTCCCGCTGACTGAGATGCTGGCATCTCTGTGAGCCAGGTCTCTGGGGGCACTAGCCCCGACAGCCTCTCCTTACCATTTCCAGGATCCGGCTGCTGATTTTACACTGCAGTTTGAGGAAAGGCCTAAGGGTTGGTTTGAAAAACATTGTCTGCAGTGAACAAAACCGCCTGCGTGGGTTCTGCAGGGACCCAAGCAGGTGGGATACTTGGGGGTTTCAGTCTGTGAGGAGGTTTCCGGGTGTAAGGCTAACATTTAGGGTCCTAATAAGCATGAGGTACTAGTGGGATTTCTGCTGCCAGGAAGGGTAATAGTCAGGGAAGATGAGTGCTCTTGTGACTCTGCTTTCTTAAATCATCCCTTTACACAGTGGAAAAAATATGTGGAAAACTTGAGCGCGGTTGAATCACAGGCTAAAAGGCTGCATGACCTCTCCCCGCTGTGTCTTGGCCAGGTGCTTGTGCCGGGGACAGGAACACACGCATGTGTGACTGCACATGAGTCACGTAAATAGCAGTATTCGCTGTGGGCAAGGAAAAAAGGGCGAAAGTTGATTTCCAGAAGTGTTTTGCCCGTGAGGCAGTTACCCAGTGTACTGCCTGCTGCTGGTCTCTCCCCCGCCTACCCTTGAAGACTGCTTTTATGGCTCCTTGCTTTTGGCCGGGTTGTGACCTGTCTCAGGGGAGGTCTCGCAGGGCAGGTCTGCAGCACTGCCGACTTAAGGGATGCTGCGGTGGAAGATATTTGCTCTGGGCAGCAGGAGCAGGGCAGGCTCTGTTGTATCGCCCTGTGGCAGCATCGGCCAGGGGCACACAGTGGGATGCTGGACCACTGCAGCAAATGCTGGACTTCCCCCCTCTCCCTCCCTCCAACTTTTCACACCCCCACCAGTGTCTGCACACCCCACAAAGATGCCCGTGTCTCCTGTGCGTCCCCTTTACCATAAACTGGAGGAACGTCCTGTCATCCTCAGCCAGAAACTCTTCATAGAAGCGGCAGAGTACCTGAGGAGAAGCAAAGGTGGATTGTCCTCAGCTGGTGCTTCAGCCCCGCCATACCCCGAGGTCACAGCAGTGATGCCATGGGTAGGTTATACCTCACTGAGAAGCCCAGAACAGCTCTGTCAGGAGCTGTACACCCAGGTTGGTTCATTGGGCTGGCTGCTCAGGGGCTGCCCAGAAGTGCTTGGGATTCACTCATGTTGTGCTGGAACCAGTGACTCAGATGCAAAAGAATGGCCAGTGCCCTGCCATCCCCTGGCATCTAACTACCAAGGTCACCAGCTGCTAAATGACGGCTCGCCTCTGCTCTACTACCCTGCAAACTAGCCAAGATGCTCCTCTCCACTGGCCTGGCACATCTTGGTCACTGGTTGCAGTGCAAGGTGGCTTGTTTTTTCCCTTCCTAATCTCTTTTCACCTTCGTTTTCCAAATATCTCTCCTCTTAAACAGGCCCAGAGACCTCATGCCAGTCTAGGGGTGCCAATGCCAGCTGTACTTCCCAGCCTGACCACGCCAACACTGCTCTGTACCTTGCAAATCTCATTCTGGGCTCTGAATATCCAGGGGGAGAATTCTCCAGACTTCAGATGGCCCCGCAAGATCCTGAGAGTCCTGGTCTCCAGGGGAAGCTGCTGAATGGTGCCGTCCTCCAGGTAGGTCTTGCATATCTTCTCCCCAATCAAATGACGCAGGAAGAAACTGTTTTCTCTGTTGGTATCCAGTGCCACAGGCAGAAATTCCTCCAGGTCATGCCACAGATCCAGGAGATAAGTCTCCATGGACTGGTCCTGGTGCTTCAAGAAGTCCCTGAAGGGCCGTCCCGCGCAGCTTTCAGCGCTAAGGGCCCAGGGAAGGAAACTCAAGGTCTTGACCAGCTTTTCAAGGGATGGCAGCTGGACAAGGGGTATAGAGGAATGCAGGTTAGAGAGGACTTTCTCTTCACAGATGTCTTTTGCATGGGGTTTAGGTCTTTTGGGAGAGGTTGCTCTTCCTTTGCCTCCAAAGGCAGTGTTTGCAGCATGCTCTAATTGCTGAGGAATTAGTCCCTTATCCAGACGTGATGCCTTTGTGCTCCCTGTTGGGCCCGGCTGCCTTTCTGGTTGCACCTGAAAACTGGGCATCTTCATTTCTTGGGTGCCTGTTCCCTCCTTGACCAGAGTCCAGATCTCCGCTTTGACCTTCTTGCTACAGTAGGGCCCTGACAAACCCTGGGTCTTTTTAATATGCATCGTGAAGAGATTCTCTGAAAAGCTTGAGGGCTCCTGTGAGCTTGCCTGTAATAAATGCTCCTGATACTCCTGCAGCAGAGGCCAGCATGATTGCTCTTCCTCCATGCCCTTCTTGCAGTGAATGAAGAATTTAGGGAGCCAGTAACTCTGAATGATAGAGAGGGCCTGTTCCTGCATCTTGCTTAGGATCTCCCTTCTGGTGCTGATGGGCTGAACGTGCCTGGCTTCCGGCAGTGGTCCTGAAGTGGATGCAGGGGATTATGATGGAGAGAAGGCTCCATGCAGACTGTTCCCCAGCCAAACAAAGCTGGTGACAGTAACCCGTCTCCCTGGGAACATCCAGGAATGGTCACCTCTCTGGAAGGGCTCTGCTCATCCTCAGCTCCCATGTTCTTACCAACGATGGTCCTGCAGAGAGTGATGACGCTGGAGCCTTCACGCAGGTGAGTGGCTTCCAGCCTGTGGAGCAAGGTTAAGTAGAGGTCCCTCTGCCTTGCATCGGACTTGTCAAGCCCCAGGAGTCTTTCAGTGGTGAGCCAAAAGTCAATCAGTTCTTCCCCTATGGATCAGACAAGGGACAGAATTGGAGGGAGTCCCTGAAAGCCCTGCTGATGAGTGATGCAATCTGTGTTTTTGGACAAAAAGGAAAGATTGCCTGGATGAACCAGGGGAACAGTGTAGAGAAGAGCCAGAGTTATGCACCTCCCTGGCATGCAGCGTTCATGCTGGGGTTCTGCTGCTGGCTCATCTTCCAAAGCCGTCCCTGGGATCGCAGTGTCTCCTGTCCCACCAGTGCTTACCTATGCCCCCAGCTCTGTGTTGGTGTCCTGACAGGCATCTCGCCCATGGCTGGCTGAGAAGGAGCTGCGGAGCACCCCATGCTCACCTGCCATTCCTTGGACGAAGGCCCGAAAGCACCACATGCCCTGGCTCCCACTGATGCACTTCTCCAGCAGCCACCGGTCAGTGCTTTGCCAGTTCAGCAGCTTTGCTGTCAGAGAGAGAGTGCAGAGCATGGCATCAGGGGGTGCATGCAGGAGCAACACCCAAGAAAGCCTTCCAGACCCCACCAGCATCCCTGACACAGGCTGCCAGAGGGGTAGGGACCAGAAAATTGCATTGAAACTGGAGTTTCAGAGAGGTCGTGGGATGCGCTTCTGGTGTTTGCAGGGAGGCAGTACAACCCTCTCATGTTGGGGACAGTCTGCCCGGCCATTGTGCCTCTTCCCCTTGCAAATGTCCATCTGTTTCGCCTGTGTTTGGGGCTTGCCCTCAACCTCCTTCAGCTTGAGGTTCAAACCAACTGGAGAAGAGGCAGCAATGCATTCAGACACGGCACTGGAGCAACCCTCCATTAATTGCTTATTTTTCTGAAGTGAAATTCTGTATCCATGTGTTGTCCCAAAGCGGGGTCATTTACCCGGTGTGCAGAGGCCAATACACACACAGAGTAAAGGTATCTTCTATTTATTGTATTTCTGAAGAGGTGGGTGCTGGGTGGTAATCCACAAAGCTAGCACCCCGGCCTAAAAACTCTTAGGAATATTTATACAGTTCAAAACACAGAAATACACGCCCTTAATTCTAATTATTGGTTAGTACCTTATCTTACCAATTTCTATTGGTTAGTACAGTCTCTCACTTAAAGTTACAAGGTCCTTTAATTGATGTGCACATGCTCCAGCACCGCAGGAGGGTAGTCCAACTCAGCCTCCGATGGAGTTGGTGGTCGCAATCTGTCACTGCCACCTTTATTTTTCCCTCAGTTACTGCAAATTTTTGTTGATTTTACACCTTACCCAGCAGCTGTCTGGTTTTCAGCTGGTTTCAGAGCCTCTTGTTGTTGGATGTTGCTTATTATCAGCCTTCTGTTCTTCTTCCAGGGTATATTCATTAGCAAGGCACTTACTGTTTATACCAAGTGTCTGGTTTCACAGGGCCTTGTGACCTTTTTACAGCTCTTTATTCTTACCTAGCGAGAGATTCTACCTTCTAAAATATATTTTACCTTTTTAAAAGTACATCACCCAGTGCCATAGCTTTCTTTCCAGTGGCCTTCCCTTGCATTGACAGGCAGGCTGACAAGGCAGTTGGCTGGGCTGAGATGGCTCGTTTTAAGGGGTAAACTGAGCATAATTCAGACTTGCTGCTGGTAGCAGAGACCATGGCATAGGCCTGTTTTCCCAGTGTAGGATGCATCAGATGAGGAGTGTTCCGCAATACGGTGTGAGAGCCCTGGGCACCCTGCATAGCAGCAACCCTGAAATGCCAGGACCCCATTTTCCTGTGCCCAAAGATGCTCTCCAGCCCTGCTCCACCCATGAACTGCATGGTAAAAACCTTGCTAAGCAGCTATTTCAGCTCACCTCCATGGAAGCAGGGAGCCTGTACCAACAGGGCTGTGGGGTAAAGCCCCACTCATCCCGTGGAAACCCTCGGATCTGCTGCACCCCTAAAAATGGGACCTGCAATGCCTTTTTAACCCGGAGCAGAGGCATGACCCGCTGGGCAGGCACCAGGCGGTGACAGCCCCGGCGAGAGGGAGCCCTGCTGCGGCGATGGCAAAGCCCCTCTGATTTCCTCCGTGCCGTGATGACTCACCTGCTTCCCCCGACCGAATGAAACCCAGGAGCTTCTGGCAGAGGACGAGGTGGAGGCACAGGCTGGATTTGCAGAAGTGAGGCAGGCGGTGCTTTTCCAGCCAAGCCAGCAAAGCCGGGGGGCTGGGATCCTGCGGTGACACCCCCGCGCCCAAGGAGAGGATTAGGCTGTGAGCGAGGAGCCGTCTCTTGCCTGGGGATTACGGTGAGTAACGGGCCCCCGCTATGGGGGAAGGAGGTAGGGAAGGCGCTGTGTTGCTAGACGGCGATGCAAGCCGTCCCCATGCTGAGAAAGAAGGGGGATGCTCGAGCCTGCATCCCTGTGAGCTCTGCCTGCAAACCTGGGAGACCCGGTGCTCTGTGGCTGCCTGCGAGGCTCCTCTCCTCAAAGCCTGCCTGCTTTCCCGGAGCCCAGGCAGGAAGGCACGGCAGCTTTCCGGCAGCACCAAGAGGAGCAGGTTCCCTTTTTGCTACGGGATCTGAGCGCCACAAACGGCACTCATGGCTGTGGGGAAGGGGGGATGCCCGTGGGGAGGGCTAAGCCAGTTTGAGGATCAACAGGACTTCATTCCTGGTGAACTCAGGAGGAATACAGGACACAAGGGGCTGACGTTCATGTCCTCCTTCTCTGCCACCACAGTGCTCTCCTTAACTCCAGCTATTGAGGTTTATCGAGGGCTGGATGGACCCCATAAACTGCACCAGGACTTTAAATGGCTTGTGCTCCTCCCAAGGCTCAATAGCAAAATGACGCCTATTACTTGAAATAATCCCCCTGCTGCTTGGACAGGAGAGCCAGATGAGCAACTGGCTCCTTCCCTCCCCTTCCCTGTGTCCTTCCTCCTTCCTCCTCGCAAGGGGCATTTTCTCACCAGGTGGCTTGGCAGCTCCGGCCAGAGCTCCCACAGGCCAACGCTGCTGATGTAAATGGGTGTCTGGCCAAAAACCTGTATGAAAAGGAAGGGAGAGAGCTGAAAGAGATGGAGGGTGACAGGGGAGCCTACAGCCCAGCTGTTCTAGTTAGTCCTCACTACGAAGGGAATTGTCTTCCCTTTCAAACCTCTTTTTCCAAGTTGAGGTCCTCAGGTTTCCCTCATTTTCCAGCCCATGTGTGGTGCATTCCCAATTTTCCTGGGGCCTTTAACACCACAGAAGCTGAAAAAGTTCACCTGAGATCAGAAAGGTCCCCTGGGACTGGCTTCATGATGCCGAGTGAACTTACAGGAAGGTTCAGAAATGTGTTGAAAAAGTCGACAAAGAGATCGTCTCTCAGCAGAAGTCTCATGTCCGTGGAGGCTATGGTTGCTATGAGGGGGAGAAAAGAAAGTTACCTGGGCTTTGTGTTGCCAAGTGTGACATAAATGTGAATCAAAGGATGTGTTTTGAGAGGCTGGAGCAAAACAGCTCTAGGGGATGTGTGGTATGGGCTTGTCCTCTGCACACAGGGCAGGATTTGGACTTGGGACAGCCCACAAAATTTGGGTCACAGTGCACCTGTGTGCTCTGGGCGGGTGGCACGAGTTATTTGGAAAGCAAGCTGCACGCAGGACCTCGGAAGTTCAAATGTACTTCCTAAACAGCGAAGGTACACGGTTCACGGAAGCTGGGCACAAATGCAGTGACCTCCGTGGGGCAGGAGAAAGAAGGTGCTGTGGGTGGAAGGGAGGAGCAGTGCTCCTTCACCTTACCCAGGCACCAGGTATAACCCTGCTATCATGGAGAGGAACAGTGTGCCGTGCTTTGGTGCTGCTCCTACTGCCCTCATGCCATCTGAGTCCTCTTGCTCTGTTTCTGGTAGCAAATTCCTGCAAATTAGCAGGCGCCATCAGGCTGGGGGCAGGTTGTGGCTCTGGGTAGAGTGACAGTCGCTGCAGACACTGACCCCATCCACCCAGGAACTTCCTGTGAAGTTTTATTCATGCCTGCATGCAAGGGGGGGGTGTTGGCATCAGCCTACGGATGGGTAGATGCCCTTGGAAATGTCTACTTGCGTGAAGGCACCGCTGTGCCACTGGGAGGACCCAGATTTCAGAAGCCTAATGTTGCTTTTTCCCTGCTGTCCCCTTTGGGATGTGTTTAGAGGGGCTGAAGCCACCAGCAAAGGTAACTCACCAGTGGCCATCATGCTGCCGTGTCCCAGGGATGTGTTCCAGAGTGACACGCTGTTTGTGACACACTTGTCCCTGGGGGTCACTTGGCTGTTGGGGATCACAGGGCTCTCAACACCTCCCTCTGCTGCCCTTCAGGGAAACGTCATTTTCTAATCACCAGCCCTAGAAACGCACTTGGGCAGATCTGAAATTACACCCTTCCCCTCTCCCCACTTGGGCAAACTTCTTGCCTTCAAACCAGGTTCTTGGTAGCACCTCAGTACCTTGTGTGGCTGTTGTCAGTGTGTCTGTTCAGGTGGTGATGGATATTTCGCAGGATGACCCCTGCTACAGCTGCCCTAGATAGAGCAACTCCAGATTCCTTATTAGCTGTCCTGCTTCATCAGGGAGTCATCACCTCAGTCCCTGAGATTTGGGACTGAGACCCAACCTTGGAGACCCTCCAGCAGGAAGAGAAGAAAGAAAGAAAGAAGCACAGCTCTCTTGCAGTAGCAGTGACCTGTTTCCCTGGCAGGAGGAGAAAACTGCATCTCAGGTGGGTGTTTGATCCCCCTCTCCATAATGTCGTGGTGTCAGACTGCTAGCGACCTCCAGGTTTTGGGCACCATCATGCCTGGGGTCTCTGATGTGCCTTGTAGCAGGGAAGTGGGTCTACTTCTCTGTGGCTCTGGGCTCTTGGAAGGGTGTGGGAAGGGTTTTATGGCCTCTCCTGCACTGGACATCTTTTTGGCCCTTGCCTGGGGCGGGGGGGGGGGCTGCAGGATAGACTCTGCCAACCTGGTGTTTCTAAGAAGCCCTGAGATTTCTCATTCTGGCCATTAATAAAATGCATTACATTGAGTGTCATGTCCCCTTCTAGTGCTGTCATTGCAGTCCCTGTTATTGTCACCTGCATGGGCAGGTTGAGACATGCAGGATGCTGTGCTGCCCCCCCCCAGTCACAGTGGGTGCAGACAGTGGGGAGGCAGGACGGTGTCCTGCACCCCACAGGGTCCCCAGGAGCGGGGCCACCTCACGAGGTGGCGCTGTCAAATCAGGAATACGAAGCTGTCCCCAGCAGCAACAGGGTTCTGCATCTCAGCAATGGGCTTGTGCCTCCACAGCCGCAATTAGTACAGGGACGACTCCTAATTAATCGTTAGGCTGGTGCTGGGGACTCCGGGGTGACAGTCCTGGGCTGCTGGTATCGGCTCGCTCCATCACGTTGAGCAAGTGAGCTCACTTCTTTGTGGGCTGCCCTGTGCAAGGAGGGTAACTTTGGTGCTGTACCTGGCCAGGAGGGACGTGAGAGACTCATGAAAGCGTGTTAGAGATCACGCCTGAACTGTCTGTGCACACACGTGTGCCTTGGAGGGGGGCCAAGTCCTGCCACGCTGCAAGGCACTGGCCACGTTGCATTAGTTCAAACGGCTGAACCTGTTGGCTTGGGTGGTGTGCGCGCGAGATGTGTGTCCTCAAAGCCACGAGCCACAAAATATCTGCTTATTCTAGTGGTTCCGGGCAGAGCTGTGGGAACGAGTTATGGGAGACCCTGGAGAGGAGTAGCTCTGATCACAAATTCATAGGGATTTGTGCTGCTAAGCCCAAGAGAAGGAGGGGAAGGAGTAGGGATGAGCTGGTGTGGTGGCTGTCTCGCACATGAAAGACTCAAAAGTCCTCGGGGAAAGGTTGCAACTGTCAAAAATATCTATTTTCTGGTTGGCAACTGAGCCAGAGGCCCAGTGAGATCCTCAGAGGCTGGTGTAGCTCTGCTGGTGCCCAGATGGCTCTGGGCTAACCTCAGCAGGACCGTGCCAGTTTCTGACGGGAAAGGACCAAGGTCGTGAGCAGGAGCAGGCCGACACGGTTACTGTGGGAATACATGGGGCCATTTCCATGGAGTCCCTCCCCAAGAGGAGACCCCCAAGAGGTCTGGCAGAATGAAGCCCTGTCCAGCCTGGCTGCTGCTTCCCGGGCTTCGCTCTGTGTGGGCACAAGCACATCTGCCCTGTTTATCAGGCTCACAAAAAGAGCTCGTGTGAGCTATGTGGCTATTATGGCTATTAAACAAATGAAAAAAAAACTTTTTTTTTTAAAAAAAAGATGCTTAAAAAAAAGAGGTGGGTGCCGGAGCACAGCCCAGATTTAGAAGGGGGCTCAGAGGGGAGCGTGGAGTGGATGGACTCTTTGTACAAAGATAAGGGCAGGGTTGCGACACCAAACACGTCAGAAGGGCTTCGCTCCCTTTCTGTCTGAGCCCAAATTACCTGCATCCTCCGTCCCCCCATGCAGGGAGCAGCTCACCCTCGGCAGACCTGAGGCCACCTCTGCCAGTGGCAGAACTTCGTGCTCCCGGGGTAGTAGAGGGGGATGGGGCTGGGTTTCTTCTCCTTGCCCAACATAAACTGGCCCGCCTCGCTGCGGCAGCAAAGTCCAAGGCTGCCCGACCACGGGGTCAGCATCGATGCCTGTGGTCGCTTGGCCACTCGCAGCTTCCCCAGGCAGCCCAACCTGCCCCTTTCGGTGCCGCGGGGAGGGTGGGGGTTGTTTCCCCCTCAGCTGCGGTCGGTACCCACCGACCCACGGCAGCCCCAAACATCTCTGCATTGCTTTTGGTCTCAGGTGATGGTCTAGAGCCCCTGCAAGCTGGGAAACTCCAGCATGAGGGAGCGGTACAAGCACCTTGCTGCACAAACCTGCTCTCCCGCTAGCATAAGTAACACACGCTCAGATTGGGCTTCTGGGGCAAGACTGGGTTTTTTTTTTTCCCCCCATATAGCCCCAGCCTGTTCTCATATAAATAGTTTCGGACACCTCAAAGACCAGCCCACCAGCAATGGGTTTGATCCTTTCGGGTCCATAGCACCCTAAAGCTGCAGTTGTCTAAGGTCTCAAGTACGGCAGTTCAGCTTTAAATATTCATTCCTTTCTCGGGTATATTAGGATTATTTCTTTCAATGTGATTTTTCATGCTCGGTCTCCCGGGTGCCTAAGATTTGTTTGCTCAGTGAGGAACATCTCTGGTGTTTCCTTACATTAATTAGAAGTATTTTTTGAGCCCGTTGCCATCGCCATCTGTCTGTAGTTTCCTTGCCCGGGATTTACGGTGAAGGCTGGGCTCTGACCCATTACACCTGACAGCCCCTGCAGCGAGCTCCGCGTCCGCTTGCCCCTTCTCCAGCTCCAGCGGAATTGCTCGTGTAACCTTATACACGTGGCCGGGTCTGTTGACTTCACCAGTCCAGGTTAAGCGTGTGCCGCGGGCAGGACGGGGACCTAATTCAGCCGTAGGGAAAAAGGGACGTGGACAACACGTCTACCTTTTATAATTTTCAGTGTCAGGCCTGGATCCTACCACTGAATCCACTCGAGCAGCCCTTTGAGGATCTCTGCGCTCTCACTTACCGAGCTGCGAAGTGTATTAGGCTGAAATTAATCTGCCAGCCCCAGCTAATGCAGCCCTGACCTAGCTGGGAGTGCATTTAGCAGCACAAACGGCGATAATAATAATAAATA
>VXAK01012929.1:202948-219146 GCA_013399435.1 Arenaria interpres | reverse complement strand
GGGAGCGGGGGAACGACTCCGGAACGACTCCTCCTTGTCCCGGAGCTCCCCGGCGGCTGTTGGGCAGGCGGACCTTCTAGGGAAAAAATTCCTCCTGCCTCTTTTTTTTTTTTTTAGGGGGGTGGAGAGTCAGCTCGAGTGTTTTTTAAACAACAGATGCTCTTTGCAGTTTGGTTTTGGTGTTTTGTTTTTTTTTCTTTCCCTTTCCTTCCTTCGCGAGGCTCTTCAGCTGCCCGCTCAAGCGCCTGCCGGGGGATGCACGCGTGGGTGATGCTTCTCGCAGTGGGGAGCCCCCCGGGCAGCGCAGAGGAGCCCCTCCATAGCGGTGTGGGCCGGTCCGGGCAGCCCGAGCTGGTGTTGGAGTGTAACTTTCAAAATAATTTGCTTTTCCGAGCTCCTGCAAACGCGCGTGGGACCCGGCTGCCCTGGTCCTGACACGAGTGGGATGGCTGGCCCTGGGAGCTCAGCTCCAGGATGTTGCTGGGCTTGGCAGGGATGCTGTCGGCCTGGCACCAGAGCCCCTTCAGCCTCCCCATCACCGTCTGGATGGCTCTGGGGTGTTGCTTGCGCTGCCTGTTGCTTCTGCTCTGCCTCCTGCCCTGGACAAGGCTTGTGTAACTTCAGCTGGTCCGAGAAGGCTTCCCTTGTGCCTTGTAGCATTGCTCCAGGGTGGTGGTGAGCACGGAGGGGAAAAGTTCAGAGGGCTGAGGGAGGCCTTTTGAAGGCTGTCGCTTGGTGGATCAGACCCAGGTAATTGGCAGGACGTGGGCAGGAGTTTGGGTATTTACGGGGCGTTTTGAAGGCGTTGCTTCTGGAGCGGTGGTGTCCTGTCTGCCTGCGCTGCTGTGTTTTCTGCCTATGGAACACCATGGGATTGCTGGAGACAGCAGCTTGTCCTGTGGCCGAGCTGCCTCCTGCTCCTCCCTGGCTGGGAGATGAAAAATCTCGGAGCGCAGGGAAGGGCTCACGGTTGTGGTTTGTTTTTTTTAATCTCCTCCCTGCAGGAACCCCCTCGTCCGGTCTGCAGCCATGGCCACCTCGGCGAGCTCCCACCTGAGCAAAGCCATCAAGCACATGTACATGAAACTGCCGCAGGGGGAGAAGGTCCAAGCCATGTACATCTGGATCGATGGGACAGGGGAGCACCTCCGCTGCAAGACTCGCACGCTGGACCACGAGCCCAAGAGCCTTGAAGGTGAGAGGGCAGGTGGCAGGATTCGCAGCCCCTCGCTGGCTAGAAGCAGCCGTGCTTGGCTGCTCCGGAGGGAAGGTGCCGTTTCTGCCTTTTTTTGTGGCAGCAGGATGGTATTTGGGCAAAACATTGCTCCTTGCCCCCTTCCACTTACCTCTTTCCCCAGATGCTCCGGGGGGGACATTCCCAGCTCCCCAGATGTGGAGTTTCTGTGAGATGCCTGGGGTTGGGAGCCTGTCCCTGGCGCTGCCCCCACTGCGGAGGGGGCTGTTGGCAGGGGCTGGGGGCTGTTGGCAGGGGTTTGACGGCCCATTGACTCTCAAGTGCTCATTTTGGCCGGAAGTAGTTTGGCAGAAGAAAGTGGAGGGGAAAGAATGGAGCTATCCGGTGTAATTAAGAGCTTGTGTCCCTCAGAACAAACAGTCCCAGCTTACACAATAATAGCATTAGGATTTTCCCCAGGTTGCCATGGTGCTGGCTGGAGACAGTTATGAAATGAAAATACTGTGTGTGACTGAGCAGAATTATCTTTTTTTTTTTCTTTTTTTTTTTTTCCTCTCCTTTCCCCTTTTTCCTCTAAGGGAGTGGTTGGCACAGCTCCTTTGAAATCTTTGTGTTTCCCACCCTCCCACTTTCCCCCCAGGATATGGAGGAGATAACATTCCCTGGGTGGAGCTCCCCGCTGCTCCCGCTGTGCTCTGGCCTGGAGGGCAGCGCACAGCCAGGAGGGGTGGGTGAGGGGGGCAAGCTGGCTATCCTCTTCCTCCGTATGAGACTTCACATCTCTGTGATTTGCTCTCCCACCTTCTCCAGGCCATGCAACACGGATAAGAATATTTCATGGCTCCTCTCCTTCCTGCAGCTTGAAGGTGTCTTGTGCTCTGCCCTCTCCCAGCTTGCCCAGCCACCTCCCCAGTGAAGAGACTGGGCGCTTTGCTCATCCCAGCGGTTATTGCGACATGGGAAACGTCCTCAGTGCTGCTTGGTTTGTTTGGGCTTGGCCAGCAGCCCAGCTCCTTGTGTTTCCCAGGGTGGCTGGGGAGTTGCACTCCCCTGTTTTTTCGCTTGTTTTGTGGTGGGGGCTTTTTTGTTGTTGTGTTTTGAGTTTTTTTTGCTTCCCCCATTTGGAACAAAATCAGCTGAGCTGGGATTAAACCTATTGTAGGCCTGTTCTCTCTAAGTACCTTCATCTCTGTAATATTGGAGGGCGACAGGGAGCCCATCCTTCTGGTGACTGGGGGCCCTGGATCACTGTGGTTTGTTCCTCTCTCGCCTCCAGATCTCCCTGAGTGGAATTTTGATGGCTCCAGCACCTTCCAGGCTGAAGGCTCCAACAGTGACATGTACCTGCGACCTGCTGCCATGTTTCGGGACCCTTTTCGCAAGGATCCCAATAAACTAGTTCTCTGTGAGGTCTTCAAATACAACCGCCAGTCTGCAGGTGAGTGGACCTTCTCCTGGAGGAGGTGGGATTTCTGGGAGGGGGGGGAGGGAGATCTATCAAAATATGCTGTTCATGCCCTTAGTGTCACGCATGACACAAAAATAATCCCTGCCCTGAAAATAAAAGGCAAACAAAGTGCTGGTGGTGGAGAAAGGGCTGGTCCTGGGATTCTTCACCAAGACTGCTGGGACTCGAACTGTAAATAAAGTGGAAATGGGGAATGGAAGTGAAGATGCTAATAAGCCTTGTGGTGCGTTTCTGTTCTAGAGACAAATCTCCGACACACCTGCAGGCGGATTATGGATATGGTGTCCAACCAGCACCCCTGGTTTGGGATGGAGCAAGAGTACACTCTTCTGGGGACAGATGGACATCCATTTGGCTGGCCTTCCAATGGCTTCCCTGGACCCCAAGGTAATCTTTTGGGAGTCTACACTGGAGCAACTCGGGAATGTTTGAACTGCAACCTGTGTGACTTCAGGCGAGCTGAAAGATTTGAGGTGTTTCTATAACTGAAGGTGAACAATAGCAAGCAGCATGTTGGCAAAAAATAACCCATGAGATTAAGATCGTTGCAGACAGGCTAAAGTGGTGATTGGCCACATCTTAATTTGCTGCTTGGTTTGTTAGTCTGCAGGTGACTTAAACTCATGCCCAGCATGACAAGAGCATAAGCCCAGATTCTGAGGGACTCGCTGTCCATCAGTCCTCTGCTCTGCTACTGCTTCCATGAAAAACAGATTTCGGGGCTTTTCCACACATCTCAAGCCTTTGGAGAGTTCTTCCCTCTGTGTGCTCGGTCTTCACTGAATTTAAGCCTTTTTCCTTCCGGAAACTCACGTTCCCCTTGCTGTTCACCTGTGCTGTTGCAGGTCCATACTACTGTGGTGTAGGGGCAGACAAAGCCTATGGCAGAGACATTGTGGAGGCCCACTACCGAGCGTGCCTTTATGCCGGTGTGAAAATTGGAGGAACCAATGCAGAAGTGATGCCAGCTCAGGTAAATTGTTTTAGGTGCCTTGTGGAATGAGATAGTACAGAAAAATCCCGGGCAGCGGGAGCTTTTGGCTCCGAGCCACGTAGTTTAATTGACGATCAGAGCGTAAGGGGGTGGGAAATGTCTCACTGTGATTGTTTCTGCGCCACTGAGCCAGTGACTCCTCCTCCTTGTAGTGGGAGTTCCAGGTGGGACCATGCGAAGGGATTGAGATGGGGGATCACCTCTGGATTGCACGCTTCATCCTCCATCGGGTGTGCGAAGACTTTGGTGTCATTGTGTCCTTTGATCCCAAACCCATCCCTGGGAACTGGAACGGTGCTGGCTGTCACACCAACTTCAGCACCAAGAACATGAGGGAAGATGGAGGTCTCAAGTAAGTTTTTTTTTGAGATGGACCAAGTAGTATCTGTTTGCTAGGCAGCAGGCTGGGCTTGGTAGCAGGGAGCTTTTTCCAGGGCTTTTGCCCACATGGGAGATGTCACTGTGGTGTCTGGCATTATGTTTGAGCCTTGATTATGGATTATTTTTTATTTTTTTTATTTTGTATAATTACTCCCGTGTATAATTATTTGTGCAACTCCCATCTTGGTGTTGGGTGGGAAATTCAGCCAGCGGTACAGCTCCGTCAGTATCAATGGAAGCACAGGTGGCCACGATGCAGCTATTCCTGACAGGCTTTCCAGCTCTTGATCTGCCAGTGCTACGAACAAACAAACTCGGGATAGGGCTTTTTTTGCATGACCATGATGAAGGAGAAAGGCCATTTGTTTCTGTCTGGCCAGGCTGTGGAAGCTAATGCCATGTTTTCTTAAACAACAAGATCCTGGACCACAAGTTCCCTAACGGGACTGATGTGCAGAGTGCAGGCAGGGACCTTGCAGCACTGGGTTACAGTAGAGCTCTGTGAAGGGGTGCCTCCTGGCAGCTGTCTTGCCTTAATTAATGTTAGTGATGCTCTGAGATAATAAGCCAACTCGCTACTGTGTGAGCTTCCCAAATCGAAACCTGTGTTTTAAGAAATCTCTCCTCTGAGAGCAGGATCCCCAGGGCAATGTGTCTGTGGGATTTGGCCGTGGGTCAAACTGGTGGTGTCCCACACGCAGTACTGCTGAGGGACCTTCTCAGGCCATTTGGATCCTTTTCCAAGAACCAGCCTGGGTCAGAAGTAGAAGTGGAGCAAAGCCCTGTGTTGAGATGATCAGAAAAATGGGATATAAGGCATAGGCTTTATTGTGAAGTGACTTGGGGACAGTGATGAATCTGCTGTGGTTTGGATGTCACAGTCAAGAGCGGCTCAGCTTGTACCGTCCATCAGACGCTCAGTCTCTTTCCCTCCCCCTTGCTCCCTTCGCAGGCACATTGAAGAGGCCATCGAGAAGTTGAGCAAGCGTCACCAGTACCACATCCGTGCCTACGACCCCAAAGGGGGGCTGGACAATGCCAGGCGCCTGACGGGTTTCCACGAGACATCCAACATCAACGAGTTCTCTGCTGGTGTGGCCAACCGTGGCGCCAGCATCCGCATCCCCAGGAACGTGGGCCATGAGAAGAAGGGCTACTTCGAGGACCGCCGGCCTTCTGCCAACTGTGATCCTTACGCTGTGACAGAGGCCCTCGTCCGCACGTGTCTCCTCAACGAAACTGGAGACGAGCCTTTTGAGTACAAGAACTAAGCGGACTGCGCCCACAGACACCGCCTTCCCCCCGCACTTCCCACACCCCTAAACTTCCCTTCTAGATGTAATCCCGAGGGTACAAGATAACACTTTTTGTGTCTCAATAACTCTTGTTGTCTTGAGGTGGGGAGGAGGGCAACTTTAGTTTTACCGATGTCTGTCATTGACTCTTCAGAAGACAAGAGGAGGAGAGGGCGTTAGAGAACTTTTAACCACTGTTTTATTTTTTGTCTAATTCATGTGTACATCTGATGGGATCCAGTGGCTTCCAGGGACAGACTGCACACACAGAAAGCCAGTAGGTGAGTGGAAAACTTAAAAACTATAGCTGACTCCCACTAAGAGTCAAAATTTGGGGGTGTTAGCCCCACTGCTGGCTCTCTGCAGGCAGATGGTTCTCTAAGGTTGGTGCCCTTCTGTGGAGAAGGGAAGGCAGCAGCTGTGATGGAGCTCTGCGTGCTCCTGCCTGTATGGTGTGATGGGGAGATCCGCACCCCCTGGCCACTCAGGTTTCTGCGGATGTTCTGGCATTGAGCTCAGCGTAGGAGTGTTGAGGAGAACTCCTGGTTCTCTCACTGGAAGTCAACTGGTCTCTGGCTCATAACACAGAGTGAAGTAGTATTTTTCTATTTAAATATAAAAACAACAAAAAAATTATATATGAAAGTGGTTTTTTATTAAAAAAAAGAGATGATTTTCCAATGACTCACCCGGCTAGAGCAGGCAGAGCTCCTGAGGATGCTGTCGGTGGGCTTCCAGGTGGGACTGAGGGTGACCTTGGAGGGCTCGGTGCAGGAGACCTGCATGAGGTTTGTTTCAGCGTGGAGTGGAGTTTGCAGGAGGTGGTTTCCAGACCCAGGAAGCCTGCAGAAGCATTTATCACTGTAACTGGAGCAGCCGCGACACGCTTATGAGTGCGTTAGATCAACAGGAGGAAAGTGTTCTGAACTAGGAGTTGACTGGTCAACTTAATCGTGTTCTGGACAGAGCTGTGGGTATTTTACCTTTTTGGCGGGGCTAGCATGTCACTAAAGCAGGGCTTTTGATAAAGGAGGAAAAAAAAAAGTTTTAGATTTTTTTATTTTTTTTTTTCCATAACATTCTTAGTTGGGTTTTGCAGAGACCATTGATGTCACTGTTGTGTCCTGGCTCTCGGGCTGCCTGTCATCCAGCTGTGATGAGGGTTAGGAGAAGGGAGAGGTGACCTGTCCCTCCCGGCGAGCCCTGGCACCTCCCAGCTCAAATGTTCTGGGATCTTACACTTTGGTATCTTAGATGGTGCCAGTAATGTTCTGTTGCATTTGGACTTCTTCTGAATAGTTTTTTTTTTTTTTTTTTAATAAAAAAGAAAAAGAAGAACAAAACCTTAATTATGATTTCTGCCTCCTTTGTGTGATTCATCCTGGCAACTTCTCTTGTATGTGTGTTGCCTTCAGTATTTGAAGGGAATTGGACCCTGGTAGGGGGTAGACTTTGGCTTTTCATTTGTGGGGTAGGTTTTTTTTGGCGCTGGGGTCTTGCAGTCGCTGTGTGCTCTCCAGAAAACGGGATCATGTGGGTGGCTGTTGATTCTCCGGTGGGTATAGCTGTGACTGGAGTGGGGTTCTTTTGGTATAGGGAAGGGACTGGGCTTGTGGGTGTCTATAGGGAGGGCTATGGGGTAAGCACAGGTGTTTATGCATCTCTGCAGTGTCCCCCACACAAGTTCTACAGGATGCAGAAATCCCACAGAAAATAAAATTCCAGCATACTTCAAGAATAAAAAGGAGCTTTTCCCGCTCTGTCTGTGGAGAAAATGCTGCTCATCCACCTCTAGTATAAAACCAGGCATTTAGAAAACTAAGCCAGGTAATAGAAATTTGTCACATTGCTTCCCCAAGTCTTTATTTAGCTTGTGGTGCTATTTCTCAGCTCCCCAAGAGGTACTTTCTCCAGGTGTGGACGCTTCAACCATTCCTGTCTTTAAATATGGATTATCCACACAGGAGCATCCTCCTGGGCTAATGAGGCTCATTCCTGCCATCGTATTTTTATTGACCAAGTGGTCTTTTGCATTTCCCTTCTGGGGAACCTTCAAGGCAGCACCTTTGTCATCAAGGCCCTAAAATTGCACTGTCTCTCTGTGCCTGTGCTGGGGAGCCCCACAACAGGGTGGAGTGTCACTGGAGCAGAGGCGAAGCAGGCACTGTGTCCTCTCCTCTGACCACGGATGACCACGAGGACTTTGGCTACTGCAACCGGAAGAAACCCATGCTGTTCTGGAGCCCAGAAATGTTGGGTTTTGCTGATTTGGGCGTGGGGTGAGGTAGGGGGAGAGGGGCGCTACTATTCTTTCTGATTTCCAATGAAATGCTGCAGAGGAAAAAATTGGTTACACCCACATTAAATTAAATCTGTCCCTGCAGAGGGTGCTGAGAGGATGCCATCTCCAGGCTGGCCATCAGGGTGGTAATGGGAGCAGGCTTCAGTCATTTGCTTCTCCAGCTGCCTTGAACATAAATTTAGGACAGGAGCTTGATGCTTAATGGTTCCTCTTGTTCTTAGCTGAGAAAGCATTTATCCACTCCCTTCACAATTATCCAGCTGAAAACAGGGTTGAAACAACAAACATAGTGCTGCAAAATGGCTTTTCAGATGATTCTTAAAAAGATGTATGTTAAAAGAAGATTATAATGAGCTAGAAAGGAAAATCCTTCCTTTACTCTAGACGCTTGTTTTCTGACTTCTCCATGCTGAGTTTGCTTTGCAGTTACTTAGAGACTATGTAGGGTAGAGAGGCCTCCTCTTAAGGCTGTGGAGCTCTTGCAAATTGAGCCTGAAGCCTTCAGAAGCTGAATGTACTGCTTATGTATTTATATAAAACATTTTGACTTTTAATCTTAGCCTTTCAGGAGGAAGTGAATCTCCTTGCTCTGTTTACTCACACATCCTTAAAACATGAATATTCGCCGAACACAAGAAAAAAAAAGTATTGGTCCCAAAGGATTTGCTAGGCACATCGGAGCATCGGGAACCGCTCCAAATGAGGCAGTCAAAAATAGAACCAGCTTTTTGAAGTGCCTGTTGGTTGCACTCCCTTTTAATCAAACACCAGCTTCAGAGGCAAGGCTGCTCCAAAACGATTAATATATCTGCTCACACGCCAGGCTTTTCCCCATAACTGAATTTTAAGGCCATCAAAATAAGATTAGCCACAGCTCCCTTAAAATATAGCCTGCAGCAATTGAGCTAATCAAGATCACACTTGCAGCATCTTTTAACACTGGGCTGTGCCAGCCCAATTACCGTGAGGACATGAGGGCTTCTCTCTTCCTGAAAAGCCTGATGAATTAGGTGTGTCTGGTTGGGTTTCTTCAACCCTTTCACAATTTGACGGTGGCCTGATGCTGTTCCAGTATCCACATACCACTTTTTTTTTTTTTTCCTTTTCTGTTTTTTAGTGCTATTTGATCTTCCTAGATTACCCTTTTTGGTAGGTCAGCCTTTTCATCCTTATGCAGCCTCTAGCCCTGGCTGTGACCACCTCGCCCTTCTGGAATACAGCTTCTGGAGGAGAAATCAACCAGACTTAGGTGGGTAAGGATTTGCTGAGCTGTCTTTTGGATGCCATTACCTGGGGGGCAGAGAAGCACTTCTTGCTGCTAGGCAAAATTGTTTTTATTTCTCTGAGTCCATGTTCTTCCCTTTTCCTGGGATGTTGACGTTGGCCCGTATGACTGTTCTGCATCTCTTTCTGCCCATGGAGGATGGGAAGGGATGGTCTCAGGAAGGCAGCCAGATGCAGACTGCTGAAGTGGTGGTTTGCAGAGCCCTGCAAGAGCCCCTGTTCGTGCCTGAACCTTGTTTCATCAGAGCAGTCCTGCTTTGCTCACTTGAAATGCCTCCTGGAGGTCCACCATCTCATCCCATGTGGTATTTGGAGAAGTCCCAGCTGAGATTTATGCTTGCTGTTCATCAGCTGCATCGTGGGCTGGTGCAGAGCTGTAGAAGGGAGGCTGCAGGTCCTTTGCCCTCTTGCAGGAAGCCAGGGCATACTCTGGAAAGCTGTGTGGGACTCAGTGAGGCTGGAGGCCAGCCTGTGGGGTACAGGTCAAGTGTGACCAGCTGGTAGTTTCTTGTGTGACCAAAATGAGAAAGGTGGTGGGGCTGGGAGGAGAATCCTGCCATCACAGATGTCGGTAATTTGGCTTCAGCTAAACTGGGATTTCATCCCACTTGTTCAGTTACTGATTAATCTGAGGACAGATGCTTAGGAAACAAGTGGGAGCTCTTGACAGGAGAGTGGAAGATCTCCTTAGGTCTGCCTAGCTTCCCGAGCCAGCTGGATGCAGGGTCAGGACTGGAGTGGCTTGTGAGTTGGTCCTCCACCCATGAGCAGTTCTCCTGGCTCTTCAGCTGGGACTGACCACCTATGTGCAGTGGCTGGTTTCACTGTGCTGGCTCCTGTGGCTTTTAAATTGAGTCCTGACTCTGCTTGCTGATAAAGAGGCAAGTCCATCTATAGGATTTGAGGTATGGAGAGGTGAATAGCTTTTCCCAGATCCATGTAGATTATGGGGAATATCTGAGTCACTGAGTAATGACTCACCTGCATGCCCCAAGGTGTCACTTGTTTCTTTATGAAGCAGGCAACTAACATTGATCTCAGTTAGCTCCTTGTAACTCTGCTCTGAGCCAGTACTGGGTGTTTTGGGACTGTCCTCATCTTTTGTGCAATAACCTTTGATGAGAACATGCAGAGGAGGACTCTGGACAAGACTCTGGACCACCCCAGCCCTGTTGCTCTCTGCACTGAAGAATCTCCAGGGGCTCCATCCCCAGTGGGAGATGATGTGGACCAGAGCCTCTCCCAGCTGCTTCTGGAGGTGTCCAGCCTGTGTTTGAAAGGAATGAGATCTAGGGCTGGGTCCTTTTTGTAGCTTAGCCCCCAAAACTTGTAGTGGCCTTGCTTGCAGAGCATGTGTGGGTTGACCTCAGCGGGAGCCTGCCTGTCCAGGGAGAAACCCAGGATTGGAGGGAGAAATTAGGGGGAAAATCCATATTCGGTGACTCCAGAATGAGCAAGAGGGCTGCAGTTCTTCGCAGTCTCGTAGGAAGACCAAGCCCTTTGCCTCTCCTAAGCCTTCTCCCTCACTGTTCTTTTCCTCCCTTCCCTGGTGTGATGGGTAGTGCTAGGGTAGTGGTCCAGGGGGGCAGCTAGGCTTTACTTCAGCCAAAAAAACTTCTTTTTTTCCCCCTTTTTGTCCTCTCTGTCCTGGCCTGCCCAGAGGCTGGCACAGCCAGGCTATTTGGCTTTCATAAGCTGCATTATGTAAGCCACGTCTTGAGTGGGGATGCAGTGCCAACTTGGACTCCGCAGCGGGAAGGAGCCACATTCCTCTGCCGCTGGGTTTAATCCCTGCCTCCAGCCACAGTTGGTTTGCTGGGAGGAATCAGGGAGCTGTGCCGAGGTTTCTAATCCCTTGCCCCAGGTGGAGCCAGTTTATTTGTGCTGGAGCCCTGCTTTCCTTTGTCAACAGGTTGTGCCCATGACTCCTCTTAGCAAGCCCTTTCCTCGGCAGCTGGGAGGGTTGGCCCAGGCATGCACACCACACACCTTCCTCTCCTCCCCTTGTTTGTTGAACTCTCTGTGCTCTGTGGCTTGGGTTGCACTTGCTTGGAAAGGAAGGGGTGTGTGTGCGGGGGTGGAAATCAAAAGTGAAGACTTCTATAATTCTAGCCCCAAAAAGCAGTGGCAAAGGTAAGTTTCCAGGCTGGCATGGCGAGCGGGTAGGCTGCAGGGCCTGGGGAAGACCATGCTGGTGCCAACAGCTTCTCCATCTGTCTCACCACTGACCGCCCTCCCAAGGTGCCATGCCTACTGGACATGACGCTTGTCCCACCAAGGATCTGGGGGGACCGTGGAGATCCTGCACCCCAGGATCACCCCTGTAACACCAGCCTGGCTGGGTGTAGGGTGCAGGACAGCAATGGGCGCTTGGCAGGGTGTTTGTTGGCTCCCCAGCAGCCTAAGCCAGCTGCCTTCCCCTCCTGTGCTCAGGATCAATGATCTCCAGGACCCCATTGGGCTAGGCGCAGGCCGCGTGGGTTCAGAAGGAAAAGGTCCTCTTCTTCCCCTCAGGTCTTAGATGAAGCTGACAGCAGCAATACCTTCCGATGTGTTTTCACGTCCTGTGGGAGGATGAGGCACTAGACTCCATAGTTTTTGCTGGCAGCTTTCCCCAGTGCCAAACATGCTGTTAAAATGAGAATTATTAATCAGATACAGGTTTGGGCTGCTTTTTCTCATCGCAAAGCTAGATGGCTCAGCCGAATTGCCCAGCTGCTTCTGTCCTGAGCCGGAGCTGGGCCAAAATGCCTAAAATACTGGGAAAGCAAGTGAGTAGGATCCTCCTCCCCTACCGAGCTGAACCTGTAGGTTTCTGGAAAGCATGCTGGCCAGCAGGTATTTGGTAAAATGCTAGGATCAACAGTTGCTTCAACCACAAAAAGCAATGCGCTCAAGCCCTCTCTGTGTTTAGGGGATTCTGAGCAAGCCACCAAGTTTGAGTTTGGAATAGCCGTGCCCAGGGCTATGTTGTCCGGATGCTGTTTCCATTTAGGAAGCTGCCCGGGAACAGCTGGGCTTAGAGATGGGCTTAGGCTGTCTCTGAAACTTGGAGGCCAGGGCTTCAGCTGGCTGAATCACCGAAAACTATGTGCTTGCTCTGAAATACAAGATATTTTCAGACTATTTTCCACCCAGACAGATAACACATGCAGGGTGATTAACTGGCTCCATTTTTTCCACCTCTCCTTGTGGCTGGCTCTCCTGGCAAAATCTCCATCTGCTCTTTAAAATGCTTTCACTGGAATATGGATGCCTTCCCTTCTGGCAAGTAACTGTGCCAGTGATCAGCGGGTGACACTGTCACCATGGGCTCTATACCTATGAGGAAGCATTTCATTAAGAGAAGAGATTGCTTTGGTGTAGAAGTTTTTTTTTAATCTCTCTCGGATGAAGTGAGCTGTTCGTGAAGCTGGCTGGAGAAGGAGGTGGTCTCTGGCAGGACTGTCCTCCCCACCATTTTGGGGCTGTGCAGAGAGCTGGGGGTGTGCCCTCTGTACCAGGAGCCGGGGATGTTGTATGTATGGTGGTTTGGGACCATCCTAAAGATTTGTGGCACGCTAGCAGCCTGTGCCATGGAAACGTTCTGGCCGGAGTGAGGTGTTTCACCTTGGTCATTTGGTCTCTGTTTTAATGAGAAGAGAGAGCAGAGCTGGCAGTAGTGCTATCCTACTCCCAAAGTGTGAACCCCTGCATGGCAAACCATGCTCACACCAGCTTCTCTGCACAGGGTAGAGTATACCTCAGAAACATCAAGGAATAAAGGGCAATATCCAGGACCCTATAGAAAGTGTCCACCTGGTTTGTACAGGCAATGGAGAGCAGAAGGGGTTGAATACAGTCTGAACAGTTGAACTGCACAGGAGCCAGGCTTTAGCATGACAGGCGCCGAAGTGAGTCACTCCTGTGAGCTACCCATGGTGGCTCCAAAGCACCCAGGAAGGAGTTAGCTACCCAATTTGAGCCTGAGCACAGGTAAGCATGTGTCTACATGGTTCCTCTTGGAACAAAAGCCAACCCTTCTCCACGTTGTGTCTTGTAGAGAGGCAGCCTGGGCTTGCTGGGGGAGCTCATGCTGGAGAAGGTCATGAAGCTTGTAAGATGGGAGCTTCTGCTGGGAGATCTGGTCTCGGTAAAATGAATCTCTGTGCAAAGGTTGGGGTAGGGGAAAGGTGGTGATGCCACATGGGTTCTGCAGAGCACCTGCAAGATCAGGGTCAATAGGTTTCTAATGGGCTGTAGCTGAGCTGGATCACTCCCAGGGTGCCTGTGCAAACAGCCTGTGATGCTGTTGTTGTGGGATGCCTTGTGTGGGAGCTAGTGGCAGCTTAGCCCAAAGAGCTCACTGGCACCCAGCATCTCCCCCTGCTCATCTCCCCCTGCTCATCTCCCCCTGCTCATCTCCCCCTGCTCATCTCCCCCTGCTCATCTCCCCCTCCTATCCAACCGGTGGAAACTGCCCACATGAAATCTAAAGCAAACACTGCAATTCTTGTCTTTTTGTTGTGAATAATGTCAGGCCTTTTTTTTCTGTGCGCTATTGAAGCAGCAGCTGTATTTCAACCAGCTGGCAGCGCTCTGGGAGGAGATCAAGTGTTCTTAGCAAAGTTGGGCCAAATCTATGGCTGGTGGAAATCAGTGTAATTCTGTTTGACCTCAGTGCTGAGCTGCTTTATACCAACTTTGAACTGGGCTCCCAGACCAAGGCTTTGGGGGATTTTGGGGGGAGGAAAAGTGCTCTTTGTAGAGGTGAAATAGTCACGCATGCTGTTAGTGGTGTCTGCTGGAGCAGGAGGATGAGGAGCTCAGCTGTGCAGCCAGGCAGTGGCTGCTGCTGGGCAGGATTTTGGTTGCGTGGGGTGATCTTTGAGCACTTGCTGTTGGATAGTCCTCTTCCAAAGCATGCGAAAAAAAAAAAAAAAAAGAAAAAATGATTCTTCTATGTCTGGGGTGCCTGGAGCTGTGTATGTGTGTATTGCTACACTCTGCCCATGCATGCTGCAAGACCAGAGCACCAGCCCTGCCAAAACATCCAGCCCTTCTGGGAAGGGTCTGCAGCACCGTGTGCTTGTCCCACAGGATACACTGTGCCTCCCTCTGCCAGGTACCACGGGGCAGGCGCCAGCCCTTCCTCTGGGCTCGGGAACAGCTTGTTTTGAACGTCAGTGGCACGGAAAGCAGAGAAAGCAGGAGCAGATGTGCCTGTGGGCACTGCTGGCCCGTCTCCCTGGCACAGGCAGGAGTCGCTCCTCTGGCACTGCTGCCTGCAGGCACCTGCCCCCGTGCTGCTGACCCCCAGGACGTGCTGGACCCCCCAATACCAGCACTGCCCATTGCTCTCAGCCAGACCCCTGTCCTTTGCACTGGAAGTCTTGGGCAGCAGAGCTGCTCTGTGAGCTGGATTCATTAAAACAGTGTCTCCTCGCAATGCTCAGCTCAACCCTCCCATCCCTCCGCTCTGCCTGTCTGCAAAGGGGTAGCTGAGGGTGGGAGTGGGATGAGAGGGACGTGGGGGACTGGAGAAGGCTGGGAGGAGTTGGAGGGGAAGAAACATGCTCAGATGAGAGGTAGGTTTTTTTGGTGTGTTGGGGCTTTTTTTGTGTCTTTTTTTGGGTTTTGTTTTTTGTGGTGTGTTTTTTTTTTTTTTTCCCTTTGGGCCATTTTTTGCATTTTAACAATGGGGAAACGTGCAACCTTTCTTGGTCAACTCTGATTTTTATTTATTTACTTATTTATATTTTTTTTTGGCTGCACCCACATCACTGTCAGAGCCCTTTTCTGCTACATTCAGATATTTGGTTCTTTGTTCTGAGAGACTGCGTGGACCTTTGGTGTCAGAGGCAGTGTCCATCATCATCCTGCTACAATCAGAGCTTTTTCTCTGCTTTGCACCTCCCTCTGCTCCTTATTGAAAGAACAGATGTCTCTGTCCCAGCCGTGCCAGTCCCAGTACCTGTGCTGGCTAGTTCCAGCTTGCCATGTCAGCAGAGACTGAGGCTGCTCCTCCGGGGCAGCGTGGATGTGTCCTCAACACAGCAGTGATGGGAGCAGCCAGGGTGAAAGGAAGGCACTGAATAAATCATGCCCGTGGGTGGCTTTTTCTGCCTGATTTGGTTTCTCTTTACTAGGAGCTGAAGAGGGTTTATTGCATTGCACATTTCTGCTCTGTCTCTAGGTTGGGTTGGGTGTGCTGGGCTCACGACTCATCTGCATGGGTCCGCTTTCCCAGTGCCGTTGACGTCTGCTGATCTCAGATTGTTTTCCAACCCTTAAACCCTATGTGGCAAGAGAGAATTGAAGGAGGGGAAAGCACCTCATTAATTTTTACTCCACCCTGCACCCTCCCCATCTCTTTCCTCTTGCGGAGACTGGGAGGAATATTGTTTTGCTTGCCCTAGGGGGAAATGAGATGCTATTTAATTGCCTACCACCACGTAGCATGTCTGGTTGAGTCAGGGGGTAAAGGATGCTGTGCTTGGCTCTCTCTCCATGGGCACTTCAGGAAGGATGGTGTGCCCTGAATTGCAGACGAGCCTGTGTCAAGGCTGCTGCTCCGATTAGAGTGGGATTTGGGCAAGCTGTGTTCCTCCTTGCTGCCTGGATTGCCACTCAGGGCAGCCAAGTCCTCAGTGCTGGTCACAGTGAGCTGTTGCTCCTGTTTCTGCCTGTGCTAAGGCAGGGCCACCAGACTTATCTAACCAGCCTTCCAGGCAGGCTCCCAGTTCAGATCCCTCCTGCCCGCCTTGGTCCCATGGCTTGCGGGATGCTCACACAGGGGCCAGCCTGGTCCCTGCCCTGGGTGGCTGTGGTCCCCACGGGGGGTGGCTGGGGCGCAGGGAGGTTCCCGGAGAAGGAGGACCGGGAACTGCTTAGTAACAAGGCCAGGCAAAGGGCGAGCTTGCTTCTGCAGTCTGTCGTCAGCGGGAGTGATGAAATGATTAACTTGGTGGGGAGGTCAGGGAAGAGAGGCTGCCTGGAAGAAGTCTCTCGCCCACTGCTGGAGCGAGCGCTTGTGCGCAACCGGCCGTATGCTGTGGTTTTAACCAACGCCAGCACACAGCGTTCAACCCTCGCTTCAGTTCCTCCTAACCACACATCTCCAAGCTGGCAGCAACCCTTGCTTCCTCATGCCCACCTGTGTGCGAGATGGCCTGCGCCCCAGGCACCCCCTTACTTCTACTTACAGCTTTGGGTAGAAATCAGCTGCTGCAGGGTAAATTGTGCCCAAGGGAGGCCATGCCCTTTGGGGTTTTGGTGGTTTGTTTTGGGCTTGGTTTGT
>VXAK01012929.1:182531-201103 GCA_013399435.1 Arenaria interpres | reverse complement strand
GGCAGGGGGGTTGGAACTCGATGATCTTTAAGGTCCCCTCCAACTCTAACCATTCTATGATTCTATGGGTGCAATGCCCAGGGTGGCCCCGGTGGGCAGGAGGGGGTGGTCCAGGCGTGCCCATGGAGGGAGTGGGGGCAGACAGGCTGCATCCAGGAACAGGGCGAGCGTCAGTGCGTGGGTCTGAGGCAGCTGGGCAGGCTGCCAGCGCGGTGCTGCCTCTCATCGCCATTGCCTTGACCTTGGCCAGAGATGGCCTTGCTCCCCCCGCCCGTGCCAGACCTCCCCCCTGCCGGGCCACCCCCTGGCCAGGGTGAAGGGGAAGCTCGGGGACCCATGTGCTGGGGTGTCAGGACTGTATTGATTGCTCTGGAAGGAGGGGGGCGGGAGGTGGATGAGTCCCTCCATGTCTAGGATGCACCCTTAGAAATGGCAAATTCTACCCCGGCGACAGAAAACTCCCATCCCCTGGGATCTCCAAGCAGCTTGTTCCACCAGCATAAAACCCATTTTAAAATCATCCCTTTTTGGGGGTAGGAGAGGATGTGTCCGTCTTCACACACATGTATTTTCTCTGGTTCATCACCGCAGGGCAGGTGGGAAGCAAGGTCTTCTCATACGGACACCCTTCCCCACGATGCTATTGGTATTGCACGCGTCCGCTCCTGTTTTGGAAAACCCCTGGGACTGTGAGAGTTAATTCTTCATCCCAGCTGCTTTGCTCCTAGAGCTCAGCAGGAAGAGGGATTGTGCTAGGCAAGGGGCACCACTGCGCAGGGGGAGGAGGGAAAAAAAAAGTAAAAAAGCTTCATGTTCAGACCTTTTACCTAATTTCCAAAGGTTCAGACCTGAGGGCCATAGCAACACGAGCTGCCGGCGGCGTGATTGGAGGCGGCGAGCTGTGCCGGGCTGCCCTCCCAACCAGCATCCTCGCCGATGGGACGCAGCCGGCGTCGAGGCCGGCATTGGCTTTCTGCCTCCGCTTCCCCTCGTCCACGGGATGAGCTCGAGGCATGCGGTTGTGGGGTTTGGGTTTGGTTTTTTGTTGTTTTTTTTTTTTTTTCCTAGCTGATCGCCTTTGCGCATTTCAAGTGTGTTTAAAAAGTTCTTGTCACTTGTGAAATCAGATGGCATCCAGGAAGGGCTGTTCTCATGAAGACCTGCCTAGAAATTAATAGGGTTGTAAAACCCTAGAAAGCTGTTATATATATTTGTATAACCATTTAGAAGTGAAAGGGGGTGGTACTTTGCAGCTACAGAACAGAGTTTGGCCCAAAGGAGCTTCAGTTCAGCAATAATTCCCTTTTATCAAGGTCAAAAAAGCATTTGTAAAAATATCAGAGGTTCTTGCAAACCGAAAGCAAAGACAATAACGACTGCAAAGCATCCTCATTACACCCCTAGCTTGCTAATTGTCCTTTCGGATTTATTAGTGTGGTTCAAATATTGAGTTTATCTCTAAGCACAGTCCATCCTGGAGAAATGTCATGCATTCTCTGTGGGCAAAAGACCCCATGAAACTTGGATGTAGGTTTTTTGAGGAACAACCTTACTGTGGTGACACTGATACCTTTTATTCTTCGGTAATAAAGCTGATGCAGCCATGGGCTCAGTTTCTGCAGGTCGTTGAGATCAAAATGCCTGCAACACATCCACAGCCGCTCTTCGGAGCAGAATTGCATTTTAATCTGAAGATGTGAGCATCTCTGACAGTGCTGAATCTGTCATGGCAGCGAATGATCAGGGAAAGGAAGCAGTAAGTAGTTAAAAGCAAAAGCACTTGCTAGGGAAAAGGTGGGGATTGTAGGAGCAACTGAGCTCATTTAAATAGAGCTAACCCGTGTTCCCCAGATCTTCAGGATCATGCAAAGCTCAGCAGAGCAGCTAAGTTTGATTACATCCACGTTGCAGTTCTCTCGTGCAGCAGGCAGCATCTTTCTTTGATCCTCCTTCCTCCATGAGCCACAGGTTTAGCAAAGCATATGCTTAAGCAACTCACTGAATCCACTTAATTCTCCTTACACTGGCACCGGGTTCTCTTTGTCACTGGGAAAAGTTTTTTGAGGTGAAGCTGGCTGTGTTTCTGCTCTTCTTAGCCTGGGCAAGGCAGTGTGTGTTTACAGTTCCTTTCCTCGAGAGGAGTACGTATTTCCTCGTGTGTTATATGTTTATCTTTGAGTCAGAATTAGTATTTAAGAAAAAGATCGATATACTCCAGACAAAGCTACCTTTGTGCTTTCTGGAGACTTGCTGTGCTCCAAAAGCTTTCTGCGCATCCCTGTAGCATTTGAACCCTGCCACAGAGCAGTGGAACACAGTTCATCCCTAGGGAGCTGTGTGCTTCCGCTGGATTTTAATAAGCCACGAAACTGGGCATTCAGCTGTTTGCATTATTCTCGTACTCTCATTTGCGTATAAAAGAATTTGCAACTTTAGTCCATTCAACTTCAAGAAGATCTATTGTGCTATTTCTGCTCTTAGGTGCCCTTTGAAAGTGAGGTTGTTTCTTCAGCCACATCCTATTCAGCCAGCCAGTGGTCACATACAGCAGCCTCTGAACAAATCCAGAGGTCTCGATTTGGGGCTGATTAGCTTTTTGGGGAAAGCATTTGCAGGAGAGATGCTATGTGAAATGGCCTTGTGTCGTGTTACATAGGAGTGATTCCCCGCCGTTCCCTCTCTCTCCCACCTCATTTATAGGGTACTTCTCATGCACCACAAAGTGCAGAAAAGCCTGGAAAGCTTGGAGCATCTCTCTTTTCCCAGGGGTGCAAGCCTGCAGGCGCATTTCCCTGGCCAGCGCAGAGCAGACAAGGGCTGGATTGCTCACTTGCATTCAGCTTTCTGTCCTTAAGGAATCACTGGAATATGAATAGGATCCTTATCAAACCAGGTTCATCCAAAGGACAAGGCCATATTAATTGTTTGCAGAATGCCAGCAAACAAACAGCATTCGCCCTGATTCCTTATTTGCTTGCTTTAACTCCAATGGCCAACTCAAGCAGAGGCTACAGAGCTCGGCAGCGGGGGGGAGACAGCCTTTGGCAAGTACTGGATTGTGCCCAGCTTCCCAGGTGGTGTGATCAAGCACTATGGAAACAGCTTCTCGCTGGAGCCTTCAAATTACATATTTGGGAAAGGAAAAAAAGAGTGCCTATCACATCTGGGGGTGTAAATGTGGAGGGGAGACATGCTGTGAGCAAGGCCTTTTTCCTTGAAGCCATATACCACGCTCTGGAGTAAGGTGGGGAAAATGGATAGCAACGGCGGTGATAAAACAGAAGCGTGGGGCTTGGCTCCCTTCCCAGGCAAGGACTGGCATCCTAAAGCTTAAGGGCTGGAGTAAAAGAGGCCAAAGGCCTTTCTGTGGCCCAGGAAAAAAGCAGGTGACACAGGGTATGGCCAGAGCTCTCAACTCCTGACATCTCTATTGCTTCTGGAAAGTCCTCTGTGGTCAAGCTGGTCATCTGCCTAAAGAGGAGAGAAAAATTTGCAAGCGTCTTTCCTTGTCTCAGTGCAGACTGAATGACCAAAAAACCTTGTTATTCTAACTAGACCTCCTTGTCCAGCCATTGCTGTTCTCTGGGGCATGTCTGGGTGGTTTCTTTGCTGTTGGGCAGGCAGGGGTCTGTCTCATGAAGCGGGTCACTGCTGGGGCCGGGGGCTCGGAGGCTGAGCCCACGGGGAAGGAAGGGTGCTTGCTCAGCACACTGTGTGGCAAAAGCTCATGTTGATGCTGGCCAGGCTGCTGGCTCACCAGAAGGGCTCATGTCTGCAAAACTTCAATCTAGGGCTAAATTTAAACACCAAAATGTAGTGTTTAGAAGCCCAGAGAATAGCCCAGCCCTCGTCTCCCGTGGCTGCCTCTAGCCAGCCCTCCCTTTGGCAAGGAAGAAGCTTTTGTTTTCCTAGGACTCTGGGCCAGCTTGGAATAATAACACCAGCGAAATTCTCCCTGCCCCAGCACAATGAAGCAGTGCTCTCAATTCCCAGATGTGCAGGAGGGAAGTGCCCAGCATGTCTCTTCCTGATGCTTCCCTTCCAGATGTGGAGTGGCAGGGAGCCGGAGGCAGCCTGCTGCCAGCCAGGAAGAGGGCTGGGGAGCAGGCAGTGGAGTTTTCCCTTGGAAACCCTCTGGATCTTGCTGCTCGTGGCTGAGGGAAGCAGCATGGGCTGCCCTGCCAGCTATCCAGCTGGCTTGCAACAGCTTCTTCTGCGCTGCAGCAAGGAAGTGCTCCTCCAGAAAAGAAGAGGATGCCTTCCCTCCCAGACGTGTCTTCATCCCCAAAGAGTCCTCATATCTCAAGGACAGGGGTCAACATGAGACCACCTCGTGTGTGAAGCCTCGTGCCAAGGTCGTGCTGAGTGAGTCCCATATGAGCTAGTGCTCCAATGGGATGAATTTGGAGATTGGAACCTGTTCCCCTGGGATGAGGTCAGAGGTGTTTCAGATTTGACTGGCCCATGAAAGGTGCCTTTTTTGGGCAATGCCCCAGGCAGAGGGATTCAGGCGGTGCAGGAAGGGGCTACAGCTGCCTCTCAGGGTGCCGGCGGGCGATGCAAGACAGGGCACCGCATCGCGTGACCTGGTTTGGCTGCACCTACCCCATGGAAAATTCCTACCCATGGGCAGCGTCCTTCTGCCTTTATTTTTAAGCAGTTCGCTCAGGACGCAGCTAATGCACAGAGATAATGGGTGCTGACAGGAGCCTGGCTGCTAATTGTTTGGGGTTTTTTTTTTTTTGCCTGGGCGTAAATATTTGTAATTAAAGGAAGGTGGGAGGGAGGTTTGGTAGAGGAAGGGGACAAAAGCACACAGATGTGGTGGAAGAGACTGAGATGTAGATGAGCTGGGGCTCTCTGAGGAGGTTACATGAAGGGATGCTTACACTGAAAGTCAGCATCAAGATTGCTCATATCCATGGCATCAGTGTCAGTGCCCTCCCAAGTCATTGGTGTACCACGGCGGCTGGGGACAGGATGTTCTCACATGTGGGATGGGGATCCAGGCTCTGCATGTTGTCAGAGCTGATATCCATCCCTGTGTGGCAACAGTGTTAAACATTGGGAGAGGTGACCTTAAATGTAGGGCTGCTCATGGCACTTTGTTGCAGTCCTGCAGGGGCTCTCTGCTCTTCCTTTTCACATCCTTTGCTTTCTCTTTTCCCCTTCTTTTTATGCAGCAGTACTCACCATCCATGTTCCCAGAGCCCACCAAGTTGGGGTGGATGCTGTGCTGACCCTTTGCAAATCCAACCATTTATTTCCAAATCTTTTTTTTTTTTTTTTTTGCCCAAATTGAATTTTCCAGTTGGTAGTAAAGATGTTCTGTTTAGCTCTTTGTTTGCACGGAAAAAGTTCACACCAGAAAAAAAACCCCAGTAGGAGTAGGTTAACTTTCAGCTTGAAGCTGTTTCACTTGCCATGAAGGAATGATGCAGGTGTCTCAAATCAAACACGTGCATGAGTCTTTGTAAGATTAGATCTTGTAGTTTGTCTTCCTGAATGTGTAAATATATCCGAAGGAAATCTTTTCCTTGGTGGCAACCCAGGATGGTTTCCAGCCTATCTCAAAAAAGAAATCTTGAATAAAAATAGAAAGATTTAGATACACAAAACCCTCCAAAAGATGTAAACAATCTGTCTTAAAAAGGGATGTATTTAAAGCAAATCAGAGAGCAAGTAATATCAGGAGCCCTGTGGAGATGCTGGACGTCTGAAATCTCACACTGGAAGATGTTACACAAGTGAGGGTAATTCAGGTGGGCCACCAGGTAAAGCCTACTTGTGGGTGATGCTGTTCCAAAAGGGGATGTTTATACTGGGCCATAAAGCCAGGGCTTGTACTCCTGACCGTGGAGCTGCTTATTGCTTGATGCTGGATACGCAATGCCTGCCCAGAAGGGCTCACATCTGCAAATGAGCTACACAAATGCTGAGAAGGGCTTTGAACCAGCATCTGAAAGCGTTCATCTCCCTTTGCCCTGCGTCGCTGGGATCAGAGGCATGGAAGGGCCGGGGGAAGGGGGCAGTGCGAGCAAGCTTTGTACTGAGCCCTGACCTCTGTGTGCCGATGAGCATTGAGGCTGAAGGAGCTGGATGTCAAAGCAGAAGCACCGTTCCCGGCTGCGCCGACCTTTTCATTTCTCAAATGTGTCGCTGGGATGTTAGCGGGGATATAGGAGAGGTTGGCTGGGAGAAATCCAAGTGGCTGCTTTTCCCAGGCTCCCCAGCAGTGATGTATCTGCCTAATCCCAACCCTTCTGCCCAGCGTCCCATCCAGCTGCACTGGCATGCCAGCAAGAAGATCCCCAGTGAAGCGTTATCATCAAGAGGCAGGTGGTAGCCCCAGGGCAACCTGCCATCTCGCTTAGTTGCCTGGCCCAGATATGAAAGAAAAACAGAGATGGGACCTACCAACCCAGCAACTGCCACCCCAAAATGTGCTGGCAGGGAGAAGGTGTGTTGGTAGGGCTGCAGAAACAGCCTCTCCTCCATCCGAGAGGATGCCTTCAGGTGCCGTGCGGGGAAGATTTCCAGGCTGAGTTTTTCTGGGTAGCTCAGTGTGGTGTCAGAGGTGTGCAGTGTGTCCGTGCACAGCCCTGAGGGGGGGTGAAAATCTTCCTGCTCTATCTCTTCCTCCATCCCTGTCTGCCAGATGGTGTTGCAGCATCATCTGCCATACAAAGCCCAGCGCCCTAGGTCTGGACACTACAGTCCTAGCACCTGGATTTGCAAGTGATGCTCGGGGTTTGTGACTGACTCACACCCTGTTTCCCTGCACCGGTAAAGCGTTCGTACACCACTTAGAGAGTTTGGACTCCAGGAGTTTATTCATCCCAGAGTTGCTGGCTGGAGCTCTGGTGTCATCTGAGCAGCCTGATGGCACAGCGCAGAGGAAACCCGGGATTTAACCATCCCATCAAAGGTTTGGAGACTTCAGGCATCTCCGGCAGGGCTACCACCTCTGCTTTAAATTAAGAGACGGGGAAGTTAAACAGAGTTAAGAAGAGGGGAAGATGAATGAAAAAATGGATGGGGCCAGCCCTGTGCTGGAGACGGGAGGACGTATGGCCAGGGGAGGAGGAGGAGGAGAGGGAGGAAGGGGGTGACTGCTCCCTGCCAGCCGCTTGGGTAATACCGGCGACGGTCACGTGTGGAGATCTGCTTTCGGCACAGCCTGCGTATTTGTGCGGCGTGGGGAGGGGGTGCGAAATCAGCTCCCGCTTCCAGGAATCCTCCCGGCACAGGATATGAGGCAGGGAGCTGGTAAACATGATACAACCGCTGGCCTGTAACTCAATCGGCTCCCTGCATTAGCTGCTCCCTGCCCGGGGACCTCGCTAGCCTGATGGCTTCTCGGGGTGTCAGCGCATGGGACAGCGTGTCCTGGGGCACAGGGCATTGCCAGCGGGGGGTCAGGAGTGATGGGGAAGGTGGGGGGAGCTTGCAGTGAAGGTCTGGGGACAGGGCAGCTTTTCCAGCCCGGAGGGGGTGGATATTCCTCGGGTGCAGCCTGGGTCCAGCTGCTTCTTGCAGAACCCTCTCTGGCCTCATCCGTGGGCTCCCAAAGTCAGAAATAGCCACTTGGAAGAGAAGCAAACATCCCTCTGGACCTCCCCTTCCCCACCTCCCCGTCCCGGCAGCTGCGTGGGTAGCAGCCTGCACCCATTCACAGATAAGGGCAGCAATCCTGCGCCGGCTGCCAGCACGCCTGGACCCGCTCCTCATCTGCCTGCTTGTGAAAATACATCTCGCCTGGGGGCCTTTTGGCCGCCTCCTTCCCTTTCCTGCCACTGGGGAGAGCTTGTTTATTGCTGGGGGGCAGGGAGACGGTGACCTCCGTTGCCTGCCACCGCCTCCACCGCCTGAGGTCTCCTCCAGGTGCCCCATCCCCTGGGGACACGTGAGGGGACACCCCGCTGCCTGTGCCGGGGCAAAGGCAGGGCAGGGCGCCTGGGTCCCGATTTCACTGCGAGAGGAAGGGGGTGGGATAGGGGTTTTCGCAATCACAACAAGTTATATTAATCAGAGCAGCGTTGGCCTTAGCGGATGGTTTCTGCTGACAGCCTTGACGCAGGGGCTGAGTATCGATGAGCCCAGGAGAGAGACCTGGGAGGGAGGAATGGGAGTCAATTTAGTTAATATGGAGCATAAAGCTGCACAGGTGAGGATGGGGAAGACGAGCTCCTGGTGCCGTTTCAGGGCTCGTCTGGGGACAAGGACGCCATGAGGATGAGATGCTGTCGGTGGATGGAGATGGGCTGCCCATGGCATGGGGGACCACCAGCCTGGCCTGCCTGCAGCAGACGGCTTTGGATGAGAGGGGCAACAGGGTGGTCAGAGGGATGGGAGAGCTCGCAGGAGAGAGGAAGAGCTTGGCTGGTCTGACTTAGCAAAACGGGGAGCATGAGGGGAACACGGAGCCTGCCCCCTCCTGACCCCATGCTCAGGTCTTCAGCAAATTGGCCCCAATCAATTTCCAAATATATTCTTCAGCTGAGACCAGGGAAGACTGACGGCATCTGGCCTTTTTTTTTTTTTTTTTTTTTGTAGCCCTCAGCTTAATTTCTTTCACAAAGTAGGATGCAGCCAGGGGAGGCAGGGCCTGGCCAAGCAGCCCTCTGCAGGAAACAGGGTGGGTTTCATGCCGCCCGCCGGTTTATTTGTATTTTTAGAGCGCGCCGCAGGCACGAGGTCACTGAAGTGAGTGAAATTCCACCCCAGAGTGGCTCCCTGTCCCCATCCCACTCCTCGGGCTCGGGCTGGAGTCAACAGCTGAGCCAGGGCTCAAGTGTCCCAGCCGTGGTGGTGAGGTGAGGGGCTTGGGGCAGCTGGGTGGCAAAGCTGGAGACCAGCAAAGTGGTGGGCAGAGGGCAACCCTCCTGCTGTTATCACGCCACGAAAAGCCCCCTGAGAGTGAGGGTCTCGCTGTGCCTTGCTGGCAACCCTGTCCTGGGGTGGCACAGGGTGCCTGAGGGCTCTTCATTGCAAGTTATCTCAGTGGGGGATTCGTTTGGTAGGACGATGGGTGCCTTGCTCTGAGGGAGCTGGGGTTGTGAGGATGCCGAGATGAAACTGGGATAAACTGGGAAGGGGTGGGGAGCTTGAATACACCAAGGAGGAGGCCAGGGTGTACCACGCTTGCTCGATGGAGTGATGACTTGACAACATGGTGAGTCAACAGCTGAGGAGGGCAGGGAAAAAATCTAGCAAACGGGAATGTGTGGGGGCTTAAAATGACACAGCACATGTCCTTGAGAACGCACCTCGGGTCTCTTCTTCATCATCTCCTGCAACAAGTGACGCAAGTGGAGCATCCCACCAGGGCTTCGGCTCGACAGCGACAGCAAGTGAGTCAGGAGGGAGGGAGTTCCACCTCTTGAATCACCGCTGGCAGCGCTGCCGGAGGGACCCAGCCTTGGCACCGGGCCCCCCCTTTGCCCCCTTTCACTTGCAAGGGGTGATGGAGTCATAGCCCCCATGGGGTGGTTGCGGGGGAAAATCATCACTGCATGAGCTAAACCTGAAATAAAGAGAGAAACTGTCCCCTGGGATGCTGACCCCACCAGAAAGAGCCGAAACTGTCAGGCGACTGCTTTAAGGCAATCAATTTGCATAGCAATTAGGACAAGAAGTGCTTAGAGTTGCTGTTTTGAGAGCTGCTCCTGGTGAGGTGCGAAACACCTTCCTCTGCTTTTTCAGGTGATCTTCTAGGAGATGGTTTTCCCCGCCTGAGCTACTCAGATGCTTGGCATCACCCAGTTCACGTGGCCTGAGCACCCAGCGGTGATCACATATGCAGGGGGCCAGTTGCTTTCATCCAGAGATGCACGCACCCATGGGAGCCAGTAGGACCAGCATTCAAACCACGGCACGAACCTCAAAGGTAGTGACGAGGAGCCCTGCGCAAGGGAGCTGAACCCCAGGAGAAGGGGATGCAAAGCACCGTTGTTATTGCTAGAAACGCGGCACAGCCTTTGGCTGCCAGGGCTGCTGTGTGGCACCTTGTGGGCGCTTTGCATCAGGGAATAACGTACCCTGTTACGCGGGGCCTGTCATTTCATTAGCCTGACCTTTGATCTCAGACGTGGGGACTCTTTTTTGAGATGTCTTTCCCTGGTGTGTTGGCACAGGATGATGATTTGGGGATAGGGTGGCCTGGCTCTGCTGGGCAGCAGAGTGGGTAAGGGATGACCCGCTGAGCCTCTTCTGCTCGTCCATGCTGAGAGCAAGGGCTTCCCTCCACCCAGTGCCCACACCATGCCTCAAATGCACTACAGCTGTGGGGTGATTTCTTCTCTCTGATGCACAATCCACTGCATGCTTGCACCTCCCGGGTGCCATACTGTCAGTCCATGGCTCTGCTCTGGGGCATCCCTTCCATTTGTTTTTGTCTCAGACCTTCTCTCAGAGATCATCCTCTTTTTTTTCCAAAGCGGACTGTTTCCCCTAATAGCAAGCACCCAGCCGCCAGCAGCTGAAGGCTCACTTGCTTTTTTTTTATACACAGAACTTTCCACTTGTGCTTTTCATCTTTCTAGCCGAGGGAAGCGCCTGCTTTCTCCAGCCTCTCGCCTGCAGAAGCGTGCGGGAAACGTCTGCCCTCCTGTGTTCAAAGTCCCCTCCAAAGAGAAGCCAAGGGTGCACTGACCTCACGGAGTAAATATTTTCCATGACATCTCCTTCTGACATCTCCTTTTGGGCCCTGTATCTAGAGCTGACCTGACTCCAGGTTTGAAGCCAGCCTGCCTGAGCTCCACTGGTGAATGGGGCTGGATTCTGCCCTCTCCTTGCTTCCCTGCATGTCCCCATGCAGCGTTACTGCATGTTAACAGCCTGAAGGTTTCAATGACCCCTCTGGCACCCCCCTGCAAGGACTCAGCTGGCAAACGAGGTGGCTCATGAGCCAGTGATGCTCCCTGTAGACACTGAATCCTACCAGCTTGCTGTGATGGTTTCTCCAACACCTCCCCTCGCCCGCTCGCAGCTACAACACACTTGTGGTTATGGGCTGCTGCCAAGCCAGCTGGGATGCTGGAGGCAGCAGCCTTAGAGCAGGCGTGAAGCATCCCTGGGACAGAGGTGGCATGTGGGGAGGTTATTTTGAACTGGGAGCACCTTGTCACCAGGCAAAGGAGGGGACGCTTGCTGACTCCACATCCTTGCTGCTCACGCAGCTGATTGAGAAGGGGAGGATGATCCAAAAGGTATTTTCCACCTTCAGCCTCTTACTTCTCTTGTTGGATTGTTCCCCTACAGATTCCTTCCCTCAACAGCACTCTTCTGGAGGGGGGCACTGATCCACGGCAGGTCTCAGCAGCTGGATTTACAATGCAGGTATTGTGAGCCCAGGGCTCTTCATGGTCTAGGTCTGTTTTATTTGCAACCACAAAAAGTCAGTGGCTTTCCCCCACTATTGGTGTGCTCAGAGGGAATGTTGGGGTCATTCTTCTGCTGGGGCTTTTCAAACCACGTGCTAGTTCCTAGGCCCAGCGCTGTCTCCCAAGGGGGACAAAGCATTTCATGCCACTGCATAAAGGATTGGATCCCTTAGGGTCCCTTAGGAGTGGATGCCCACCACCCCTGTCTTGTGGAACAGAGAGAAGACACAATATGCTGCCAGTAATAATGCCAAGCATGTGGCACACACCAGGAGGTGTCAAAAATGCTCATGTTGGCCTCACAGGCAGCCCTGTGCCTTCTGCATTTGCCACGTAGGGAAAATTACCCAAGCAATTTTCTGTGGGTGTTTCAGAGCCCTTTATTTCTGGCTCCAGGTCTCACCTACAGCAAAAGTGCCTCCGCAGGCGAGGCAAGGAACACAGCTATGCTCTTCCTCCTGGTAGCTCCTTCCCAGTTTGCATGAGAGAGACCAGTGTTTCCCAGTTCTGCATGGGAGAAGTGCTGTTCTTAGCTATAGGGTTATTAGTGCCGGAGAGAAAATGGATATTAAACATCTATTACCACGGGTGGTTTTAGGAGTTCTTCTTTGGCTTTTTAGCAAGTTTTTTGTTTTGAACAGATCTCTTTTGGGCACCCAAGGAAGTGTTTCCCACTTGTTCCACAACTTGCCTGGTGGTAGCTTCATGGAAACACTTCAGGATGTAGTGGTGTGGTTGGCTGGACCAGAGGTGGACCATCCCATGACTTTCAGATACCGTAGGGCACCTGGTGCAGAGCAAGTGGTGGACCTCCTCCCTCCATCCCATGCTCTTGAAGAAATGCGTGTGCGTTACGTGTGTGGTGCCCAGCACTCCTCGTGGCTGCAAACCACAGCACTCGTGCTGAAGCATCAAACGAGCAGGCTGCTTTTGGTGAGGTGGAAAAGAGGGTGAGCTCATTTGGCCGTGCACTGAGGATGCACGTGTCGCTGACACATTTTTGCGCTTCTCTTTTGTCTGCTCTTTGGAGGAGACGTGTATCCTCGCTCTTAAGCAAGATTTTAAGCAAGATTTGCTCCTCCTTGCAAATACCAGGGTGGATCTCTGCTCCTGGGAGGATGTGAAGGCTGTTATAGCGCATCCCACCTGAAGGTGACAGCTCAGTGTCGGGGAGATGGCTCCCTGCTGGAAGTGCCTGCCCGTTGGATATGGCAGGCTTTGGGGGGGCGCTTGTTGCAACATATGTTGGAGGTTGACACTTAGCTGGATGCATAAATCTTGGCTTTCCTGGAGGCCTGGGTCTTCCCTGGGGCTGTTGCTCTGTCTCCTTGCATTTCTGGGGAGAGGAAGCTGCGGCTGACCTCACTGCAAACACAAATTAGTTGGGGTTTGTTGCTTTTTGGGTTGCTTTTTTTTTTTTTTTAGTTTTTTGCGTTCAGTTTGAACAATGAAACATCTGTTCCTGAGCCCCGCAGCTGGACCAAAATGAAATGACGTTAGCATCAATTATCCTCCGGGATGGGGAGGCTGACGGGAGAATGGCGCAGATTTCCTTAACGCTGAATAACAAATGAGAACAACAGCTTGGCTAGGTGGCTCGTATTCCCGGAGAGTCCCCAAAGAACCCACCTGCTCCAGCCCTCGCGTTGCGGGGCACCCGCTGTGGTGCACTGCTGCTCCGGGTACACCAAGCATCAGCTGTGGGGTGAATGGGGGAGATGCTTCTGCAGCCATTGGGGAATAAGACCCATTTTTGGTGGAAGGGCTTACAGACACTGTGGCGGCAGAGTTTTTTCTGAATGCACCAACCCAAACCATGGCACGGCTCTGATTGATAGAAAATTAAAGTGTTTTGGGTTTTTTTGAGGGCGGGGGGGTGCAGGGTTGAAGGTGCACCCACATCCTGCAGGCTTCAGCTGTGGTAGGCACGGGCAGCCAGCCTGGAGCAGAGCTGGGGTTCGCAGTGGGATGGGATGATGCAGAATCACGTTCCCTGGGCACAGAAAGGGGCTATTAACGGGCAGAAGCTGGGGGGGTGGAGGAAGGGGGGGGTAGCGATGGAGCACAATGGCTCTGATTTGCTGGCAGTCGCGACCTGCAGTCCCTGGCAGCACCTCAAAGCAGCTGTGAAGTGCCAGTCGGTGGCGATGCCTCGGCGCGTGATGCGGGCGCCTGACCCTGGCGTAAGGCTGGGACACGGGCTGCCCCGGCGGTGAGGGCACCGACCCGGCTTCTCCTCCCCGGGGGCCCCACAGAGGAAACCCAAGCATGCTTGTGATGGGCTGAGTGCTCCAGGGAACATGGTGGCTTTCCTTTCCAAGCCTCTCCCCAAACCCATCTGCCCTGCTAGCCATGCCTGGGTAAATTTTACCTCTTATAGTACTCAACCTCTTATAGTGGAACAGGTTGCCCAGGGAAGTTGTGGATGCCCCATCCCTGGAGGTGTTCAGGGCTGGGCTGCATGGGGCTTTGAGCAACCTGGTCTGGTGGGAGGTGTCCCTGCCCAGGGCAGGGGGGTTGGAACTCAATGATCTTTAAGGTCCCTTCCAACTCTGACCATTCTATGATTCTACCCGGGTTGCCTTTCTGCCTAAAGCTGATGGACAAGGCGGTGTCAGGCTCCAAGGCAAGGATGGGTATGTGGATACTATGAGTGTGCATACACACAAGAATACCTCCCTGTCCCATCCTGAACGAGCTCACTAGAAGAAGGTTATTTCCCCACATCCCAGTAGCACAGAGAAAAAAACGTGACCATGGGAAAACTCAAGAAAATTATTTGGGAGTAACATTTTTATGAGTGAGCTGCTTTATACCTGCGCAGCCAGATGCCTGAATAACTTAATGCAGGCTTCAGGAAATAATTTGGGCTGCTGCAATTTTGAAGCCTCTAAAATAGCTTTCCTGCTCCTCAGGGTGCTGTGAATTTTCAGGCCTGACAGCTTCCAGTGCCCCGCGGGTGAGGTACAGCTGCTCATCGTGGAGGAGCTCCCCATGGGGCAGGGCTGGGGGAAAGAGGTGCTCATGGGGCTCACTAACTCAAGTGATGCTCCTCACAATTTTTGGAAAGAAAGTGAGTGCTTGGGGTAAGCAGCAGGGGAGAAAGAGCCCTGTTTGAGAATGACAGCTTGTTTCAAAAACCTGACAGCATCACGCACCCGTTGCACCTGGCTTCTTCCTTGAATATCACAAGTGCCACCATGGGACAGCGTGTCCATGATGGGTGCGTGTCCCGGGCTCTGTTGCTGTATATCTGCATGTCTGGGTGCATTCCAGCACCGCGGTTCTTGCGGGAGCATCACCCACATCAGCCAGCAAAGACACTGCTGAGAAAAACCCCTTGCTTGCTTGGCCGAGCTGATTTACTCTAATCCCTGATTGCCTTTGGCCTCCAGCCTTGGTTATATCAATAAGCCACACTGGGCCAAAACCACCCCAGGTGTCACATCTGACATGCATCGCCTCTCCACTCTGAACCCAGGCTCTGTGAGCACTCCTGCCCTGGCCTCTCCTACCAGAAAATGGAGTCCAGCTGGGAAAATCCCCCAAATCTTCACTCAGAAGAGACTTGGCAGAATTAGGTGCAAAAGTAAAGGAAGCTTTAGCTTTAAAAAAAAATATTTAAAAAATCACTTTGTCCCAAAGGATCAGAACTTACCCCAGTATGTCTATTTTTTTGTTATTTTATGTACTGTACTTCAGCCTGTTTTCTCAAGCCTTACAAAAGTGAGTGTGTCGTCATTCTGTTTGCCTGTCCCTTCCCTCAGTAACATGCTGAACTGCCCGATTTTGGGTAGGTCTGGCAGAGACATTAATTCCTCCCCAATATTCAGATCTTCCTGGCTGCATGAAAATAGTTGCCGGTGCTGGAGGCTGGGCTCATTCTCTCGCAGAGAGGGAAAGGCCTCTTGGGTCCCTGTTTTCCTAGAAACTCCCGGCTGGTGGTGACCCCATCAGTCGGGGCACGGGACAGCTGGGAAGGTGTCTGAGCAGGCACATGGCAGCCTGGATGGGAAGGAAGGGAAGCGATCCGGGATGCCCCGTGCAGGACGGGGGCGGGCGACGGATTTAGTAAGAAAAGCTTTCCCCCCTCCCAGGGCTGGATTAGGGAAGAGTTTCGTCAGCCAGACGCAAAACTTGGTAATCCCTTTGTGTTGGGGTGAGGAGGGCTGTGCCGAGAGCCCAGGGGGTGCGTGCGGGATGGGGCCGCCCTGAGTCCAGGCATCCCTTGCCCTCCCAACCTGGCAGCAGAAACAGCCTGGAGAGACCTTGTGGTGCGTGAGGCTCTGTAAGGATGGATCTGAGATAAAGGCCGAAGTCCCTGCATTCTGCCTGATTACCCAGTGATTCATCCATGGTCTGTCCCTTTCTTCTTCTGACCCAGTTTGCAGTGGCCTGGTTTTCCCAACCTGCTTGGTAATCCTAAGTAATAGGAGGCAGATGCCTGAACGTCTCTTGAGGAGCTGGACCTTAATCCCTACCTACAATGCTGCTGCTCTGGTTCCCGGTAAGCTGTCTCATGTCTGCAAGGACTGAGCTTCCTGTGCATCCCCCTCTTCTATCCACGGCAAAATGTGCCCTGAGGGGTGCAGGATGGTGGGGAACAGGGTTTTGGGGTCACCAAGCAAGGAGCCAGCAGTGCAGGGCTGGGATATACAGCAGCCACTTATGGTTCATCACCTGGAGGAGGCTTCAGAGAGCTGGACGGGACAGAAAAGCTGCAGAAGGTGTGCGAGGCATGCACGATGCGGCCACCCACCCAGCAATGAGGAAGCGGGGTAGGGGAGGAAGGGGAAAACACAAGGCAGGGGCAGCATGCTGTCCGCTACGCAGTGTCTGAGATGCTGGTGGGATGCTCTGTGTGGGCAGTGACCACAGATGGACTGTCAGGATGGGGAAGGAACACACAGCTCTGCCTGGTCCTGGTGGCTTTGCTATGTGACTCTGGAGCTCTTCCAGCCGCTGGGGTAGGGCATAGCCTCAGGCTGGGGCTAAAAATGTGGTAATAACATCTGCATCCCACCTCAGTGGGGGTTTTGTGCTCCACAGGGTTCCCATTCAACCCTGCTCGCCTGGGGGCTGCTTCCACCCCCAACTGGGGCTCAGCATCATTTTCACGAGCAGCTCCGGGGTCGGGGAGGGGGGGTCTGCAGGGCTGGGAGCACCCCTCCCCCTGGTACCCCTCACCCCTTCATTTCAACACACACACCTCCACCTCTGGCTTGTTTGCACAGCTCAAAATGTTCTGAGCATTATCAGTGTTTGCACTTTTGCCACTGTTTGTGCTAGTTGCACTTTAAAAGCAATAAAGTCAAGCTTTGTTTGCTTACAAGGAAACCGTATTTTTTCCCCCTCATTAGACAAACCAGTGCTTGCCCTAAAACACGACACCAACCACCTCTGCAAGCCCTGAGCCTTCTTGGGCTCCTGAGGACAATGTCCCTGGAGGAAAAGGGGCTTTATGTGTGCAAACACACCGCGCATCACCCCATGGCTCTGCCTGCCAGGCTTCGTGCTTCATGAGGGGGGCTGAAGTCAGCATCCCCCCCCTTGCTTTCACCTTTCAGCTGGTCCCCTGAAGCCAGCGCTGAGGTGTCCTGGGTCACACAGCCCCAGCAGGCCCTTTTCCAAGTGAACTGGCATCACCCCCAGCAAAGCTGCTTCGCCCTGATTAAGTCCCGGGGCTTACGGGGAGCAGGACGGGAGCCGGGTGCCACTGACGACACCGGGCGATGCGGGTCCCCCCACATCAGGGAGGTGACCTTGCGTGTGCCCAGCCACTGGCCGCCCTCCCCGGGCGGTGACACCACCCCCCGCGTGCTGGCCCCGACATGCTGTCCCCGTCCCCTAAACGATGGGTTAAACATTAACAGGCTGGGGCCACTGCAAGGCCAGATGAGCCTCGGGAGTGACTCCTGGAAGGATGTTGTTTCTGGAGAGAGAAATATTAAGAGAGTGCCCTCCATCGGGCCGCTTTGTGAGCCTCTCCTAGCTGGCTGCTCCTCCATCCCTGCACACTGAACCACGGAATCACAGAATCTTCATGGTTGAAAGAGACCTTTGAGATCATCGAGTCCAACCACAAAAAAAAAAAAAAAAAACACCAACAAAAAACCAACCCCANAAAAAACCAACCAAAAAAACCAAAACCCCACCCACAACACAACCCAAACCAACACACACACACCACACCCACCCACGGAGAGACAAAACCCAACAATCTTGGGCATTAGAGCATGCCCTGAAGTGCCATGTCTACATGTTTCTTAAATACCTCCAGGGATGGGGACTCCACCACCTCCCTGGGCAGGCTGGTCCAGTGCCTGACCACTCTCTCAGTAAAGTAGTTCTTCCTAATATCTAATCTAAACCTCCTCTGCTGCAACTTCAGACCATTTCCTCTGGTCCTATCATTATTCCCTTGCGAGAGGAGGCCAACACCCACCTCTCTACAAGCTCCTTTCAGGTAGTTGTAGAAGGCAATGCGGTCTCCCCTCGGCATCCTCTTCTCCAAACTAAACATGTCCAGTTCCCTCAGCCTCTCCTCATATGACTTGTTCTCTAGACCCCTCATCAGCTTGGTTGTTCTCCTCTGGACACACAAAAGTCTTCCTCCATCAACCTCCTTGGCTCCCCATCTGCTTTTTCCATCTCTAGGGTCTGGTTGAGGAGCTTGCCAAGCTGCTCGGCACATGGCTCCGTGGGCAGGGTATTTCATGCACCACCTAAGGCTCACCTTGCCAAGGAGATGCTGATGGGGTGTGTGTGCTAAGCCTGTCAGGGTGACACCAGCTCTGCCACTGGTCCCACTGCCCCCCCCACACACCCCTAAGCCCTTGGTAGCACTCCAACATCCTTGCAACAGGGAAGAGCCCATTGCAAACCCTGCTCTTCGCATCGCCCGGGGCTCGGTGGCTGGAGGGCAACCACAGCTGCCTGGTTTTTCCTGGAAGGGCAGTGCTTCTTGCAACCAATCCCTCGACTAACGGTGAGGTATTTTCTCCTCCCCGCTGGGGCACATGTCACCTCTCGAAAGAGCAGCCGCGATGGCGCAGCACCAGGAACACGGTGTAAACAAGGAGCCTGCCAGGCCCCCAGCTCTGCAGCGCAGCCTGGGGCTGGAAGGGGCCAGAAAAGGCACAGAAAAACCCCACACAGCTGCAAAGTCGGGGTTAAGCTCCGCCCCCC
>VXAK01012929.1:169861-182463 GCA_013399435.1 Arenaria interpres | reverse complement strand
AAAAAGAGTGCTGTGGAAAAGGTAAAGCTCTCTCTAGGCTGGAAACAGGTCCCCTGCACCCCAAAATGTCAGAGCTGTGCTGCAGTGCGTGGTGGCTAACCCTGCCCTCTCCCGGACACCGGTAGCCAGCCCCCTTTGGGATATTTCCTCAATTTTGAAATGTCCCTCCCCAAAAATGCAGCCTTAGGTGTCTGAGGGGTGCAGGCCACACAGGCCTATTGGGCCAGGGAGACTCGGGGAGGATAGTGGCATCTCAGAGCAGGTTTAGGATGTGAGCTGTGCTCCTTGGATAAGGAAATGAGGGAATGCCATCTGCAAACCAGGACTGAAGCTTCTTGAGAAGCCCCAGGAGAGAGGGGGGCATGTGGAGAAGCCCCACAAGCTGCTCAGTGGGGACCACAGTGGTGATGAGGTCCTAGAGCTATAGGACACGACCATGGGGGCAGGACGGGACCAGCTGAGTTGGCATAACCCCTCTGGTGTGCCAGTGGCACTGAGCTGGGGACAGCCCTCACCTTTCTCCAGCAGTCACGCATTTTGTGTGCCATGCCTGGTTTTGTATCCCGAGGTCCTGGGGTTGTTTTCCACCCCTGCTGCCCAGGGACAAGTGTGTGCTGCTGGCACCATGGTGCAGGGAGCCACGGGAGGGTGACTGCTGTCCCACCACGCTTTGGCCCTATGGCTGGTTTTGCCTGGCATTTCATTTATCCTTTAAATCCACGTACTCTGTTTACTGGCATGGCCATGAATGTTTGGGCTGGGATGACTAATGGGAAGCACAGCTGGGGCAGGGAAAGGCGCATCACTCACTGCATCCTGATGCCTCCTTGGCAAGTAAGCACCAGTGGCTCCCCAAATTTCCCATTTTTTTTTTCATGGGGACCATTTTACAGACCAGGAACAAATGGCCACAGTCTGCCGGGGGGGTTATTTGGCAAGCCAGGGTGGATGTGACTTACTCTGGGGAGGAGGCACCTGCTGCAGCTGTAATTCACAGGTCTGGAAAGTAGCCCAGGACGTGCCTGGTGCCGCCTGCTCCCACCCAGCGTGGGCTAAGCTGCCATGCAAGTGGGCACAGGGTGCCTGGCACATGCTGGCACTCGGGGAGCTCATCCTTGCCAGAGCAGCCTTGGCTGCAGCTCCTCTTTCCATCCTGCCCTCCCATCCCCACCTTGAGCATCTCTGCCCCATCTCCTGCTGCTGCCAACAGCTCTCCCTGGCTCTCAGGTCCAGGCCAGCACTCCTTGGACTCCTCCAGGCTCTGCCGGTGACAATTTCCCTAAGAAACCGTGGTGGCAACACGTTGCAGGCACCGCAGAATGGTGCAAGCTCACGGGACTAATCTTGCCTCAGCCCAAACCCAGGGACCGTGGCATGGGGTGAGCTTGGGTAGGAGACACACGCTGGTCCCTCTGCTGCATCCCAAAGCCTGCAGGCAGGGTGCACGGGGTGGCTTGGACATACCCATGGTGCTAATTGCTGCCTGTTATCCCAGGATTATGTTTTACTGCCTGTTATATCCCTCTTACAGCTCCCAGCTCCGTTCCCTACCCCAGGCCAAACCAGAGCACAGCGGGCCTTTGGATCCTCCTAATTAAATGTTGGGGGGGTGTTGTTTGTTTGTTTACATCACATTTTTAAATGCAATTTAAAACACATGACATAAAGACACTGCTCAGCTCAGAGACCCACATCTTTCTGCCTCCCAGCCTCCAAAAACACCCAGCATGTCTCTTGGGATTAGAGACCAAGAGACGAGCCTGAGGAGACAACTGCCACCGGACTCATGCTGGACCCCCCAGCACCATTGCCCAGGATGGGCATATTGAAAGAGACCCTTTTAGGGGTGCATCTGGAGCTGCTGGGGTCTCTCCTGCAGCACTGGGCAAAGCAGAACCCTGCTCATCCCAGACGGAGCAGCCGTCTGCAGCTTCTGTCAAAATGCAGGCACCTCCTTGGGAAAGGCCATATTTCATCCCTGGATCTGGAGCTGTTTATGAAATTATCATGCCTAGATGAATGGCAATTTTTGTTTCAGCAGACACGCTGCACGCTGGGCACCTTGCACGACATAAATCTCTGATCTAGTAATCGTATTTCTCCTCCTTCCGCCCTCTCTGGCTTCAAATAAATGGGTCTAAACAGGTCCCAGCTCTCTGAAGAGGTGGTGCCGAGAGATGGGAAGAAGGGAGGAGGAAAGGTCAGCAGAAAGCCCTCCCAGCCCAGTGTCTGGAAGGTCCTCAGGGCCTCCTCAGCAGTTTCATTATGAACTCAGGGGCCTCCAAGATGCTGCAAGGGACCACGTCCTGTCATGTTCTTCCCTTCTTCCCACCTCTATGATAGACCACCAGCAAGAGGGTCTGCTGATGTCAGGGAGGTGGGACTTGAAACATCTTACCAGCTCTTGCTGCTCTTCTGCAAACGTTTTTCTGGCACTAGCAACAGCAGCCATGCTGTAGCTTTTCCACCTGTAGCTTTTGTGCTTTATTTGATTTTACCAGGTCTGGTTTTACTGGATATTTTTACTGTTTATAGAATCATAGAATCGTCCAGGCCAGAAGGGACCTCCAAAGGTCATCTAGTCCAGCCTCCCCACAGTCAGCAGGGACACCCCTAACTAGACCCAGTTATGCGGCCCAGTACTCAGAACAGTTCATTTGGGAGGACACTTGATCCATACACAGATGTCCATGGATGGTATACAGACAGGGGATAAGGGGACTTGGAGTATGTGAGAGGAAAGTGGTGGGATATGATTTATACTCACACTGTGGGCAACGGTGATGTGGGGCACCAGGACTAGGATTTTAGGGTTTGCTCAATACAGGATGGCAGGCTTCTAACAGGCTTTTGAGGGTACCTTATGCACAGCCCCAGAGTCCTTTTGAGCTTTGCTTTCAGCAGCGAAGAACCCACCAGGAAAAAGCAAAGCAAAGCCATACATGTATCTGCCTAGAGTAGGGGTTAAGAAAACAGCTCCGTGTTTTCCTACCAGTCTGAACACTGCTTGGACCATGGAAGTTTTGTCCATCAAAAAGCAAACTGGTCATGTTTGCAGAGGTTCACTGAAGAAACATGAGCTCAAAGACAACAGCTGCTTGCCTTGGTGCTTGCTTGGTTTGGCCATACTGGTTAATTTCTCGAATTATCAAAGTTTTAGAAACCACTTATCTAAAAAAAAAAAAAGAATTAAAAAAAAATCCATACATTGGTATCTTTTACATAGCAGTCGATGGACATGAGCATCAGTTTTTAGCTCAGAAAGGCCATCAGGGTGGGTCTCTGCTCCCTCTTCCTCCACGTGACAAAAATTATTTGAATTCTTCTCATCTAATAGCCAGCTAGCAGTATTGCACTGCGTTGGCTGAAGAGCAGATGTGGCTCTGGCAGGCAATCAGGAAAACACTAAATGAGCAAGTTTTTCTTCTGCTTCTTGCATCCGCACCATTCCTTGGTGCTTGCAAGCGCGTGGTATAATCATCCTCCATTTGTTTTTATGGTTTTAGCTCCAGAATAGATGGGAACAGAACCTGCAGTAAACTCTGCTCCTGCTGCTGGGAGCCACAAGAAAAATGGGGATGAGTAGGGTGCAGTTAACTAATCTGTTCCCTTGAGCTTTATGTGTTAAGCACTTAATATCTGAAATACCCCAAATCAAGCCCAGCAGGTGCCTGTAGATAAACTCTTTACTGTGGAAAAATGTCTGTACTTACAGATATTTGCTATGATCTGAATATCCATGAGCTCAGCATGCTTCTCTGGTTGATTTACTTCACCTTCTAATATATATCACCCTTCCAACTTCCCATCAGCTGGAGAAGGGAAAGCAAGCTGTATTTGCCTTTACACAGAACACTATAACCCAAACAACCTGGGAGCATTGGTGAGGCTGTCGGACAACCCCATTCCCCCAAAACAGAGACTGGGATGGCACAACATGTAGGAGCACAAAGTAAAGGATTTCTTGCATGGAAAGGAAAAAAACCCAACGCCTGTGCACCAGTGATTGGAAAATGCTTGAAGAAAGCATTTGTATTTTTATTTTTTTAGATGATTTACGTAGTTCCCCTGGTAACCGTGCAGTGATGGAGAGTGTTGGTGTGACCCAGGTGCCAAGGACACAGTGAAACATTGCATGAGCAAACTGTGGACGGTACCTCCACTCTTACCTTTGCACATCGCTGGTACATGCCCCGCTGCCTCTCCCTGAGTACGACCACGCTGCTGCGGACTGGCTCTTTGGGCTAACTCTCCATCACCTTCCCACCGGGCCAAGCACAGCACAGAGGGTTTTCTTCTCCTTCCATCCCAGCCCTGCAACCTGCCCGGCACAGCCGCCCTGTTCAGGCAGGCTGGGCACACCGAAAGCGAGCTGTCTGCAAACAAACGTAGCCAATTTCCTCGTCTCCCAGTGATTTATCTGCTGAAGGAAAAGCTAAGCTTAGCCTTGACATCCTGCTTTTTGTTCTACTCAGTTTTCCAGCCAGGCGAGCTGGGGCCTGAGCAGTTCAATGAGTGTGGCCAAGGTCAGCCAACAAATCAGGGCTCAGTCAGCCTGGGTGTGCGGGAGCTTCCCAGCTCAGCATCCTGGCTGGAGGCTCCTGCAAGTGATTTATTTTTCGTCTGCTGTTTCCTTATTTTTAGTGCATGTGCTGGCGTTACTCATTACCTCCAAAGAGCTTATTTGAGGCTCCCTGTCTCCATGCTGGAGGGTCAGTCATGGCCTTGCAGGGTGGGCTGGTCCCTGTCGTGCACCGTGCAGCATGGCTGGAGGATGCCCAGGGTCTCCAAGCAGTGGAGGTGCCTTTGCTCTTCCAACTACCATCCATAAACAGCCAGACACTGAGGAAAGAGCTGTTTTTTCCCCTGCATTGCCCACAGCAAAAGTCCTCATGTCACCACAGAGCCAGCTTTTGGCTCTGCCAAACCACGTCCCTCCCCAGTGCTCAGGGAGCGCGCACAGCTCTGATGTTTCAATCCTCCCACTTATTCATTGGGAAGTTGGGATGGAATGGCTGCTGATGGGCTCATGGGTTTTTCCTCCCCTCCAGCAGCAAGTATCGGGTCAGGCTGGTGCCATGGTGCACAGGCTGGACACAGGAGCATAAAGCTGCAAGGAGGTGAACAGCCAAAAGCTCAAGGGGTTGGAGAAAAGTTCCACGTGCTTGTGGGACCAGGGTCTTTGCCCTGGCCATTGCACAGGTTGAGCCTTCAGGCGTTTTTTTTGTCAGAGTTGATGGTTGGACTAGATGATCTTGAAGGTCCTTTCCAACCTAGAGGATTCTATGATTCTATGATTCATTTTGCCCACCCTTGCCTCCAGGCAGGTTTCTTTTGGAAAGGTTCATCTTTGGGAAAGGGGTTGCCCAGTACAGATACAGCTCTGACCATGCACTAACAGTCAACGACCAGCAGTAGCTGTTCACAGCACTGCGTTGCTCCAAGCACAGCTCCATCACAGCCTTTGCACGGGAGCACAGTTAATTTTAGCTCATCTGAACGTGCAGTGTGGTTGCACAGCCAAGACTGGCTGCAGTTAAAGAGATGGTGGTGGAGTGACTCAATTCCTTAACACTTTTCAGTATTCATCCTCCTTAAGTCCAGCTAACAAGGGGCTTTGTGTGTACACCCTTGGAGGCACCCTCCAGACTTGAAGAAGATTGATGGTGAAGGAAAAGGTGCCTTGACAAGCCAGACCCCTGCGAAGTGGAGGTCGACATTTAGCTGGCTGTTGGTCCATACCCGGTGCTGTTTGCTGTGGCTGAACCAGCATCAGATGGGGATTAATCTCCAGGTCCACACAAACACCCCCAGGCCGGGTCAGGATGAGCAGCGAGGGGGTTGCCTCGCTCCCTCCACGGGCAGAGAAGCTGGCACCCGGCGTCGGCAGGGTGGCACAGGGCTGTGTCACAGCCCTGGTGCTGGACTTCGGCCAGCCACGGGAAGGTGTTTACTGCTGCCGGAATAACAGCAGCTACACAGCCGGCTGCTTCCCACGGAGCCAGCACCCCCTGCCCGCCAGGCTGCTGGGGGGGACAAGGACCCCTCAGTGGGCAGAGCCTGCAGTGGGAAAAGGTGGAGAGGCAGCTTTGGGGAGGCTGGTGGGGCCCTGGGGTTCCCTCACGGTGCTGGGGCAAGGAGCTGGGCCTGCCATGGGGCTAGAGTGTGCATGGAGAGGCTTCTGCACCAGCTTGTGCAAACCCAGGGCGTCTGGCAAAGCTTGCCTTGGTTCTTGAATGCAGCTTTCCTTGTGATTCCTGCTCTGGGGTGGCAATGAAGTGCCCCAGCACCACCAAAATTCCAGAACACCCACCTTGCTGGATGAGGAGCAAGCCCAGTGGTGCAGGTATCTAGCAGGGGCAGTGGGCTGTGACAAATGGCATCCACAAGTCACTGAACCCACAGGGCTCCAGCCCCAAAGACAAGCAAGGTGTTACAAGGCGGTTTAAAGATTTCTTTTTCCAGTTCCTAGGCTTGCAGTGACTGAGAGCTGTGTGACTTTGCCCCCTCTTCAGGCAGAAGGGTTTAATATCTTCTCCCCAGCCCCATTCCCCCAGATCAGGTGGTTTCGGTACACTACACTGCTGTCAAACACAATTTGAGGTGTGGGAGGTGGGGTTTCTATTCGGGGTACCATAAGGCTGCCCTGCAGCAGGGAGCCACTAAGGCCCCCTGGAAGCACTGGTACCGATAGGTGATGCTCAGCAGGTCCAGCACTGCTTATCTGGGGTTACTTTGACCTACAGGGTCCATGGCTGGAGCCCTTAAAGCTGTAACTTGATTCTGCAGCCCTATAAATACGACCAGTGCAGCCTATAAATATGACCGGTGCAAAACAGTAACAGTAACTGCAGTAACAGTCGACAAATCTGGTTAAATATAATGACTATAATCCAGCAGACTAGCTGAGCGCGAACGGGAAGTCACAGGGACCCCAGGAGGAGTCTCTGCCCAGTGCTGGCTGCACAGTGGGCGAGGAGGAATGTCAGCCAGCCCTTTGCTGACGTGAAAACACACCGAGGATGAATAGTTTTGCTGCAGTGAAGATGGCACGCGGCCATGCAGCGGTCCAGTTCCTAGAGAGGTTCCTGAGGAATTTTTCTGCCCTTTTGAGTCAGCTCCATCTCGCAGCGCAGAGGTTGCTCCATACCTGTTAGGAGCGTGACCCGTGTCTGGCTGCCGTTGGAGACTGACCTCTCTCTGAAGCCACCGTGCCCTGCCACATTACCAGTCAAAAGCTTGTTAGCTGCCCGGGATATGCACAAAATGCTCAGCTGGTGCCTCCCTGGCACCATCCACCCATCCCACACTGGGAAGCTGTTTCTTCCCTTTATGTGACCCACCTAAGCACGGATTCCTACACCAGTGATCAGATGACACCAGGAGGGGAACAAAAGGATTGCAAATGAATGTTGCAAAGCTTCCTTTTTCTGCCAGAAACAGGAGGGTCATAGCCACAGACAGAGTGAAGCAGAAGAAGTGACTCGTCCAACAGCAGCTGTTTTCCAGCCAGAATCATCCCTCTGTCACTTACCTCCCTCTTAAGATCCCTGCTTGCCCCTTTCTGCTGGGTCAGCTGGTGCTAAGTCTTCAACAGCCTGCAAGGAGGTAGATGAACCTGAGATGAACCAACCCAAAAACGCCATGGCCCTATAATACTGACATGGAGCAATACTGATTTAGGGTGTAGAAGATGACTGTTCTGCTCATGGCTCCCTTCTCCCCTCATAGCTCAACCTTCTGCTCCTTATTGCCCACCTGGGCAGTGCCAGCAGGCAGGAACCGGCAACAGCCACTGTTGCCTTGCTGTGATTTTTTTATCATCAGAGACTCAAACTTGATGAGGAATTGCTCTGCACAGCAACTGCAAGGTGTCTGTCCTACAGAGGCTGAGCATCCAGGCTTTCTTACTGTGCAAGCACAGGTGGGTGAGCCCCTGTACCAGCCCATGCTCTGAATTGCGTAGACTGTTTGGGAGACTTCAGTCTTCCTTCCTTTGGGGAGGCTGCGAGTGGAGACCAGCAAAGGGGACCCCAGGCATTGCCCATTGGCAAGGGGTCTGGGCACAACTGGGGATGAATGGGGACCAGAGGGACATGGGGGCTTTGCCATACCCACCTGCATAGGTACCCACATGCTTCCAGGGAAGAGGAGTACATGGGGTAGAGCTGTAGGGCACGGACATTTCTCAGTTGCAGCACAAAACATACTTCCCCTTTTTTACTACTGTAGAAAAGTTCATTTAGAAAAAAAATATTAGAGCACATTGCCCGGCTGGCTCTGCAGAATGCGGAAAACAAGCAGGAGGGATGGAAGCAGCAGGGAGGAGTGGACGGACCAGAGGAGAACCTCACCACGGGAAGAGCAGTGCAAGGGCTGGGAAGAAACTCGCTGCGTGCCATTTAGCAGTCATCTTTGTGGTCCTGGAAACAAGCACTGACTCCTGGGAATGCTGCTGGAAGAGAGGCTGTACCATGAATTTTGAATGTAAGTCATCCCTGAAGAGGTAATAAATATGTCTGCATGCACAACCACACATCAACCTTCTCACCTCTTCCCACTTTGACACCCAGACATGGTATCCGACCTCTGGGATATATCCTGCCCCATTACCAGAGGCCTCACCGGAGTCCTGTCCAACATGTCATTCCCAACGTTCACCCTCCTGTTGATCTTATTTCCCTCTCTGATCCTTCTGCCCTGTCCCGGTTGGCTCATGTCCGAGCTTCCAGAGCAGAAGATGGCAATCAGGAGGGCATGGGAATCATGGGGCCAATAGCAGTAATTTATAGCTCATCCTGCAGTGATTCTGAGTCCAAGGGGATGGCTGGAAGGGCAGTTTAACGAAGTGCAAAGGAATGGGCAGCATGAGATTCTGAAGCTGGAAAAAATACCATCCTACCACTAAATAATCTCCTTCTGACGGGGGATGTCCCACAGTCTCTAAATCCTTCTTCCAAAAGGTTTAATAAATCTCCTGCTTTCCCCAAGCCCCCAACCCAGACACTCCTCTGTGGAAGGTGGGTCCATCCCCCCACATCCTCAACAAATAGATGGGAACTGGTCCCAGGGTCCATCATGCTGTTAGCCAAGGAGGAGGAGAGAGCAACATCCAGGTAAGGCCACTGCCACAAAGCACAGAGATGGAGATGAGAAGAGCCACTTGTCCAGCTTCCGAGTCGCTTTGCAAGAGAACTGGGATGGAGATGAGAAGCTGGTGCAATGAAGGCGCTGTGGATACCGTACACACTTTTGATCCCATCTTGCTTCCAGTTCCTGGAGGCAAATGGTCTGGCAGACACTTGGGATTCCCCGCTGCCAATCAGCTTCTCCTGATCCTGCTTAGCTCATAAATTAGACTCCATGTCATAGCTGTGGACAATGGGGCAGAGCCAACATCCTTTTTCCAACTTTTCTTTGTGCCTGCACTGGAAGGAAAGAAATATGAGCAGCTCCTATCCTCATGTGCGCTGAGTGTGGTGGTCCCAGTGATGCTCCTTAAAAGCTTGAGCAAACTGGAGGCCCTTTGGAGCAGGCACCTGGGGGTGACAGTGGCAGCAGACAGGGCTCAATGCAGGCAGCGCTGCTCCTGCTGCTCTCTCCTTGCTTGCTGCCTTGCTTTATGCCTTGAATGGGTTTCAAAACTCTTGGTACCACCTCTGAAGAGCCACAAACACCTGGCCCTGGAAAAGGGCTGCGGCTAGAAAAGCAGATGCTATATCACTCCTCTTTGCTGGAGGACGGCTGGGAAGAGGAGGCCCAGGAAATGAGGGTGTATTTCATGTTGACTTTGCTATTTGGTGCGATGCCAGAGTATTCAACAGTGGTGGAGGAGGGGAAGATTATCTTTGCTCCAAAGAAAACGGAGTCACTCTTCCAGGGAAATCTCTGAGATTTGAAAAGTGATGGGAAGGTCGCCCTTGATGGTCCGGACAGGCATGGTGTGCCCTGCTGCCAGGTCGCTGCCCCACAGTAGGTACAGCTCAAATCACAAGCAGTGTGGGGAATTACCACAATCCCAGGGCCATGCCACAGCTAGCAGCCTCCTGAATATGCTTTCTCTCCCATAATCCCGATGCAAAACTGGGTGTCCCCCCTCTTGCCCACTCCCTGCCAGCCCTTTCCCATCCTCCCAGCATAAAAGGCTGAGCTCGAGTCCAGCCAGCCCCTACCGCGGTTGCCTCATGGACACAGGGCTGTCCTGTAGACATTTCCTCCCTTATCCTCCTCATCCTACTGCTAAGCCCCTCCGTATCCCTAACCTGAACCTGAATCGGGGAAGGAATGAATTTGGACTTGGACAAAAACCAGCCTATTTCCTACCATTACAGCTCTTGCAATATCCAATATGAAATCCAGCTCTCAAGCTGCTAGTTTGGCTGATGTTTTCTACAGCAAGCTGTAGACCATGTCTGTCTCTATCCTGTACCGTGATATCATATAGAATATCCTAGACATTTTGCCTGCATCCTACTTCTCACTCAAGCCTGAATGTGGAGATGTCTGGGAGAACCAGTCTGCCCACTGAGTACTGTAAATAATCTAGAGGCAACCAGCACGTGCCCTCTCCCTGTCTCTGCACCCACGGATGAACTGAGCGGCAAGTTTGCTGGATGAACTTCTGCCTACAATCAAGTCTACCAAAAGACTATCTGTCCTTCCCCCGACACCAGCCTCCCAGCTCTGCTTTCCAACCTGGCATTACTGGTCTTTTGTTACCTTCCAGGGATCGTGTCTGTGGGTGGCATTCAAAAGCTCCGTAAGGGTTAAAGCCTGGGGCTTTCCAGCTTCCATCGCTCCTCCTCTGGCTGTGTGCTGGAAGGCTGCAGAGTAAGGAAGCCATGGTGGTGCTGGGTACCCGTGCAAGGTGTGTGCTTTGTGTCCTGACACAATTCAGTTGAGGGGGTGAGAAGGGCAGAGCGCGAGAGACAGATGAGGGAAGCTGGGCTCAGGAGAAAAAGACCACAAAGTCATTTCCAGAAATAACACCCACGTATCTGTAACACAGCACTGCCTGCTCCATCCCTGCCGAGGGAAGACCCCGCACCGGCTGAGCTGGTCCCGCTCGCCTGGCAATGCCCTTGGCCCCTCGGGAGCTGTCATCCGTGGTGTTCCCCACGGGCAGCTGCAGCGCAGACCCTGCCCAGCTCTGGCAGCTGGTGCGGGAGAGCTGCCACGGAACATCCAGAGCTGCTCTCTGCCTCCAGGCCCCGGCTTTCCTCACCCTACGCAAACAGTTTGTGCAAGAAGCCCTGGGCTCAGCCTCTCCCTGGGGTGGAGCACCACCAGCACGCACAGGGACACGCTGCCCTGGCCAGCCTCTCCCTGCCACCCCCCCAAAGACTGGCACAATTTAGCCCTCCGTTCCCGGGGATGTCTGCAGAACCCAGCCTGCCTGCCCTTCGTTTGCAGCCAGGGGCACCAGCTTGCAGCAGTCTCCCCAGACTTTTAGGGCCCCTGGAGCCAGGAGGATGTTCGCCCCATTCCTGCCTTCAGTCAGTGCTGTGCCATGACACCCAAAAGAACCAGGGGAGCGCGACACTTCTCTGGAGGTGGCTGCAAAATGCTGAGATGTCAGGACAATCCCATCTGGCTGGTGGTGTTGTTGGCAGCAATTTGCCCCACAAGATATAAGCTACATGGTTACCTGGCCTCCTGCTTTCCACTCTTTGCAACAAGGCCACTACCTTCAAATCCTCAGTTCACTGAGATCCCATAAGGATTTGCTTGCATCAAGCCACTACGCACCTTCCCGGGCCAAGGCTTCAGCAGGATGGAAATCAGCAGAGCATCACTGCCATCGATGCAGCAGAGCTCCTTCGATTCTGCAGAGGAGCAGCCGTGAGCTGACCCCCACCTCTCACCAGGCACTACTGTGCATCCGAGCAGGCAACATGGGACACGTTATCCTGCCTGGCCTGCTGGTCCCAGGTCCAAACACCCATCCTTTACATCAGGGATGGGCACTGGATGTCCCTATACCTCTGTGCTCTAAGCGTGGCTCACACTTTGGCAAGTTCATGCTGATACGCTGCCCCACAGAAAACGTGTTTATTACCTTGCAGCCAGGAATCATCAGTTCATGCTCCGTGGCTGCTACGCCCAAGGGACTTGCAAAAAGCCCCGATGCAGGGAGGAGGCACAGGGACCGACAGCTGCCCCCCCACCCTCAGTTAAATCCCCTGAAACGTAGCATGTTTGGTGTTTTCATCCCCGCACCTACCCCAGCTGCTTCCCAGGGAGGTTGGGAGGGCAGCAGGCTGGAGCACAACCAGCGATCACCATCAATCACCCCCCCAGCACCGCTGGATGTACACCAGTCCAGCCTCCCGCCCTGCAAACACAGCAGCTGCCGCAGGCACGGGCCGAGATGAGGAAAAACAGCTAAGAGGAGGGGGGAAAAAAACCAAAACAAACCCTTGGTGCAGGCAGGAAAGCCTGAGAAGATCTGGTTGGACCTGAAGAGGACGAAGCCCTGCTTTCCTTGCTCTGCCACCCCCTCCTTTCTCCTTCGTCCCACCCCTATAAACCCACTGATCTGCCTGTGATTAAAAACAAGGCTTCCTTGAGCTGCAGTGATTTTTTTTTTTGGCGGGGGGGGT
>VXAK01012929.1:134754-169744 GCA_013399435.1 Arenaria interpres | reverse complement strand
TGGGCAGACTTGGGAGATTTTGGGGGGGATGGAGGGAAAGGAGGGGGACGACACAGACACACGCGCCTGCGTCGGGAGGGGAGCGTGCACAGGGCTCGTTTTGTGATGCTGGATTCCAGTTCGCCTCCGCAGGCGCGCTGGGACACGGCGTCAGCTGCTTTCTGTCGCACGCTGCTATTTGGGAGACGGCGGCGAGGCCGGGGGGGGGGGACACGGGGACCGAGGGGTCCCCTCTGGCGCTGGGTTACACGGTGGCCGCCTGAATGTCCCCATTGTGCTGCCGGGGAGGGAGCAGGAAGCGCTGCCATCGCCCCTCTGCACTCCTTGGCACCCCCCCGGCATCCTGCCAGGACAGGGGGGTAACAGGGACACCCTGGGAGAGGGGCAGGGCTTGTGCCCGCAGGCGGATATTTGGAGGGAGGGGGAAATAGGAGGGGGGAAAAAAAGAGGGAAAAACCCCCAAACCAACAGAGTTTGGAAGTAGAAAATGTCTCTGCGTGGAAAGGGGATTGAAAGAAAATGGGGAAACACAGCCAGCCCCTTTGTCTGCTACGCTTGGGCATTAAAAAATGGCATTTTTCTCAGGGAGCGGTAAAAAAAATCCCCCTGCCGCTGCCCCAAAATGCTAATTTAATCCCAAAAGCTGGGTTTGTGCAGGTGGCTGACCTGGAACGGGGCTAAACCCATCTCAGAAGGATGTTTCACCCACCCTCGAAGCCTGCTGCTAGTCGGTCCCTGGTGCCACCCCACCGTGCTTCATCGCCGGGGCTCTCCCCATTTCCCAGCCACCCAAAATGCCCCCCTCTCCCTCCCAGCCTGCAGGATGGGTGCCAGGCAGGGGCAGCCTGGGCACCTACACCCATGCTGGCCACGTGAAGGTGTAGCCGAGCCAAAGAGCCTGGGTTCACCTGGACAACGTCTCCTCCATCACCAGCACGGGAAGAGAAACTCCAAAGCTGCTTGGCGCTCTCACGCAGCTCGACAGCACAAAATTAAACCTGAAAGCCGGAGACAAAACCTTAAATGGCAGCAGGAAAGGATTTTCTTTTCCCTTAAAACACGTGAAAGCCAATTGATTTCTCTAGGCCAGAGCCCAAGAGGAAAAGTAAAATCCTTTCCCAGTTCCCTGTGCCAGATGCCTGCTCCGTCCTCCTGTGCAAGGGGCTGGGGTACCTCCGGACAAAGTCTGTGCTGCACTGAAAGAGTCAAGGCCCGGTGCATGAAAGCACAGGGGACTTTTGCCCCCCAAAGTTACTTTAATAATCTTAGAAAAAATAAAAGAGATTTTGGAGTAACGTTTTGAAGAGCATCTACATGGCTTCAGGGCCCTGGTGCCACATCAAGGGGTAACACGGGCTGGTAGGACCCTTGTGTTGACCTTCCAGTGACAAGTTGTGGGGCTGGCACCCATTCAGCTTTTTATGTTTCTTAGTTTTGCTTGCTCAGTAGTGTGCAAACTAGAAAATACATCACTCCATCCTGAGCAAAGGGAATATAAATAGGCTGGCACCAGGGAAGCAAGCAGGACTCGTTCCATGCAAACGAGGGGAACCCATCCTGGTTCCAGTTTCCTAGTGCTTATTACATGACCTTTGCATTAATTAATGGACTTTGACATCAGCAGGAGCAGACACTCGTTCATTAGAGTAGCACCTGCAGTTACAGCCCTGGTGGGGAACAACACACATGAAACAGCACGCCCGCTTGTCCAAAGCCCACCACATCACAGGCAAGGATATGGAGGGCAACTTCCACCTTGGGGAGACCGACCAGGGCCCCCCACATCCCCCCAAGGGGGTATCTCACCCTCCAAGGACTTCGCTTACCCATGCCTTGGTCGTAAACACGCAGGGCCGCTGCAAGTCTGCCTTGGCTACCTGGCAGAGCGAGACAACTTCGCGGTGGTCATCAGAGAGAAGATGGGGTAGGTGACAGTAGGTTGGAGGCCAGCCTGGAAGACGCAGCCCTGGGCACCTCTGAAAGACAAGCAAAGTCCAAGACAAAAGCATTTGGACAGCCACACTCGTTAGAGAAGAGTATGAGGTGTTTTTCACTTGTGAGATGTGAACTTCTATTCATGGGTTCCTCATTAGGACTCAAACGACTGGTGGACTCATCCCAACTTTTGGTTGGCAGTTATCTGTGCTCCTATCAGCTTGTGGTTGTCCATTGGGCAGGTCACTCAAGGGAGAAAAAAAAAAAAAGCCCACGCAATTATAAACCAGGTCCGTCCTTGTGTTCAGCTTCAGCTCAGCGGACACTCTCCTAGGGTGACCCAAGACACTGACCTGGGCCTTCTGCCCTCTTCCCATTCACTCCACAGTCCGGCCAAGGCTAATACCAAGGGATTTTAATTAAAACCTCTTTCCAACTACAGTGATGGGCATTTTGTCTTTAATTGCAGAACAGACAGCCTCTCAGCGAAACGAATGACTGTCCGGTTGGCCAGTGTACCCTTTCCAGACCAAGAGTTGGGAACATTAGCACCAAGCACAAGAACAGTCTTTCACAGTAAGGACAAATACAAAACAGGAGGTGAACGGTCATCACCATCATTAGGAGGCAAAAAGGAGAAGAACATTTTCTTCTGCTGGGTAGGGGTGGAAACTGGGCTCAGGGCCTGCCTCTGCCATGTTGAAAAACCAAGATGGCAGAAGGACAACCACGTCTGGCCCTCACACCTATTTCACCCTTGGAGCAATCAGGATGGGGGATTTGCTTTGCACTTGCTCCGCTCTAACCTTTCCTGTGGAAAGGATGATCAGAGTTGTACCCACTGTTCCAGCGGAGGTCTTGGTGGCTCTTGCCCTGAGGATTTTAAAGTCAATGGAGAGGTCCTGTCATGAGAGTCCCCTAGGCGTGCAGCTGCCTTTTGTATGACAGCCTTCAGGCAGTGGCTCAGAGGTACTGTGAGAGATCAGTGGACAGTCTAAAGCCCTTCTCTGTCACCTCCAGAAAAATGTGAAGTCCTGTCTTACATGCTGTTGCTTCTCAAACTCAAAGACTTTGTGTTTTATACTGCTGAGCTTCGTATCATTTTCATTGCTCCTGTCTTCTAGGCCATCCAATACTCTTAAGAACACCTACAACCTCCTCTGTACCACTGACATCCCCCAGCTCTGCCTCATCCATGCATACCAGCATTGCTCTTCTACTCTTTTGGGGTTACTCACAAAAATATGAAACAAGAAAGGCCTAGGGGTCTCCAGGGGAAACCTTCCATCTGCTTGATGCTTCCTCTTGCAAAATCAGCTATGGCCACCTCATATGTACTCAGGCCAGACTTACCTTCATCCCACTCTCCAACCACATATAGATAATTTTGTTCTTCAAAATCCATTTTAGACTTTGCAGCCTTCCTTAAAGGATAACAATTTGGCTTCTCCAGCACAGCCCAACCACCTGCAGCAAGGACAGGAATCCTCTGCATCAGAGGACAGGCTTTGGTGGGCATGTCGGAGATGAAAGGAAACCTTCCAGCTATGGCATTTCTCTCACTGAAAACCCGAAGTGCACACGAGGTAGACTTGGGCTGTGTTTGTTGAGGCAGCACCCATCTCCTACAGCGCCACGCAGCTTGCAGAAAACCCGCACCAGCCTCCCCAGGAACAAGCATAACGTCGCTCACCATAACAGCCCACCTGGGCTGGCCACCACCCGGGTGCCAAAAGCACTTCCCTCGAGCCGTCCCTCCATGAGGCTGATTATAATTACCTGCCAACCTAATAATTGCACCCTTTCCTTAGGGAGAAGTAAGCTCAGAGACGCTGCTCTTTACAGAGATGCAGAGATTTGGCAGCATGCTGGGAAGCTAGTGGTAATTAGAGAGAGATTTTTATAACTCACACTGACTTGACTTGCCTTAAGTCAAGAGAGTGGATCTAAGCATGCAGAAAGCTGTGGTGTGTATCTAAAGCATGCTGCTCATGCTCCTCACAATTAAACATCATCATTAGCACAATTCACTTGGCAGACAGGAAAACCCCAGCTTCTGCCTTCGTGCTCTGCAAGGGCTATAGCTTCAAATGTGACATGACTTCAAGGGTATTGTGGTTTGCTTGCCAGAGTTTAAGCCTGGCTTTGCCTACAGGGGGTAGGACAGAAAAATGACATGTTCTGTAGTGACGGCACAAAAAAAAAAATCACCTTGAAGATAAGAAGACCCTCCACCCCCCCCTGCTCTCCATTTCTAGGCACAGCATATGCTTCAGGAAACCATAACTTGGTCTTTCTGCCCAAAACTCTTTGCCAGCTTTCCCCTGGAAAACAATATGAGTGTATTTGTAGTTGAGGGATGCTGACCAGAGGATGAAAACAAGCTGCTAAGGAGGGTTTTCACTTTCAAATGCTACGGCTTTGCTGTTTGGAAGCTTGCTCTATTTCATGTTCTCCTTTCCAGCCAATTCACATTTTTGTTTCAATCCGTACAGCCCCAGCCAGGCACTTCTGTGCGGAGCTGTTGTTAGTGTGTCATGGATAGCAACACATACCTAAGGGAAGGAGTCAACATTTGCTGGAAACGGGCCTGGCTGAACTCCCTTTTCCCCTCCCTAATCCAAATGGCCCCCAGCTTTGGAAAAGTTCGCCTCCAACTCTGAACTCGCTTGGCCCCAGCTGCTATAAATAGATGGAACAAAACCTCCTGGGCCAAATGCCCTGAGTGTTTAGAAAGCTTTGATCCCCGCGCTGCTTTTTGAGAGCTCGAGCCTTTTCAGCTCGTGCGGCTTGAGCCCATATTGCTGCTCCGAGCAGGGCCAGGGAGACCCCACTGCCGGGCTGGGAAGCAGGAGGGTGAGACCCTCCTCACCTCTCCTGTGGCCAACCAGCATCAGTGCAAGACCAAAGGACGGGGCGCCGAGCTGGAGCCATGGTACCCGCCTCGAGTCCATGGAGCTCCCCCAAGGAGAGCCGTCCCTTGGCCGCAGATGGCAAGGAAACCCTCCTCCTCGCTCCCGGCCGCCGTGTTTGCTTTCTGTCCCCATTCTCCTGCGGGTTGAGGGTGCTTTGGTTCACTCCTCCCTCTGGGTGTGCCTGGCTCTTGTGCCTTGGCACCGTGTGCCTTGGCCAGAGACGGAAGTGGAAAGACACAAACATCAGGAGGGGAAAAAACAAAACCAAAACAACAAACCAAAAACCAGAAAAAGGGCTGCTCTTGCAGTATTTCCAACCCATCAAGCCCAGAGTGGGAATCCTATGAGAAAGCCAGCTCTCGCAAAACCCCAGGCCAAGAGGTTTGGGTAAGCGGACCCAGGGTTTGCATCCCACCCCCAGCCGAGATCCTGATGGTTTTGGAGGAGCACAGCTCAGCTCCGCCGGATGCCAGTGCTTGCAGGGGTGCTCAGCACCCACAAACCAGCAGCTGGAGCAGGCACCTGGGCACGCTGCTCCTCAGGTCCCCCCTGCCCAAGGCACATACCTCCCCAGCCTCCACCGACCCCAGCCCTTGCACAGCTCCATCCACCAGCTTGTTCTTCCCATCCGGGCACAAGAAAGAGCCCCTGAAGGCCACCCCAGCCTGGCTTTTCCACGCTCAGCGCCGCAGCGGGTGGCACCTGCCTTTCCTACCTCTGCATTTCCAATGGGTTTTTATGGGTGGGGCTCAGGGCCCCCACATCCCAGCCAGGAAAACATCTTTCTTCCCAGGCGGCTTTTTCCCCACCAAAGCTCTTACTTTTGGGAGCAGAAGTCAGCAATGCCACTGCACACAGCAGCAGCAGGAGTGCGGCAAGGCTGGGAGAGGACAGCTCGGCGTAACTCACCAGCAGCACCTTGGAGGAGAGGAGACCTCGCCACCCACCACAGCCGGCAGGACAGACCACCAGGACAGAGGTGCAGCACCAAACCATCCTCCCTTCGTGCAGCTTTAGCAGCGATAGCATTTCCTAGGAGTTTTGCTGCAGCCTCCCACTTGGCCAATGCTTTTCCCCAACCAAGCGACTTTCAAGGTGGTTACAGGACGCAAAACCCACTTGAAGCCCTTGGAAACGCTTCAAACCCCAGCAGTGAGTGTTTGCTCCCTGCCTTCTCACCTTGCCCTGCAGCGGGCTGGCAGTGGTGAAATCGTGGCTCTGTGGAAATTGAGGGGAGCCGGCATGGGCTCGGGCTGGCGCATCTCTAGGGGGCCAGCTTAGCCAATACTGCATTGGGAAAGGGCTGAGGTCAGCCCCATCACCCTCTGTCACTGACAGGCATTTAGCATGGGGGCAAGACAGCCTGGAAATTACTCCTTAGGGGAAGTTATAAATAAAGCAGCCCAGCTTTAAGGGAGCAGTGAAACCCTATGCACAGAGCCGCATTGCAGAGAGAGGGCTGGAGTTCAACCCCCTCCTTGCCCCACTGCATCCCATGGAACATCAGATGGGGCTTGGTCCCACTGTCTTGGGGGCTAGCTGGGTACCAGCAAAACCTCTGCAGGGGACACCCAGCCCAACCGGTGTCCACATCGTGTCTGGCACAGAGTCGCTTCTGGAGCACTCACCCTCAGCTCTCTGAGGCCACGGACTTACTGCCTGAGTCCTGCCACGGAGCTTTGCCCCCTTTTTCCTGCTTTCCCCTCACCAATGCTGTGGGGTGACCCTCACCCGGGGCGGGTGGATGGGCTCCCATCACTTGCCTGCATCCCAGGCTGAGGCACCCCGGATGGGGTGGCTGCTCCCCAGGGAGCACGCGGGGTTTGGCAGCACGCTGCCTCGGAGGCGAGGGCTGGCTCGGGGCTTTGTTTTATGTCCTGTTTATCCTGTCGAGAGAAACAGAGGAGTTCAGTGTGCAGGAATCTCGCGCCCTCGCCCCGCTCCCCCACCGCATGAAAGCTGCTGAGCAAACAGGAGAAAATCAAAGGCGATTGCGCCCCGCTGGCAGCCCGCTGGGTTTCCGCACCGCCGGCCCCGCTGCCAGCTCTTACATAAGCTGCCGGCTCAGCCCGGCACTGCTTTGGGGCTTTTTTCTTGTAAACCAAGCAGCTGACCCAGGGAGGACTCTCTGGGACCCTGCAGCTGTGTCGCCCCCTTCGCTTGTTGTGGAAGACCCCTCTCCTGCCTCCTTGTCAGCCTGCTGGGGTTCGCCCCCCTCCATCAAATAAGATATGAGACCGGGGCAGCCCCTTGATACACAACCATGCTACATTCAGCTGGTCGGTGGCATGGTAGGGCACTGGTGGTGGGCGGCAGCCAAGCTGGGCTGTCCCCATGGCATCCCACAGTCCCCAGACTCAAGCCAATACCATAAGCCACCACCATCCTATCCCATATCTCATCCCATCCTCCTCAAAACTCATCACTGGGGCACCTTACCTTCTCCTGCTGGGAAAAGGAGATGCTTCAGCCCAAATCTGAGCTCCATAACATAAGACCTCACTTCTCTTTGCTTTGCACCCAGAGCATCCAAGGGCAGTCACAAGACATTCAGCAACAGTGGCATAGGTGTGTGTCCTCTCCAACAAGCACAGCCTGAAGCACCAGGGCAAACTGTCCCTGCTTTCTGTAAGGGTGTCTTCATCCTGTCAAGCAGTCCCCGGGGGTAAGGGCATCCCCAAACACATGCCCTGTGTGGGTTATGAGGAGGACTCATTTCCCCGTCTCTCCTGGGCATGAACAGCATTTTCCTCTCAGCAGAACAGGAATGAAAACCCTGTGGACATAAAAGAACCCAGGAAAGAATATTAAATCCTCTATGTATACGCCTCTCATCACCAGGCATGGCCTCACTTTCCCCTCCAGCACAAGGTTATTTGATTTGGCCAGGTGACAGCTGCCAAAGGAGGACAACGAAGACCAATGTCAGCCTACCTTCTCTTTTCATCCCTACCCTTTTTTTTTTTTGCCTCTCTTGGTGTGTCTTTCACCGTGGGAAAAGGAAGAAAGCAAAGTTTCATGCTTTGAGAATCAGTGTGTGAGCAAAGGCAGCTCTCAAGTGCTCCGTGCCCCCACCCACCCCCACCAGCCTCCCCTACCCTGTGGGGTACCCCCAGGAAAAGCTCCCCAAACCACCGCTTCAGCAGCTCCATCCAACACTGCCCAGACCAGCCGTCCATCGGTCTTCAGCAACGACACTATCATCCTCTCCCATGCAAAAGTATTCTTACTTCCTCAGTTGTTTTTTCACTCTGTTTAACGTTTTCTGATTAAAAGCAATTAAAAAAAAAAAAAGTATCAAAGTGCCATTTACCTGGGTTTCAACATCATTCAAGTCTATCAGCACAGCAGCCCTGTTTACCTGCACTCTCCTGAGCCCTCAGTAGGGAACTCCTCACTTTCCAGCATGCACACCAGAGGGATTAGATCAAATTAACTCATACTTGGAGTTGTGGCAGGATCAGGCAAATCCTGGCTTGGCTATCTCTCTTTAGACTACATCTTGCAAACAGAAGGGCTGGAAACAATTTTGCCTTAATTGCTTTTTAAAATGCAGCCAGCAGATGGTTTGGTAACCCAAATTCATGACTCTTTCCACAGCTCCAGGCTGCTTGGCTTGCAAACCAAACCCAAGAATGACTCAGGTAGTGAGGGACTCATCCTGCCTGCTTTACCAAAGTGCTGGCCGTGATGCCCAAGACAGAACTGCCCAGGCTGTCCAAGAGGGACACCTCAAGGCTGCCGGCCATCAGCTGCCTTTGTTGCATGTCCTGTCTGCAATCCTCAGCCACCAGCACCAGCAGAAAGTTGTCTCTATTTCTGGTTGCCAGCCTCAGCTCAAAAACTAGCCAAATGGCACTTGGGCAGCCCAGGGCTGGCAGGGACGTTAAGCTGGCCGGTCTGCGGGCCCAAGTGTTATTTTTGGTTGGAGGGGCTCTAGGCAATGGGCTGGCTGCTCCTGAAGAGCACTCACTCAGCATAGGACAGCCAGAAATAAGGGACAGTTTGCAAGCACACCACAGCCTGTGGTGTCAGGGCCACCATGCTCAGAAACACCCTGGTAAGCTCAGAGAGCCCATGAGTATATAGCATCGTCCGCAGCTTCTCTGGAGAGCGTGGCATGGTCTCTTCAGAACATGGAGGGCCATGCCTGGCCCACATGTCCTTTTGTCACTTGGTTCCTGGGGGCTGTCCCCATGGACCCATAACCAGGAAGCACCTAGCTGCTCCTGAAAGGCTCATGGGTTACGCAAGCAGAGTCCTTTTCTTGTGGCTCTCACCCTGACCTGCTGTGTGACTTTCCAGCAGTCCCTTCACCTTTCCTTCTCCATGGATGGCTGGGCCAGTGTCCAGGATGTCTCTGTGCCCATCAAACTGGGAACGAGGACTGACAGGGCTACACGCTGCTTGCAGACCCGTACACTACCGCAGAGTTTTAAAACACCCATGCTGACTCTCCTGACCCCAGCGATTTATTCCTCACGTGTAGCCCCCACCTCCCTATGAACACCTATGTGCTCAGCATCCCACGGCACCCAGCTACAGAGCTCTGCCCCAAAACTAGCCACACTGCAGCGTGAAGGAATTAAGGCTGTCCCAAAAACCTTGCAAACGTCTCGTGAAGCAGGCTTGTTTTTCTGTTGCAAAGTAATTTGAAATTCTTGGAAGGCAATCAGGAAAGTACAAAGTATTCCAGCTCAGGACAGCCCGGGACTCATTCCTTAGAGGCACAATGGTTGTTTACTCAATCCCTCATACATTAATATCTAAAAATTCATGAGTTCAATTGTAAACAAGAAGTACTGGCTTTACAGTGTTGTCTATTTAACAATAGTGGTTCCAGCCTGAATGCTGATTTTGTTGTTATCTTTCTTCTAATCTTGCTATCAGAGGGTCAAGATCTTTCAAAATTATGGGAAATATTTCAAGCCCATTTATTTCTGGTTTTGAAATGCATCCCTCTGAAACCCAAGGCCAAAGAAAGACTATTTCAAATCAACATTGAAGAGTACAGGCAGGGAGAAGAGCTGTTTGTGCCAGCACTGTCCTCTGGCTCAAGAACAAATGAGGAAAAAGCCGGCCACAGATGCAATTGTGCTGGAAATCTGTGGAAGATTCCTAACAATTGAGAGGGAAGGTCCCCAGGGCAGTCTCCTAAGGGGACCAGTGGACGTAAAATAACCCAAACCCAACCTGTTTCCAAGACAAAGCACAATTGGTTTCTGGAAGCACTTGTACCAGCGGGTTGCCTGTGATGAGCAGAGGTCTCATCTGCATTCATCAGCCCAAGGACTCTGAGCATCCAGAACTCTTCCCAGTACTTCACTTGAGGAAAGCCTCTGGAACTGCAACCCAACAGCAAGTTGGTGTGCCCAGCTTCATCTCCCAGAGGGAGCTGTGGGAGATGAGGGTGGAGAGCCTGCAGGATGCATGTGGACCAGAGCTCATTGGAGCTCACCTCTCCTTCTGTCTTTGCTGACCGACACTGCCCCAGGCCCTTCTCATGTCAGGTCTGTGCAGCCTTGAGCTCCCCAGCTGGTCCCATTTACAGATCTCTCTCCCTTTTGGGTCCAATGCTTGCCAGAGGGAGTGAGCTGAGACCGTGGCTGTGGACTCCAGGAGGTTCACCAGGACATTCACAGGTAGGCTGGCAGGATTTCCTGGCTCCTTCACAGCCCTACATAAACACACTTCTGTTTCAGGCATTAGCGTGGCAGGGAACATGGTTTTAGCTTAGCTTTCTCACCTCTCCTGAGCAACAGCTACTTGTTTAGTAGCCTAAACAAGAAGAGTTTAGGATCCCTTTTGCTTGCAGAGTGAGAGCAGATTGACCAGCTCCACCCTGATGCTTTCTCACACTTGTGCGGAGCTCAGATACCTCCACACAAGCCCTTGCTCCAAGTGGGTGAGGAGAAACAATTCAGAGTACTTTCATAGGTGGTTAAGGCTGTGTGTGAAACCCCAGTTGCTTCTTCTGGGGACAGAGTCTCAGGCCATAAAGCAGCAGACTGCATGTTAATCTCGAGGAAGCAGTGCAAGAGGAGGAGTGAGCTTCCTTGAGCAGGAGGTTCATGTATCTTTATCTTTGCTGCTGTCAAAGGGCAATAGCTGAGACTGCAGTGTCTTGGAAAGCCTCCACACAAGCTATCTCCCATCAACAAGTCTGGGAAATCACCTTCACTCTCTTGATAAAGGTTCCAGTGAACAAATGAACTCCCAAGGCAGGTTCCCAGGAAGCAATCAACTCTACTGGCTAGAAATATCTCAGCTTGCTTGAACCACAAGAACTACCTGCAGATGCACAAGCCTGCTCTCCTCTTGGGGTTAGCCACTGTTTCAGCTGTAACTTCTGCCCTGCAGAAACCAGCCAGACAGGTGGGGTTTATGGTGTGGTCATCCAAGTGCTGCCAAATCACTATCCAAGGGCAAGAGCTCTCAGACAAGCCCAGATTTCAATCAGTGAAGAAGCTGGAGAGGAAACACTCCATGATTCAATCCCTCTCCCGTCATCGCCCATGAAAGCCATTAGGACATGCCATCCAAGAAAGTCCATAAGCCTTTAATTTTTACTGCTGCCTCTTCAGCCAAAGAGATCTCCACTGAGGAGAAGTCACTACTACATCAAAACCTGCAGTGCTACAGCAATGCAAGACATAGCATCTGGCTCCCTGTTCACTCCAGTGAGTGGCTACTTCCATGGGCATCATGGGAATGTCCTCTTCTAGATATTTAGCTCTATGTTTGCATGCAAATATTCTAATTGGAAGAGCCCAAAGCCTGTCTCCAAACACCAGCCCACCTCACCAAGGAGGACAGGATCTATACCAAATCTGGCTGTGACCATGCTGATGCCACTCAGGCTGATAAATGTCCTGTCCTGATGAAAAAATCCAGCAGACTGGCCCAGGCTATGGTAAGAAAGACTCCTTCTGCTCTCTGCATGGGTTGGGGGTACCATCCTGCACACTGTGGGCAGGGTGGGAGCTCCTCCCTGACCGCCTGTGGTGACCACAGCAGAGCACAAAGCCAAACCGCTTTTATGGCTTCGCCTGCCCAGAGCTCCAGCTGTCGCCCATCCTGCCGGTCAGCCAGTCCGTCCCAGAAGGCAGCTCCGTGTTTGTCTTGGATGACCTCCTGCCAGAGCAGAGGCTTCCACAGAACAGCTCTTCTGCGCTGCTGGAGAGTGTATTTCCTGCCGTTTGATCTAAATTTGCCCATCGTTTCACCAAGTGCCTCCTGGTTTCCTTCATCATGCCTGATCTTTCCATCAGGGAGGTAGCCGCCCATCCCAGGGCTGTTTGGCAGGGAACTGGGGGTGAGGCCTGGCGGCCAGATAGCAATTGCTGCTGGTCCATGCCTCCTCTGGCCCTGGAGCTGGAGGGGTGGAGGGGGCCTTCCCTTCCCTCCCCTTCCTTCCCAGGCAGATCAAGCGTGGACATGCAGTGCCCTCTGCCGAGCTAGCCACCGAGGGAGATGCAGGAAGGAGCACCACGCAGGCCTCAGCAGCTTTGCAAACCTCTGAGTAGGCAGCCAAGCCTCCAGCCTCCCTGGCCGGCAAGGCAGAGAAAGGACCTTTCTCCCTACTGATAAATTGCAATTGATCACAGCTCTTGGAGCCGCTGTTTGAGAAGCCGAGCTGTTGGAAGAGGCCCAGGCGGTCCCATCAGCCAGCTTCACATCTGCAGGCTATAGCTACCTAAAGAAACCAGGACAACTTCACTACCCTCTGCAGTCCCATCCCTGTGGGCTTGAGGAATGTTCCCTTTCGCCACACAATGGGGAGGGGCACCACCTGGCAAGATGGGCAGAGCATTAAGGGAAAAGGAACCAATGTGGGGGACAAGTTAATGTTGCCTTTCCCCTTGACCAGAGGCTCCCCTTCCCAAGAGAAATGCGCTGCTTTACCTTGAAATAGTGGAGGGAAGCAGCCACATGGCGAAGATAGGCTGGTGGCCCAAACCGTCTCGGGGAGCAGAACAGCCTTACCAGGAACTGTGCAGATCAGGTGTGAAGCGGAGACATTGCCCATACCAGGACCTCAGTGAATTAGTGCTCTTGCTACAGAAGCCTTCCTGGAAACACAAAGATAGATGTTTATTAATCAAAGGCCCAGCGAGGTCCCTTGTGATGTTCCTGCTCACAGTGGGACGTAGGTGGGTTTAGCTGTAGCCCAGCACTGTCAGCTGCAAGTCTGCTACTAGTGGACTTAGCGGCTGCGATGAGTGCCTCTGCCAAGCTCTTTTGAACCAGCCAGGGGAACTGCAGAGCGAGGGCAGGTTCCTGCTCCAAACTTGGCCAGGAAGAGCATGCCAGCTGGTTTGGCTGGAGTTGGTAGAGCCCTGCTGGGGCCCTGCAGGTGAGATGGACCTGGGCTGCTCCAGCACAGAGGAAGCCGAGAGCTTGGCACAGCCCCCAGACCACTCTGGATCCTCATGGCACTGGAACAAACGTGGAGTTGCTCCTGAAGTGGCGCCCAGCCATGGCAGGACACCCACAGCCCAGGGCAGCTCACATTGGAAGAAACCACTTTGTTTTCCTTTTCCTCCACCCTGTCAAACCCTCTTCAATTCATTTGAGGGTAAAGAACCTCAAGTGAGGTTTAAAGCCCACAATACAGGCAGCAAAGTCCACTCCTAGTTAATAAGAGATAAGGCTGATTGGCATCCAGAGAATGATAACGCTGGCAGCAACCTGACCCCCAGCACGTTCATGTGGCACAGGCAACGTCCAGCTAGATAGTCATCTCCTGGTCCTGGATTGAAACCGGCTCCTTCCCTTGACTGCAAAGACTGCATATTCCTTATCACCGCTGCAGGGGAAGGTCACCACTAACATGCAATGTATTCAAAATTTGATTGCTTTTCCTTCTCCCTTAATTTTTCTGGGACTTATAGGTCAATGGGACAGAAAACAAATGGAGAAGGATCCGACTTAATTTTGATCTTGATTCCAAGGCAGCGGTTCCTTCCTCCCCATTTCCAGATACAGTTTTTCTAGCACTGCCAGTCCCCTTTCTCTGGGTACCTGCATCCCCTCGCTGCCATCAGCCTCCCCTTGTTACATACCACGCTTACCGTCCTCTTGGACAGAGAAGACCTCTGGGCCTTCGCACTGTGCCTCGGTCTCCTCGGTGCTCCTCCAGCTGAAACAAGCATGTCGGCTAAGGGCTAATGCGAGTCAAGTCAAGTCTTTCCTGCAAATCAAAGCGTCGTTTCAGAGCAGAGGAGCACATGACACCACACACAGCATCAATGCAGAACCCATCTTGAAAACTCAGTGCCTCCCTCAGGACCCCTCACTCAATCTGATTTCTCTCTCACAAGCACCATTTGTGATGTTTCATGGATATATCAGCCCAGGACACTCCTCCTTCCCCCAAAATGCAGCAACCCCACTGCAGCGGGGCCTGGCTGCTAACAGGTCACAACAATGCCAGCCTTTAGGTAAATGCAAAAATTAAAAAAAAAGAAAACAAGACATTAGACTCAGGCCATGCAGACCTGATACCTTCGAACATAAAGCCTTAGTGTTTTTAGGGAGCATACCAAAACCAGCACCTTCTAAGGTGCCTGCATCCATTAGCGCAGAGCTGGGGATTCAGCTGAGGGCTGGTGACGGGGGCACCAGGAGGACCCATCCCTGTTTCCATGACATGCACACCCTTGTGCCAAACCCCACCTCTGGCCTCGGCATGCTGAGAGTGCACAGCCAGTATCTCTATATTGCACCTAATCAGGAGATACCCGGCCCTGACAACTGCCCCCCAACTCTGCGCACGGTATTTTCTTGTTATCTCACACCCTCTGTAAAGTGCTGGCAGGAGAAATGCTGAATCAGGAGCTCTCAGCTGGAAGAAATTAGTATGTTTTCTAGCAGTGGCATGGCCCTGCGCCGATTCAAAGCATTCCTGCTCAAGGGAGTGTATGATGGCCCCGGAAAGTGTGTTTCAGTGCCCTGCTCCCCAGGAAATAGCTTGGTCCCAAACCAAGATGACATGGAGCTGGGCAATGGGGAGGCCAAGGAGACCCAGAGTATACCTTCTGGCAACTCAAAATTATCTCAGCCGCTTCTAGACACTCCTTCACTCGCCCACAACGAGGTGCCTTGGCTGCTGATGTTACTTGCAGTGGCAGCACCCCGGAGCTCCCGCCTGCAACCAGGGCTGATGCCTCATTTTCTGTGCCCCTGATGCAGTCACCAGCATGTTGTTAGTCTGGGAAAGTCAGCAAAAACCCACAGCCACACCTCAGGAGCACGCCCCGAGCAGACAAACAGCTCCCGTTTCCCTGAGCTCAGCAGCCCTGCCCGATAAAGGGTGGGATGGAGCTGCTCAGAGACAAGGAGAAGAAAACACTTTCAGCGCTGGCTCTCCTCCCATCAGATACACAGTGCAAGGCTGCACGAAGTCCCTGAGGTACCTAAGGGTCTGGGACAGCCCTACGGCCCGGGGAGGCAGCCAAGCCAGGCAGCGATGGCTGCAGGGAACAGCCCAGCTTTCCATCCTGCTGGGGATCTGTGGGTCACAGGAGCAGCCCCTGAGCACAGGGAGAAGATGCGGCCACCCAAGCCCCGCAGCGTGCTGCACCCTGAAAATAACCGCTGGCGCCAGCGTGAGTCAGGGAGAGGAGGCACTACACCCTGCCGAAGCTCATGTCCCAGCCCCACAAAGCCTTCACCGAGGCTCAGCTGTGGGAGCAGCATCAGTCCACTGCTAACAATGACACCTGACCAGCTCCATAGTGTCTCCAGTACCCGCTCACAGGTNGCTACTCCAGCTGTGACCCGGTGTGGGCAACCCCACAGCAGCCTCTGCCAGGCAGGATGGGAGGGCAACCGGCAGAAAGGGGTGCCCCTGCCTGCCCCCTCGCCCACCTCTCCTGCCTGGGTGGCCAGGGGGAGCCGGGAGCCGAGCTAGCTTGGGGCCAAGCAGCACCTCTACCAGGCTCCTACCAGGCACCCAAGGGTGCTCGAAACCCACTGCCGAGGGGGGGTCACTTTGTCCCTCATCCCCGCACTGTCAGTACAGCAAGCATCTACCTGCATCCCTGTCTGTGGTTCTCGCAGGGAGACATTGCCATCTGCTGCCTGCTGCTCGGCAGGACACGCCAGCCTGTCTCTGCCACCCAGGGCTGGCCCTCCTCCATCCCAGCTTGCAGGGAACTGTCCCTGTGGGGACCCTCCAGCACCAAGTGCTGTTGGGGCAGCACCCACACCACCATCTCCACACAGAGCCGCCTTTCACAGAAGCCCCAAGGCAGCCGCGCATCAGTCCCACCAAGCACCTCCAGGTCTACCCTACTCAAGGGCTGCGTAAGAGGCTGGTACGCTCGTTTGCAGCTAACGAACATGCAACCGCGCAGCAGCATGGGGCAGGCAGAGCGGTGTCCCCTGCCGACAGCCTGGCTTTGGAAGCACCAACCTCAACCACTCTGAACTGCCGCGGAGCAAGACCCCAGCACCAAGCGCTGCCCTCGGCTCTGCTGGTGACTCACCTGCTGAAAGGGAACACACACCTCCAGCTCCCGCTGCCTCGGCTTCATCATCTGGAAACACAAAGGTGTTATTTTTTAACAGCCATACCAAGAGACATTCACTTATTTTAAACTTTAAAGCACCTACGTAGTGTTTCTACAGCTTAAGATAGAAGATGCCATCAAAGGGAGGAGAAGAGTGGTAATTATCTGCAGTTCAGAAGTTTATCCTTTAGAAAAGGAACTGGGTTTTCAGCCATACTTGTTAAATGCTTCTAAGCTGATCTTTTCTAAGAGGCTGTGCAGTTTATAATTGAGATTATCCACCTGAGACGGGAGATTTCCAGAAGGAGGCCTGGGTTTATAGGTCACTGTCATGGTTTCAGTTGAGATAAATTTTTTACAAGCAGCTGGTGTAATGCTGTGTTTTGGATTTGGGATGGGAATAGTGTAATAACAGAATGGTATTTTTGATTGTTGCTAAGCACCCAAGACCTTTTCTGCCGCTCATATTGACCTGCCAGAGAGCAGGCTGGGAGCGCACAAGAAGTTGGGAAGGGACACAGCTGGGACAGCTGACCCCAACCGACCAAAGGACTGCTCCATACCATATGATGTCATGCTCAGTATATAAAGCTGGGGGAGGAAGAAGGAAGGGGAGGACATTTGGAGTTATGGTGTTTGTCTTCCCAAGTAACTGTTACATGTGATGGAGCCCATCTTTCCTGGAGACAGTGAGCACCTGCCTGCCAATGGGAAGCAGTGAATGAATTCCTTGTTTTGCTTTGCTCGCGTGCACGGCTTTTACTCTACCTATTAAACTGTCTATATCTTAACCCATGAGGTTTTTTTTCCCTCGTTTTTACTCTTCCAATTCTCTTCCCCCATCCAAAGTGGGGGGAATGAGCGAGTAGCTGCACATTTCTAGCTGCTGGTTGGGGTTAAATCATGACAATCACCAACACGGAATAAAGCTGACAGCTGCCCTGACCTTTGAGAGGGACAGGGTCACGGAAGATGGCATGGTAACACATTGCTGGAGGTCACTGCGGGCAAAAATCAAAGGAGAACTGTGGATTCTCCTTCCCAGTAGCTTACACAGTGGTAGGGACTATCCCCAAAGCTTGGCTGAAAGTCAACATGGGGCATCACACAATATGACCTCTGCAGGGGTCTAGATGACTTCTTACACGAACTTACAAATACAGCAGTGGTTTTGCAGGAAATGTACGACATTATTTCTTGTATGCACTGGTGGAGAATGCTGGAGGGAAGGTGGTGTGGAGCAGGTACCAGCATCACTTGCTGGATTGTGCAAGAGGGGGAAGGTGGACAGCAGGCTTTGTGCAATTGCTGTTGTAGGAGGTAGAAAGCAGTTGGATGCCAGGGATTGATAACCTTTATCCAGAATAGCAGCAAGGGCTGAGAAGGGCTCTAACGTGAATTAATGCAATCCTCATTATCAAATTCCACTTTATATTTGAGCAGTGGTTGGATCCACTGAAGTGAGATCTACCAAAATACAGGCTGCTTGAGGACCAGCCAAGCTCAGAAGGTCCGGAAGGCTGAGAGCTCTGCTTTAGCATTCACTGGTAGGATCTGAGACAACCAAGTGCTGAGCAATATGCTCAAAACCAAAAGTTATCCAAGATGTGATACCAGCCCCTGGACCAAAGGGGCTTTCTTTTAGGGTGGCTTTTCTCAGTGGGCATGGATAAGTCTCCCATTACCAACAGTGAACACAAATCTAACGAGTGCATCTGCCACCTCAAATTTAGGGGCGTGTTGAGTTATCACAAGGGATCGGTAATGTTCACAGTCCAGGATGCTGAGATTAACTCAGGTGTCTGAGCCCACATCACTATAAGGTCCTAAAGAGTGCAAAAAGGCACAGATAAAAACAGTACAGGATCACCAACCGAACTGCAGGCCAGGAGACTGGAGGGAAGACAAGAGCCGGTGTCCTTTGTCTCCCCTCTGTCCATCTAGACAGACCATCTAGACACGTGCTGACTGCTGGACAGGTCACTTGGCCACACACCTTGGTGCTCGTGTCCATGTGGCCATGAGGGAGAGTGAATGAGTGGTCAGACTTGGCCAAGAGCAAAATCATCTTCCCCTCCTGTCAGGCCTGGCACTGAGATTTGCTGTGCCATTGCTAAATGCTGCAGTGTTCTTTCCTACGTTTTCCACCCACATGGCCTCAGACACACAGTCTATCCTGTAGCTGCCCCCGGATCCCAGTCTTCCCAGCTGCTGGCACCTGGACGTGCCACAGCCCCAGTTCAGTTGTAGCACTGACCCCCAGGAGCTGACCTTGGGCATCCCCAAAAACCAGGGACATCAGTGCCAAGAGCTCAGGACAGCTGCTCCAGCTACTTCATCTTGATGGCCCGTGGGGCTGGAAGTCTCCTGAGACACCCCCAGAGTGTTCCTTCCTGTAATTTGTACTTCCTGTCTGCAATTTGGGTTCCTGTCTGCCTTTATGCCTCTGATGGCTTCTGCAATGGGCCTAGGAGCTGTTGAAACATGGTATTACTTGGGCTCCCCATCACAATTGCTCCTTCATGGGCGTACACCACAGTGTTTATCCCATATCCTAACACTAGTAACCAGGGAAAATACCAGACAGATCTCAGATTAGTCCAGGGACTGCAAGGAAAGAGGAAGGACTTCACAAAGAAAAATTTAAAAAAATACACTTACTTGCATGCTGTAGATTTTGTGACATCTTTTTCTTCAATCACTGTTTTCTCATCCACGTTGTGTGACTTTGTCCTTTCCTAGTATAGGGCATCTTACAAGGCTTTTCCTTGACTGCATCTTCAGCGCAGAGCTCTGCGGCTGTGAGAAACCAGCCCAAGAGAACATGTTACTCACAGATCTGAGCCGGGAGGACAGTTTGTTTTATTTTTCCCCTGACAACATTATCTCAAGAGTCTGAAGGGGAGAGTGATCTTCATCAAAACTACCTTTTTCTTCTGCAGTACTTATTTTTCTTTCAGGCTGGCCATAGCAACATGCCTGCCCTGGGCAGAGAAAGAGCTGTGCACAGGGAAGGACCTCCCCAAACACCCCAAAACACCCAGTGTGGCCAGAGGGGGACCAGCAATGCCAGGATCGCCATAGGACCATGCCAGCCTGGCATTACTTCTGGCAACCTGTGTTAGAGATGGAGCTCCAACCCTGGTCTCTGCTGTCTTTGTAGCTTGCAAACAGGCCTCAGCTGGCCCCAGTGAAGATGCTCCTCTCACCATTATGAGCTGAACCTGCCTCCAAGCTCTGCAGATCTCTTCCCATGACTTTCTCTCGCCCTCTGGTTTTTAAGCCATCCCCAGGTTGTGTTCAGTGACAGCTTCCCTTATGGGTTCAAGTCCTACCATTATTCCCCAACCCAAGCTAAACCCCTCTGCTTCAGAGAGATGCTGCCAAGACACAGCAAATTATTTTTGCTGCTATGGTGTGGTTTGCTCCAGTGCAACAGGAGGCTACATGGGAAGGAGCACGGGAACAAAACTAGTGGGAGGAGGATTCCAGACTACTGGGAGCAGGGTGCTACCATATGGAGAGTACTGGTCGGGAAGCCAGTTCGTTTATATCACACCCCAAAATAAATAATGGTTTCAGCCCCTAGGAGAGCAATAGTGCCCTGCTGAAGCAGCCTGCTGACGGGTGCTCACGTACACCGTCACTCAGCAGCGACCTCATGGCCCAGTTGGCTCTGACTCCAGAGAGAAATGGGTTTGCACGTCTCTGATTTCCTGCGGGTGCCACAACATTAATTCCTTCGAGTTATTGGATCTAAAGCCGTCTCTGAGACACATGCTCTCCTTTACCGCATGCATGTTGTCCAAGAGAGGAAAAACAAAGTAATGAGCACCCAGGGAGCAGGCAGTGGGATGGCGATGGCTTTATCACGCGTCCACCTGGTGGCTGGTACTGTCCTCAAGACCATCTACAAGATGCTCTGAGTGCAGGCTGGGGTAATCACCGCTTCCCACGTGCTCTCCCGATTCCTAAAAGCAGGACCATATTCCTGTATCAGAAGTGATATTTGCATGTGCAAAGCCCTGATCAGCAGCGCGGGACTGAAGGCTGCTCTGCAGTGTTTTTACTGAAATACTACCTGTTACCTGGACTTTTGGGGGTTTCGGTTTTTTTCTTCTCATTGCCAAGACCATCTTCCCTTTGTGGCTGTCTTTGGGATTCAAAGAAAAGATCCTGCACCTAGGAAAGATCCTGCATATAGTAAAAAAAAAATAATAATCTGCTGCAAAAAATACGGTAGCTGTGACACACAATGTGGGCCTGGGGGCAGGCGGCAGTCTCATGATGCAAGATGGGGACACAAGCTTGACCTGGTCTCATCCTCCCCCCCAACTTCTCCCTTCCCTACTTCGCAATTTGCTGCCCTTGGCTGTGCTGATGTGGGAGGCTGTTCCCTCTCCAGGTGCAAGCAGCAAAGCGCGTCTGCTTCCGCTAACCCCAAATAAAACAACTGTAGGCAGAGAGTCCTTGTGCTGAGATTGCCTACAAAGTGAGTCAGCTCAAAACAAGGGGAACAGTTTGACTCCGAAGCCAGAGAGGAGACAGAAATCCCCGCTGCGAGGAAGGGAAAGCTAAGCAGCGTGTGCGAGACAGGCAGTGAGAGAAGGAAAGATCCCTGTGGGAAAGCTCCCACACCTGGGAGAGACAGAAACACACACGCTGGACTTGTGGGGAGGGAGAAACCACTCACAGAGCGGCCAAGGAACAACCAGATGGCGAGAAACACGTCTTAAAGGGGAAGAAAAGCAAGGATTTAGTGTAACGCACCGGAGATGAATTGAAGGTCGCAGTGTGAAGTCCTGGGAGGCAGGCAGGGGAAAAGCACCCAGTGAGCTCTACTGGTGTTGGGGCTCTCTCCAGCAGAAGTGGAAATAACATCTAAAAGTCAGAAGCAGGCAAAATCCTCCTGGTAGGTGCAGTGGGAGGCACAACTTGAGCGGGTGGCTGGTGCTCTCCATCGCTGGTGGGGAGGAGGAGAGGGGAAGGGCTCGGGCAGGGCAGCCCTGCTGCATTTCCCAGGCTGCTCTCTTGGATGCGGGCAGCAAGGCTGGGGCAAGGAAAGAGGCCCCATCTCTGGAGGCTGGACACAAAAGGGAGAGCCAGACACTGGCNACAAAGAGTCCCTCTCCAGCTCTCCTGTAGGCTCCCTTCAGATATTGGAAGACTGCTATGAGGTCTCCCCAGAGCCTTCTCTTCTCCAGGCTGAACAACCCCAGCTCTCTCAGCCTGTCTTCCTAGGAGAAGTGTTCCAGCCCTCTGATCATCAAAGTGGTCCTCCTCTGGACTCGCTCAAACAGGTTCATGTCCTCCTTATGTTGGGGGCACCAGAGTTGGACGCAGTACACCAGGTGGGTCTCACCACAGCAGAGTAGAAGGGCAGAATCACCTCCCTTGACCTGCTGGCCACACTCCCCAGGATGTGGTTGGCTTTCTGGGCTGCCAGCACACACTGCCAGCTCACCTTGAGTTTCTCGTCTACTGACAACCCCAAGTGATTCTCCTCCAGGGCTGCTCTAAATCCATTCTCCACCCATATCTACCAGCACGGAGCAGAGGAGCCCAAACCTCCCTGACACGGCCAGGGGAAACCACATCTGGGATTGCAAACGCCCCTGCACCCCAGGCAGCCCCTGCCACATGGCTGGCAAAGGAGGAGAAGGCAGTTGGCATAAAGCTGGTTGTCCAAACACAGGGGAAAGAGGCAGAGCTCAGTCACTCATGTACTACTTATTTCTGAGCACTCTCCCTCCAGGAAAAGAGGATCCCAGTTTGGTTGGGATCCATCCCTGTGCCCCTGGCAAGGCTGAGCACCCTGCCCCAGCTGTGCAAAGGCATTTCATGGGACGGTGAAAGCCCCAACACCCCCGTGGGTTAGGCAAATACACTCCAGGTTTAAATTCCACACGGAAGTGGGCAAGGAAAAGCAAACTGAAGAGTGAACCCCCCTGTGCTGCCAAATGAGATGAGTGTTGCAAAACACAACCCTTTCCTTTCACGCAGAGTACACCAGATACGGTGATTACAGGCAAAATATTTGTACCCTTTGCTCTCCTCTCGAGAGACCCTTTCTGAAGCAGAAGTGCACCGAGTGCTTCTGCAGCAATGAGCTGCTTTTGAGACCAAGAAGGGACTAGACAGTTGGTAAAAATCGCTTTTCTCAGGTACCTGATAGCTGAGGCAATTAAAAGAAAATTAAACTGACATTTCTAACTTGCAGCGTAAGAGAGATGTGCAGTGGTGAAATAATTAAAAGTTACTGCCGGGAACATCCTGTCTCTCGCAAAGAACAAAAGGGCAAGAAACATTTTTGGCATTTTTTCCCCTTTCTGTCTTGATAATTAATTGCTAGTTATTGCTGCACCCCAAATGCTAGAACCCAAGGGTCTTCTGAATGACGACAGAGATACCTAGTGGTCAGTACCTGGTTCATTCAGCCTCACTTGGTGACAAACAACATTTTGCCAGACAGATTCCCCTGCTCAAGTAATTCACATGAAGGGCTCAGCGCTTCATTTTCTGGTCTAAAGCCCTTGCCTGAAAGGTCTTTCCAGCAACTGCCTGGGAGTGCCTCCATGATGAAGCTGCAGTCCCATCCCTTGCTGTCTCTTACTGCTCCCCCATCATTTGCTTCCCCACCAGTTACACCGGTGTACCGGCTGCATTTCAGCCTCTCAGGCAGGGGAAGTGGTCCTCTGGATGGGAACCCCCCTTGGAGCATCCTCATGCAGATGGGGCTCACTCTGTCGGCTCCTCCCAAGAACCTGGCTGGGCGCCTCCCAGCTGTTTACAACTCCACGAGCATGGTGCTCAGGAAGGAAGATTCACCCCTATGACGGATGCACCCCACCCCTTAACCAAACCAGCAGTAGTTTGGTGCAGGCTGCATAGGAGGTAATGGCCTGAGCCACAGCTCGGCCAAGAACCCCTCTAGTTTCAACCTGTTCTCTGAAAACCCACAAAGGAGCAGAGTGATGCAGTCAGCACTGATGCATATGAGCTTGGAACACCAACCATGCAATTAATGCACGAATAGCACGGTGGCTTTTCCAAGACTCATTTATCAAGGAACGAAGAAAGTCGTGGGTACGAGGAGTCTCATACATACCCTTCCCATCACATGTAACTTGACTACAAGCCAACCACTGTATTCTATAAATATGACAGCCTAAAGGAGCCTATTTTGAGGTCTCCCTGCATGGCAGTGATCTCCCCTTGAGCTGGGGCACCTCTCAAGGTTGTTCCTCAAGCCAGAGAGATCTTTAACCAACAGCAGATCTTTGGTAAGTGACTGATAGCATGCTGAATTAATACTAATGAAACATTACTTATCCATGTAGTTACTCAATACTAATTATTATAAACTTTGCATATATAATCCTTTAGACATAAACTATTAAACGAGTCTGGGACTAAGACTGGATCCAGCTGCACCTAGACTCCTCTCTGAGGAGTCTGGAAAGCAAGGAGGTCCACTCTGAACCTCATGACTCAACCGGAGGGTCTTCCATAATCTTTGTATCTCTTCCATTAGACATAAAACATTGACCAAGTCTGAGACTAAGACTGGACTTAGCCACACCTAAGCTCCATGAGGAGTTTAGAAAGCAAGAGGGTCCTTGTGACTCAATAGGAGGGTCTTCCTTACCCTTTTGCATCTCCAGTGTCTATGTGAATCATTCTAACTTGATTCTGGTTCAATTTTCCTTTGTAAGTTTCTTCCATGCAGGAATTAAGAAGGTGAACCTTGCCATCAAATTTATTGAACCACGGTACACCACTGTTAAACTTTGTCAAATTCCATTGAATTTACTGCACTCTGTCAAATTATTATTTCTTCCTCAATAAAACATATTGCTACCTCTTTCTTTTAAGTGAGGTGCATTCTACTCATCTGCAACAACCCTCCCCCCCAAGTGTCCCATGGGATCAGAGGTGGGCCTGAAAGACAAGGAATGGCCAGAGGACGCAGCAGATGCACCTTGCTGATCTCTTCATTGCAGCAAGAGCCCTGGCACGTGTGAGAAAACAGAAAGCCCCTTCCACCTTTCTCATTAGCTAAAGGAAAAGAATGATATTTATTATGTGCCTGCTCATCAGAGCTGAGCCTGGTTGGGATCTGAGTCCCAGAATGCTCTTCACATGAACCTCATGCTTCTTGACACAACCCCAAGTCATCCTTGCCCTCATCATTACCTTCAGCAGCCGCGCTTGGTTTACCCTTCAGCCCATCACTCAAGTGCACCCCTGTCTCTGGCCCTTCCTTCCACCCCTCCTGCTACGCCAGCCCAACGCCAGGTTCATCTGCAGAAGACAGCACTATAGTAAAGCTTCTGATGTTTCCAGAGCCACAGTATCCCCAGAGTTTAGTCTCTCTCATGCAGATCGAGGCTGAGTAGACCCTGGGCTGGCGTTTAGCACTGACCTTCCAGAAGGGCGACCAGAGCTTTCCATGGTTTTAGGACAAGAGTCCTCTTCGTCCACCACATGAGCAGGTGAGGGATGAAGCCCAGAACCGTAGCAGGTGTGCGCTGCTCCAGAGTCTGTATCACCCTGCTTCAGCCTGTCTGATCTCCTGCGTGCAAGCTCTTCCAGGGAGGGTTTGGGGACCAGTCTGGAAGAATAAGCAAGGTGCATGCTAGGCTGACTCCACAATTTCCACTGCCAGGGGCGGTGTTCATGCTTTATAGCTCTATACAAAGTCAGCCAGCAAAATCTTTACAAGACAAGACAGAAAAGTCACTTAAAACTCTTCCTCAAGGGTGTTTCCTGATGAGAGAAGCAAAAAAGCAATTACAGCAAACTGTGAAATAAAAAGGAAGTCAGGTCAAATGACAGACAAGTGCACAATGCTCTGCAAGGCTCTGCACTGGAAATCGCCAAAAGCACCCCAAAATTGCTTCCTTCTTTTGAGAGTATGAGTAAAACAGATCAAGCTAAGACTTTCCTCACCTGGAGTTGGCTGTCTTCCATCTCTATGGCAGCAAGAAATCACATCAATTTGAGGATGAGCATATCCAGAAAGAGAGCTGTCCTTGTTTCCAGTTTGTAGAGCAGCGGAGGTCTTTCACCTTGCCACCTTTGTGGTTCAGACCTTTGCAAAAACATTGCTGCCATCACTGCTTGCCCTGCGCTTTGGGAGGATGTCCCACATTGCTTGGGTGTTGCTTCTGCATTTCTTATTCTGCCATTCACGGTGGTAAAGATCTGTTGAAGAGGCAAGCCCTGATCCCATGCACCAATATTGAAGGCACGTAAATACATCTGCAAATGCTGATATATAAATGTGCTTATAATAAATGTGCTCGTAATAGTATTGTAGCTGCCAAGGACAGGGGGAGCACAGCTTTATTTTTCACTCTTGCAGTGACTGCTGTCTGATCATTACAAACTTGATGCTGTGTCACAGTATGCAAAGAGAGAAGGAAATAATGTAGTTAAAACTGGGGAGACTCTTTGCATCTACATGAACTCCCCTGTTCTGGAGCTTTTTTAAAGCTGCTGTTATATTTCAAGTGAATACACTGGAAATACTCTAAATAGTGTATTTCAGTGTCTATTACTGTATGCAAAGACTGTGCATCTGCACATGTTCAGAAGTGAAGCAGGACATGAGGTCTTGGAACAACTCACAGATGTTTCCTGTACCTCAACACAAGCCTGCAGGTACCCCTAGGGGTGAATTTTGGTTTGTGAGGAGCAAAGGCTGGTGGGAGGCTTCTCAGCGAGTGTGCAGGCAGCCTTGTCTCAGCAGCGGTTTCGCCTGTAGGACCACAGCCACAAACATGGACTTTAGCCTTCTCCATGCAGTCCACTTCTGTCCTGCTCACGCGCTGCTGTGCTGTAACCGGGAGCTGACACGCAGGTGAAGATGGGACCAGGTTACCATCTCTCTGTACTCAGGAAAACGCAGCCCCCAACTTCCCAACTCTCTGGGAAGGAAGTACGTCCCAAAGCTGCACACTGAGGTGAAAAACATCCCCAGTCTGCTAGGTTCGGTGCCAGCAGCCGAAGTAGCGTGGTGTTAGTGTCCAAATTTTCCTGCAGCTCCAACACAGACGTGCTTTCTGGCAAGGTCAGCTCTCATCCAGCAGATGTAACCCCGTAGGGTTGCACTGGACCACATTAGAGTACAGACTCTTCTCAATGCAAACATCAATGGCTTCTTTTTTTCAGGCTCCAGGGGCAAAACATTTTGCACAGTCAGCAGACAGACTTCCACAAGTGAGTTCATCTTCTTTTTAAACAAGCAAGGTATAAATATGAAATCCAGCTAACAACTGGTCCAAGAGCTTTTTAAATGCAAAATAAGACATACATACTAGCAATCTTCCTAAGAGGTCCCACAAGGAAGGTCAGTTAGATTGCCCTACAATCTTGGGGTCTGGAAGACTGAATGCTGTATCGTACCTTCTCCCAATTACCTGAAAATAACTCCTGTCACACACACCACTTACCATGCAAAAGTCTTCAGACCAAATCCTTTAACGACTGCTGCCAACTCAGGTTTCAGTAACTCCTCTTTCCAAATTGCTGTCAATCCACCAGGTAATCCAAAAGAACCCACTTGAAATCACTGTACCATCTCTACCAACAACACCAGCAGTATTTTCAGCAGCAGCGACGATGGTCAAAGTATCAAGGAAGAAGAAAATTAGCACAACCTCTTTCAAGCAGGAAAACAGAGGGTGGACAAGCAGGCCAGCAAAACACGCGGACCCTTTCGGGGTAAAACTTACCATGCTCAACAAAGAACACCCTTGCATCATGGAAGATGTTTCTTTTTAAGACACGCCAGGTAGTAATTGGGAATAGCTGCCAAATGGCAAGCTGGTGGCTAGGCTACCTGCCTGGTACCTGCACATGGCTCTGAGCCCAAGGACTCCTTAAGAGTCCCTTGCAGCCAGCAAGATGTGTGCTGGTAGCTTGTACAGAAACAGACCTGCTCAGAACAAATCGCTACTACTGCTTTCAGATTCGAAGCACATAAGCTACAATTAAGATAAAACCCTTAATGAGAAAAGGAGTTGATAGCTCGGATGTTTTCTTCTAGCAGATAAACAAGAGGGAAGCCATTACATGAACTGCATGAGCACACTCGTTTGAGCACACCCTGCTCTGGAAAACAAGATTCTCATGTAGCAGGGAGGAGTTCAGCAGCACAGCCATCCCACAGTGAATCTACAGGTGGGCTGCAGAGACTTTCATTACCTGCTTCATGGGCTAGCACCCATTCAGTGGTTGCTCTTTGAAAATGACTCTAGTCTTGCAGAGGCCCACAATTTTTTAACTTCTCAAAGCATCAGACACAGCTGGGATCACCAAAATAAAACCACTGCTTTCCTTTCTCCTTCCAGTATGTTATCCTAGTGAAATGCTATTTATCTGCCATTCTGTTGATAAGATCTCAGCCCCTGCTCATTTTCAGGCTGCAAGCAGGAAAACCACAGTGGGGCTCCTTAAACCAACAGAAACTTTACAAGACCAGAGGCAGATCATCACACGACGAAGCTCACTTTAAATAAAAGCTGCCTGCTCCAGAGATTTCAATGCCCTTTGCTCAGATTAATTGACAAATGATGGATGGCTTAGTGGTCCCCGTTTACGTCAAGGACTCCTGCTTCAGTCTCCTCCATGCTGGGAGAAGGCAATAGTGTAAGAGGAGAATGATGGTATGCAGGGGAGCAGAAAGACTGTACAGTAGTAGTTTATCCTTTGTGAAAGGTGCTACACCTACACTACACAAGCACAGGCGTATTTTCCATGCAACACCTCTGTTAACAAAGTAAGAAAATAGTGTTGTAGCTGCCAAGGACTGGCCAGTGATTCCGGGTCAGTGAGGGCCAGGAGTCTTCAGTGCTGGAGCCACTCTAACTTCTTAGCCTTGAGACAATTTTCCTGTGATGGAAATGAGGTGGGCAGAAGCGATATAGTGGGGGGACAGGAAAAATGGCAAAGAGGAAAGGGTATTTCTGCATTCTACTGTTCACAAACACCATCCAGCAAAAGTACGCATACAACCAGGATCCCCTGCCTAGCTCAGCCCCAGCTCTGTGCTTGTGTCCAAGTGCTTCTCAAACTCCCCCAGCATCAAAGGCCTGCCAGTGAGTCCTCTGCACACAACAGCATCAGAGGGAACGGGTTCTTCCATGGCCTTTACAGACACAAATGAGCTAACAGATACACCCGTACTCTGCACAAAGAAAAATTGCTGCTGCTGAAACCACACACTTGAAAACCTTTCTAATGAAGCAGGTGTATTTGCTCACTAGCTAGCTACCGTGACTGGCTATGTCTGTTACAGGCGAGCAGCAACTCAGACTGACACCGTGAGAGTGTCAGGGCCTGGGAGAGACTTCCAAACCTTTTAATATAATTAAAGATGTGAAGTGCAGAAGTGACGATCTCTGGGTTAAATTAAGCTCTAAGTGATTTCCTGTAACTTGCACTGGAGTTAGTGTAAGTTTCTTTGAAGAGCGTTCAACACGCTTTTCCCAGAAACCATCACACATTTTAATTACTCCTTTCACACATCCAAGCACTTTATATGCAAGTCAGCCTTCCAGGCAAGTATCTTTTTAATAACCTTTTAGTTAAGCCTAGTAGTTTTAATTTCACCAACCATTTACTCTTCCCATTAAACAGACCTTTGCTCAAAACACTTTCACCATTATGCTCTTACAGGTACAAACTCCACCAATTGCAAACACCAAGAAGCAGAATAACTACATGTTCCCAATTACTGCAACTGTCTAAGCAGAACAGTCACAGAACATAAAGGTGTGCATAGTGGTGCAGTTTAATTGGATATTAAAACCCCCTACAGCAAAAGCACTGCACACCCGAGGGAGAAGCAGAATGCAGAAAGGGGGAGACTGTACCTGACAACTTCAAAACGGGTTTAGAAGATAAGGGTAGAAACTTAATGCATGATAGCTTCTGGAACGGCTTTGTCACCTTGCTATCCGCCCTCTCTCTAGGTCATTTCAAATTGTGTTGAACAGCATGGTCCCTGCAGAACAGCACTGATGACCTCTCTCTGCAGATCATTTACCCACAGCCCCCCTTCAGAAAGGATTTTTTCCATGCAAAGCTCCTTCCTCTTAGAGAGGCTAAGCAGCTCGCAGGTAAGACCGACCCCTTGCTAAGGGGTCCCATCAAAAGCCCTTCAGAATCCTAAGATCTACCTGCAGAGAGAAATTTGGAGAAGTCTCACTCACAGCTGTAGTGCAGAGCCAACCCGGCAGAGAGTTCTGTGTAACAAGAGCACATCATTTCAGAATCAACATAACACATCCCTAAGAAGCGGGACGCAGATCAGTTCCCTAATATGGAGACTTCTTTGAGGAATGGAATTAAAACGGCCCATTAGTGAGGTCGGGGGAATTAGTCTCCCGTTCACAATCAAGCTGAAGCGTTGCCGAGGACAGTGGTTCAGCTTGACCTGAGCCAAGGACCTCACATCAATCACTGCAACACCCACAACTCTACAAAACCTGCTCAGCTGTTGCACGGGTGGAAGGTGCTGAGCAGCCATCACCCGTAAACGGCATCACATTTAGCCCCAGTTCTGAGACAAGGAGCTTGGACTTCGTAACCCCACAGAAAGCCAGGGGAATGCAACAGTCATTTTCTACTCCGTGAAATATGCAAACAAACAGCACAATCTGTGCTTTACATAAAATAGCCTGGTAATAAACATAAAGGTACGTTACCCTGAAGCTTTACTCTCACTCTGCTGCACAACTTCTTCCTGAAAAGGCAGAATGCATTAGAAAGAAATTAGTGAAATTACAGGAGCTGGCAGAGGAAAGGAAGCAAAGCTTTCTGACACGGAAAGGAAATCAGGGCCACAACTTAAGGACAAACTGAATGCTTCTGCCACAGCGGTTAACAGTAGATTAAGTGTCATTATTAAGTTTCAAAGTTAAAAACCCCACTGCCATAACTGAGGCAATACATACGTAGTTGGAAGTTACAGCCTTCGGGCATTAGGCACCACCTGCCTGAATCTGCGGGGCTAGTTTCTAGGAAAATTTTTCTTCACTGAACATTTGAATCTAAATCAAAGCAAAGAGTCCAGCAGACACTTTGGGTAGGACTCAGACATGCCACTGAACACAAAACACGGTTTGCTTGTGAGAAGTTTCCTTATCACAGAACTGGAGGGACTGGAAGGGATCTTCAGAGATCATCTAGTCCAACCCCCCTTGCCAAAGCGGGGTCACCCAGAGCAGGCTGGACAGGACCGTGTCCAGGCAGGTTTTGAGTATCTCCAGAGAAGGAGACTCCACAACCTCTCCGGGCAGCCTGTTCCAGTGCTCTATCATCCTCAAAGTAAATTAATTTTTCCTCATGTTGAGATGGAATTTCCTGCGTTCCAGTTCGTGCCTGTTGCCCCTTGTCCTCTCACTGGGCACCACTGAGAAGAGCCTGGCCCCATCCTCTTGACACCCACCCTTTAAATATTTATAAGCATTGATGAGATCCCCTCTCAATCTTCTCTAGGCTGAAAAGACCCAGGTCTTTCAGTCTTTCCTCATAAGAGAGGTGCTCTATTCCCTTGATCATCTTTGTAGCCCTCTGCTGGACTCTTTGCAGTAGTTTTGCATGGAAATATTTAAATGAAGAAGACTCCTTTGCAATGAATAGCAAAGGTGGCTTAAATCTGGCCTTTCTCTTGCTCTTTGCATTTTGTGTTCTCAAACATCTGCTACTGTAATACTCATCTGTTCGGATTTAGAGTGCACGGTTTCATCAGAGACACAAATATAATCAAACCCCCCACTCCAAGAACATACACCGTCACAGTGAAAATAAATCTCTCTTTCCATCATTAACAGACATTCAACTAATCACACTAAAGGGATTGATACTCCCTTAAACAGAAACATTTATGAAATACAGATAGTAACTGCTGAGTTTATTAAGGAACTGTTTTGTGGTTGGTCTCTTGTGTTGTTTGTTTTTTTTTTTTAAATAACCAACACGATACTTCCCCTCCAAATATAAAAAGTACTAGAAAGAAAAACTCAGCAGAATGCAAGAAGAGAAGGGATAGAGGGACAACTCGGGACTGTTCTGACTTAGCAAAGACCTGCAACAACAGATCTCCAAACCCAGTGCCAAAGAGCCACCACACTGCAGAGGGCAGGGCCAATTTATCCAGTGACCAAGACTGCAGAGAGAAGTCTCACAGCCCCACGCATCCTTGCAAAAAGCTCAAGCTGGTGCATCGCCAGCTCAGTGAACTGGACAGTGCTAGCCCATGTGAGGGGTTTCAGTCTTCACAAGTCTCACATTTCATTACTCAGTGGTAATTAGGTTATTTTGTCCTACAAAGCCAGTTTAAAGCCAGCGAGTGCAATCTCTACCAGGACAGGTTCCAGAGATTGCCATGATGTAGCGGTCCCTATCAGCCACTGCTGGGAAATGGGTATGGACTGGCCAAAGCGCATGGAGTTGAGTGTTTTCTCCATCCCAACTGATCAGGCCTTGTTCAGGGAAGAAGCAACCCAGGAGACCACAATCACCAGCGAATCTTAAGAATTAAGATTTGTCCAATTTGTGTGTGCGCTCATGCCTCCGTAGGGTACCTGACTCGGTGAAGGAATGACCACAGTAATTGCAAGAGTAGGGCTTCTCTCCAGTATGGATGCGGTGATGGCGCTGGAGCGACGCCAGCCGGGTGAACGTCCCCCCACACTCCTCGCAATAGAAGGGGCGCTCCCCAGAGTGAGTCTGCTGGTGTCTCTTCAGCCTGAGCAGCTGGACAAACGCCATGCCACATTCCTGACACTTATAGGGCTTGTCTTGCCGGTGGATCACCTTGTGTTTAGAAAGCAGGTTAGGCTTATCGAAACCTTTGCCGCACGTTGGACAGGCAAAAGGTTTATAGTCATCTTCCTCAGACTTTTGGTTTTCTGCACAAGGCTGATCAGTATACTCAACAGTGTGCTGGTTACGGTGCACTATCGACCACGGGTTCCTAGCCATGCCATTTCCCAAGATCACCATGGAGCGCTCTATCTTGTGCACGTTGCGTAGGTGCCTCCAGACATCAGCCGTGCGAATGAAACCCTTGTCACACTCTGGACATTTGTGTGGCCTGTCACTAGAATGAATGAGTTTGTGCATCCGCAAATTTGCTGCGCGGAAGAACTCTTTGGCACAGACGGGACATCGGTATGAGTTTTCCACAAGGTGAGTTCGCTTATGTTCCTGCAGCTCACTCATACGCTGGAAAGAAGAACCACACTTCTTGCACCGATACGGCAAAGCTTCCTCAGAGACAGGCTCCGGGTCCTCATCAAACGCATCAGCAAGAACGGTATTTTCATTATCGTCACGTAGTCTTCTCCGTGGCTTCTTGGACCGCTCAGAGGAACAGTGCTCTATATCTTTACCTTCACACTGCACGTCAAAGTTGGTACTGGAGGGAACAAATACCCCAGCTGTACTCTCACCTCGCTTCTGGTAGTAGGTCTCATAGGTTTCTTTGTCTTCACACTGCAACTCTGCAGGAAGCTCCTGCTTACTTGAAGGTCCAGCAGAGTTGCAACGAGGACTGCATGTCTGTGAGTAATTCATGTCTACCTCCTTCTGGAGGCTAGATGCGTGGCCCCCCTCAGTGGTCTTTTGGGAATAATTTGAAGGCTTCTCAGCTGTGTCACAAACGCTATTCTCAGAGTCCCAGTCCACACTCACATCCATCCTCTGAGGCGTACGCTGTGTTCATCTGCAGCTCATTGATGATGTGTGTACCAAGAACTTCAGGTCTTTCATGGTGAGTCCCTCTCATTCTCAGCTCTCTTTACAGTTCTCCTCTGATAATAACGTAAGATCACAGGGAAGATTTTTTCCTGATTAAAAGAATAGGACAGATTATTAGTTATGCAGTAGGAGAAACACAATCATCTACTATCATATATGTAGAAAATAAACAGTCAGCATACAAAATACAGACACTTATTTAATGACGTTAAATCCTCTATCATAACCCAGTCTTCACTACAAATATAAATTGATAAATAAGTAAAATTTTAAATCCACCTAAAGATGAGAAATCTTCAGAACTCTGGGGTGTCAGCGCTTTAGGCAAAGTCCTACACTACAGCTGCCCCCACCACAGGTCTTTTTCCGAGGACTCATGCATGATCCTTGTTTTGATGTTGCTAAATGCAAACTAGGAGCATCAGTCGCAAGGTGTTTTCTTTCAGAAACTAGTTAGATAACATAATGAGACCTAGAAACTGTGTCAGTCAAACAGCCAAATCCAGAAGCAACCTACGGACGGGGGGCCTGGAGTGCTCAGGAGCTCCTTTGGCCTCCCATCTTGAGCAGCATTATTGTAACTGTCTTGAGGATATTTGGGGTCCCCGTGCCACTACCAGCTAGCACCATGCAAAGGGGACACATGAAGGAAAGACAAGAAACAGCTGTCCAGAAAGCTTACTAACCATCCTCCCAGGCTTCAAAGCACAGCTAGTCATCCTCCAGAGCTGGCCCACTGGAACAGCTTTGAATTCTCTGGGTAACCTCCCTTTGCAGACCAACTCCGCTAGCAGAAAATAAGAGCAATCATAATTGGTCAGAAATACCTGCCTGAGTCACAACCTTTCTTGTGAAGAAGCAGCTTTGATTCACTCCGTACCAAAGCGTGGGTTCCCAAAAGGTTTTCCACATTTGTCCCAGGCAGCCCCTGTTGACAGCAACTCCATGGGGAGCTTTCACCCACCTGGTTTAAACCTGCATTCACGCTGAATGTGTCTTAAACACTCTGTGTTTAAGAGCCGTTTAGATGTGGTGTTGGGGGATATGGTGTAGGGGAGAACTTTGTAGGGTAGGGTAGATGGTTGGACTCGATGATCCCAAAGGTCTCTTCCAACCTAGACGATTCTACGAATTGCTACTCTAAGCTCAGAAATTGCATTTTTCCCATCCTGATGGATACTTGGCTGCTCCTCCGACCCCCACCTTCTCCTTCACACCTACTTTCATATTCCCTTTACTCCCGCTGTTTCTTCACTTCCTTTTAACTGCTTTTGTCTGGGTAAGGCTTCTCTGAATATAAGCATGTAGTTACATAAAAGCACACACATGTAAAAATGTACTTATTTCTGTCGTTCCCTGCATACATAAAGCTTGTCCATTTAGCTTCAGTAGGTCCGAAGAGTTACAAAGGCACCAGAGCGACGTGCATTAAGTGAAAGATCTTATTCACATCTCGGAGAGCCCAGCTTCGTTTCAGACACAAGCTGCGCTTTCTTCTGCTGTGATAGCACCGAACAAGCCTGAATCAGTCTTCTTCGTTAGTCACCGCCTGGAACAGGCTGGCTCAAGTCACCCCCCCCAACTTCGGCCCGTTCCCACCAATTTAATAACGAGCGCATGAGAACCGCAAACTCTTCCTCACCTCTTTCCAGGGGCTGTGCCCCTCCAGCAGCGCTCCGCCAGGAACTCATCTATTCCCTTTGTTGAAGGAAAAAAAAGAAAACCACCCAAAAACAACTTTTCAGGAGAGGCTGGCACCGCTTGGCTTCGGGAAACTCCCCGACGGTGACCCCTCCGCTTTCCACAAGGGGGGGAATATTTAAATCGCAACGGGGGCTGAAAATTAAAATA
>VXAK01012929.1:4930-125260 GCA_013399435.1 Arenaria interpres | reverse complement strand
CCAACCTATGAGGCACAAAAGGTCTGGTTTGATTTGCATTTAGCAGCCTTCCCGACCTGAAGTATAAAAAACACAATATCATCTTCTTACACCGGGGAGGTATCACAGAACACTTACCTGAAATAGAGGCGTCTATTCTCCATCTGGTAGGAAAACAAGCTTAACATTTAAAACTGCCTGCAAGATGGGAGCAAATGAAGTCCTGAATGAGTGCAGAAGGGAACAGAATGTAATAAAACTAAGCAAGTAATCGCAGATAGATTACCTGGAGACACAGGCTAACGCCAAACAAACCAGGAGAGAGAGCTTAAAAATAACTGATAACCGAAGCACTGCTCCAGTGCAGAGTGAGGTAACAGGCCATCGCATTCCTGACATCTCTGTATTTGCTTTTTAGAAATGCTGCTGTTATTCAGATTAAAAAGCATCACTTGCATGAATCCAGCTAACATTATTGACATCATTTTACATAGACACACTCGATAAGTGCCTCTGTGACTTTGCACGGAAAGTAAACCTTACTTTACCTAAAGCGATCCCCTTGCCAAGTAAAATACAAGTTGTCCTATTTTTTTTTTTTTCCCAGAGAACTGAAACTTGAGGTAATGAATCAGAAAATGTAAAATGATCAGAAAACACCTGGAAAAAGAGGTTAAAATAGCTATTCTTGTTCAGCTGGAGAATCTATTGGTTATCTGTCCTAGATTTAATTAGTGAAAACCACAAAGATTGGCTAGCTCAGCACAAAATTTCTGACCTGAGCCAATTTCATATTTGACAGGATAAAATACCGCTCCTTAGAAGAGCTAGCTGAACAACACCTACGAAGCGTGCATGCTGATGAGCTTTCAGAGGGGAAATGGCTTTACAAACCCAGCCCCAACTAGAGAAAACATATGTGAGAGCTTCATCAAGTATAAGGAGTAGTCAGGGTGCAGCCTGGGTGTCGTTGGGTCCCCAGGATGGCCCTGGCGTGCGATCCTCACTGCTGTATCCTTTTGGGTGGCTTTTACACCAAAGGATCATAAGTAACGCAGAGCAGCCAACACAATCAAAGCTGCTGTCATAGGTAATAACTTCAAGATTCCCAAATTGCTTATAAGTACACGGTACCCATATAAAAATTAATGACCCATTGACTGCAAACAGCAAAGTACAAGGGAAAAAACAGATTTGTTGATATATCTATTTGCCATTTGCTGCCTGTCCTCACACTAAAAGTGTTTCTGGTTATGGTTGCTGTTAATTGCTTTTTATCTAACAGTGGAGCTAAGAGGTTTCAGCTGAAATGGGGTTTCACAGTGTTAGGCAATTACACAAACATTCAGATGCACAAAAAGTCCCTGGTTTGTAATCTGGGTAAGGCAGAACACAGCGAGTTATCTCAGGCCAAAAGAAAGGCTTCTGATCTGGAAAAAGAAAAAAAAAAAAAAAAAAAGAAAAGGTTTGACTGACCCAGGAAGCATCAGGGAAGGTGAAAAAAATGAATCACTGCCTCCTTGTGCTTCATCTGCTACAGCTCACAGATTAAAAATTCAGCCACGGTTGCCTGAATTTTAACTCATCTACAGGAACACACAGAAGCATCCTATTTTCAAACACACCACATCTTCTGAAGACATTCCTCCTAAGGAGGGCTTCCTTGTGTGGTGTCATTTTCTCCGACAGATCTGCTTTGGAAATTTCCTCTCGGGGCCCCTCCAAGTTGACAAGTGAATTCTCTGCATCGGAAATATTTGTTCAGAGGCTGCCAGGCTCATCAGTCACTTCCCTGAGAAGGAGGCGGTCCCGAGGGGGGATTCTGCTCTTCCCCCTCCTATTGCCCCTGTAAAAAGGGTGTTATGGAGGGGACAATGACTACTGCCACATACCTGGGCCACTTACCTCTTTGTGACACTTGCTTGTTTCTCTGTGTCAGGGCTGGGAGTAAGACTGCTGCCTGGCCTTGGTCCTCACAGCCAAACCACAAACACCCGAAAGGCAAGAGAGTAGCCTGGACTGCCCTGAGTAGGACTTCCAGCCGCAGGTCTGGGGGTTAGGAGGGATAAGACATCCCTCCTGACTGCCATCCACTGACACGGGGCTAATTATTTTAGATATATCCAGGCAGAAGAGAAAAGCAAACATCCTCCTGCCCCCCTCAGCATGGGATTGTTTAGAACACACCTTTGGTCTGATGGCAATTCTTCATGGTCTGTACAAGTGATTTATGGCATCCCCATACAGCATCATGCGTGGACGAGGAGAGGATGGCTGGATCTCAGGCAGCATCTAGATGGGTGGGTTACCAAAGGCCTTTGACAGCTCCTGATTTGCTTAATGAAGAGCTCCTTCCTACAGCTCTGACTGCCGCTCCATCATTCACCGTTAACAAAGCACTTAGGTGTCTTATCTCTGAACAGAGAGATTTTTTGTGTACACATAAATCAGCCTCTCTCTAGCAAGAAAGCTCAGTTTTCACCTAGCCAGCTCTTTCTGAAAGCGAAGGCTGTGCCACAAGAAGGAAAAACACCTTCCCCTTTTCATTCTCAGACACACTATATGACAGTCTTTTATCTTTCAAATGTTATTTACTATTTTTCATGCCATGTTCACCAATTATTAAAATTATTTTGCTTAGAGACAGGCAAAGTATAGTGTAGATTCTTCTCGTAGTTTTTTCATCTTCTGTACTTTTGTCACACAAATGAAGACTTTATTTCATCTCTTTGAAAGATGGCTAAGGACTCATTTGTCATGATTATTCCACTTTTAAGCTGGTGCTGCTCTGCTACACATCCAAAACCAGAGGAACCCAGTGGCGAACATGTCAGGTTTGGAAAGGTGTCACAGGAGAAAAAGTGTTATTAGTCCATCCCACTAACAAAGGTATCATGCTGGATTTTCAGCCTCAACTGTTACTGCTGTGTCTATGGTTTCTGAAGCCAAAAGGTGAAGATTCATTAATTAACAAAGGAAGCTGGAAGATAATCTTGTGATTAAGTTATTGGAGTGGGACCTGGGAGAACTGGGTTGATTTCTCAGCCCTGGACTGGTTGCTATGTGATCTTATTCAAATCACTGCATGGAGATAAGCGCGAAACGTTGGTAGTGCCAGCTCCCCATAGGCTGCAGGCACTGCGGGCAGGGGCTGCTGCACATGATATTTTTGTTATTACCAGCTGGAGCCTCTCAGTGCTGCTGTAAGACAAATGGAAATGATGTCTTACGACACTCTTGCCCTCAACTCTAAACCTGTTTTGCCTTCTGCAACCGGCCTTTGCTCCAGCTTGCTATTTTTCCAGAATCTCCTATGATTGACTAAATCTCTCCTTTTAATGTTTTTCCCCCTTTCTTCTGTTTCCTAGTGAATGTCTTTACCTTCTGTCTGTTGCAAATGTGAACTGTTTTAATTAGGTGCTGTTGAAATGTCTTTTGCAGTTTGGCATCCTGTTTGGTTTCGCTCCTCTCGTTCTCTTTGCAGTTCTGTTTCTTCCCACATTGCTTATGTTTTCTTGTTTGTGGAAGCTCTTCTTTATATGCATAATTTAATCATGCTGCACTTCAATTTCATCTCTAATAAGCATAAATAGGGAAAAGGGCAGCTGAAGCCCATCTCTCCAGATGCTCCTTAAATAGTCCCCTTTTTCTCTAGCATGTTCCTCAAATGTTACGGGTTTCCAGCTGAACTCAAGGAGAAAGCACTCAGCTCAGCTCAATGGATTTGTTGTATTTTTAATTATAGTCTTAAATGACTTAATTCCTTCTATAACTTCAGGGACCATACTGAGTCTATACCTTGAAACAAGGTCTAGAAAGGCAGGGAACTGCTCAGGAAACTCAACAAAAAACCAAAACCTCAGGGGTGGTGCTATTAAAGCCAGTTCCTCATTCCCTCCTTTTCCTGTCCCAGGGCTGAACTACTAGATTTTGGTTTTGTTTAAGTTATCCTTATTGTGTCAGCAGCAAACCTATGTGATCTCTTCTCTCCACAGAAATTCACTACTGGTGTCTTGCCACTCCATCCTCAGTGCTCTCATCTGTGGTCACTGCATATCGCAAGTCATTTTTCTATATTAACCAGATCGCTGTTGATCTAGTTACATCCAGCTTATCTGGGGAAGTCAGTAATTTCAATTAAGCTGTGTTATGCATTTACTTCTAGTTTTATAAGAGAAGACAGACTTTCCCTTTTATTCTTCCTGATCTCCAACAGCAATACTACAAAAATCATAAAAAATAGGGCTGAAGTGAACTGCAGAGGTCTGGTAGTTCACCCTTCTAACACAAGGGCATGGTCATCTATGCCAAAGTCTTCTCCAGAAAGAGAATTTTGGCAGGCTCCACACACGAACCTTTCAGATGCAGCTTCTCTAATCTCTCCCACGATCTGCTCCAGCATTTACCTTGTACCTATCATGACCATGTTTTCTTTGCCCCCTCAGTCGTGTTCAAACTGCATCTGCTTTGCTATTGTTTAAGCCTACTACTTCTTCTCCCACCCAGAGCATGTGTGACAAATGTGATTTTTACAAATGTGCAGTCTGTTACCAGATCTCCCCGCTTACGTTCCTTCCCTTGGCTGCTGACCTGGCCCAGTCCCCTACAGAAGTGGCAGAGAGCAAGCAATTCAGCCACCGAGCAGCCTAGGGCTCGGCTAAAATCAACCCCACCAAAAAAAGAAAAGGACAAAAAAAAAAAAAAGGTGTTTGCGAAGTAAGGATTAGCAAGAGGAATTTTAGGAGTAGTGGAAAAATTAATAGCGACACTTCTTAAAAATTCATTTTTCTGAAGTTTGACATAAGCCAGTCAGGCAATCGCCTCCTATCATGTTATCAGGGACAACTGCCTTGCTGCAATGAAATCATTTAGCCATGCGTGGAAGAAGAGAGGATTAGACAGAAGACAATTTGGTGTGTGATGAATGGGATTTACAGGCAAACCTGCACGCCGCACAGTCGCTGCCCTGCCTCCATCCATGGGAGGGTGACAAATACGGAGCTGATCTCTGGGGCACTTTGTCCTGGTGCTGACGCTGGTCGAAAGGTGAACGAGACCATCAGGGTCTCCTTTGTGCTTTGGGCTATAAACAAAACCTTTTGAAGGTGCTCCGGGGTGGGATACTCGGCTTTTTCCTGATCCTGGGAAGTACATAGGCTTATCCCTTCTTCCACACCTTCTTCGCAGGAGCACACCAGTGTGACTGTCCACAGCTAACTTGGTGCAGCAATTCCACCTCTGCAGTTAGGAGTTCCGTTTTAATGCTTCCTAGCACAGGTAAAGAAACTATTTTTTAGTCTTGTGCCATAAACAAGCTAAGTGAGGACACATCCCGTAGCTTTTCCTCCAGTGAACAGCACTTCATTCACTGAGTGCTCCCAGGTCGATCCTGAAGGGACACCTCTTGAATCTGAACCCTTCTCCTCTGAATCGCTTGTTGGAAAAGCAGCAGCCGTGCACTGCGAGCTGAGAGGTCTCTTCTGGGCTCACGGCGAAACCCCGAACTATTAAGAAGTGAACTTTCAGCTACAATGGATGAAATCTGTGCCCTAAAAATCAATTCCTTCAGCTGCATTTTTCAGGCTTCCTTTGGCCACTTTGGAGGATTCAAAGCCTTCATCCAACTTGTGGCTTTTTTCCCCCAGCAATACACATGTCTTTTTCAATTCAGGCTCCAGCCAGAGACGAGAGGGGCCAAACCACCAGGAAAGCCTCTGGGGTAGAGATGGCTCAGGCATGAGCAAAAGGCTTTTCAAGAAACCCTTCTCAGCACAGGTTCCTGCGCAAGTTCTCAAACCCAGCATTGAAGTGACCTCCAGAATTACCCAGCACACTATTTAACTAGTGCAGACTCCGACACATTATAGCTCATGCTTAATTGAAGTAGGAGAAGCCCTGGGTAATTTGGCTCTGACAGGCACCGTGACATTTTCTTTTTACAAGGGGAAACCTCAAAGACGTTCATGCCTGATAAGGTCTGACTGTTTCCACGGTTCAGATTTACAAAGGAAATAAGTAAAAATATCTACAGCTACTGGAGAAGAAAAGGAAGCCCTTTTGCTGTGTGGAGTGGAAACCCTAGCTCCAAAATTCAAGCAGCTAAAATCACTAGTTGCTTTTCAAAATGCTGGCCAAACAGCTGCTGTTTGACATTTGTGCGTGCAAAGTTACTGTACAAAAAAAAAAGCAGGAGAGACGTGTTTGGAAGCACAGCGGTAGCTGCATGCAGAAGAAAACACATGGCTCCTTCCAGCCCAGATTGTGTCATTTAATGTGCGTCTGGATGGCGGAGCTGGAGGCATCGCATCCGACGTGCTCGCTGCCTACGGAAAAAACGCCCGGGGTAAAGCAGGTCGGTGGTGTTAACACCAACGGTGGCATCACACGGGCTGCGCCAGCTTTTGGCCATCTCATGCGCCTCCCATCAGTGCAGGAAAGCTCAATAGAGGATGCTGTGTAATATGGATGCTTTCTTCCTGATCCTGGGTGGAAGCCAGGACTCCTCCAGCCCTCATGGTGGGTCTGTTCAACATCACCGTGTCTGCAGGACCAAGTTCACTTGTGACAGCGAAGACGCAAAGGGTGAGCTCCGGTCTGATGGAGGGCCTGATATGTTGTGCCGTAAGAGAATCAGCAGCCATGGGCAGAGAGGAGAAGGATGCCAGGAGCATTAATATAACCATCAGGGAATCGTTAGAAGTGAAGATGACATAGTTAACTAAATTCAGGGTGGTACTGCAGATTAAGTGCGTGCCACTAAGCTGATGAAAGCGCAGCCTGCGTTCCAAGAGGGCCTCTCGCTGCAGAGTCAGCAATCAGCTCGTTTTTGCTGGCCAGGATAACGGTAATGGTGGGGCAGCAATGCCAGTGAGCAAGAAATACTCTGAGAAATGTCAGGGGACCCTTAAAATAATGCTAAGATACTACATCAGGAAAGAGGTGTAGATTAAGCCATGAAAGCTGACCTGTGGGATCAGGCCCATTCTCCATCAGAGCAGAAAGTCGCACGGTCGCCAAGATGTTCAGCTACAATGGAACAAGATTGATAGGCACTTAATTAGAATGACAGAAAATGGGGAAAACAAGTGAAAGATGAAGCCCTTTAAATGAACAGATAGCAAACCTCAGCGACCAGGGCCTCTAAACCTACACCAGAGAGAAAAAACGTAGTGCTGATCTGGCAGTGGAAGAAAAGTCAAGAGGAAAGAGTGCTGGGTGCTCCAGATACACCATGAGCTACAAGGGTACCTGGAGTCAGGCTTCTCCTGCTGCTTCCTCCTGGGACGTCAGGAGCTGGTCTGTCCTCTGGGAACGGGAAGCTCGTCCTGGCCGTGGCAGCAGGATGAAGCTCTGGAGCTCTCCCCTCCCTTCAAAGTTATCCCCCGACTGCCAGCTAGAATCCAGACACTGCAAACTCCTTAGCCTATTCGCCTTCATCAATATTTTAACAGATATTGGTTTTTACTGTAAGAGACATCACTTCTTGTTAATTAGAGTGCTGGAATGGCACTGGCAGGCAGAATACCTTGGCTCCAAACAAACCCTGAGGGGAAAAGGGAAATATATTCCTAAGAACAACAATTGGAAAGAATCTAATTCAATAATAGATTTTGTTTGGTATCATTCTGGCACCAGCAGTCATCTTCCTGTTATTTTTAGGTTCTGATGACGCCAACAGGTTTTGTTTTTTTCTTTATGGGGTTTTATTGTTGCTGTTATGCAAAAAAAAATCCCAAGGAGAAAATTTCCATAGTTTAATCACACTAAATGAAATTGCAATTATTTCTAGAATTTAAGACTTCGTACCTCTAGATCCCCAGCAAAATACACAGCGGTTTACCTGAGTCCAGAGAAGAGGATAAGGACTTTTTGGTTGGCTTTTGGGGAAGGATAAAGGGATGTGACAAGGACAGAAAGCAAACACATATTTACTTAGAGACTGACAGGGTTTTAGATGAAGTATATTACACAGTCCAAGAGGCAGAATTTGTGTTTATAAATACAAAACAAACATCAAAATCATCTTGTTTCATGTGACAGCCTCTTTCTTTGTGTTTTTCTTTCCAAGGGATTAGTCACGGAAGTATTTATTTGGGGATATTAGCTGCAGTAGCTATACAAACCAGGCACCAAATATTACGAATGCCTGGTCCAGTATTGTTTGTGCTTTCCACTAGGTCGTGAAATTCTTGATCTGTAAAAAAATGCGTGTTTTGAAGAGCTTTTCCCCATGATTTCCTTTGCTTTGTGCATCACGAAGACTTATTTTTTTTTGCGTGCACTAGGTGGCTTGACAGCAGGGTGTGGATTGCAAAAGCAGCCTAAGTCAGGAGGGGCTCCCGAGGAGAGCAAGGGTGAAAGGAAGAGTATCAGCATCAGCTGTGCAGCCCCGCACTCGGGGTGCTGTGATGGTGAAGAGGTGTACTTGTTGAACCCCCAACCCTTTACCTTTATTCAGGAGCTGTCGCAGACAGGCACGGTCAATTGACCACGACAGGGGCCGTGCAATTCCTAAACCGCGTCACACGACGCAGACACCCACTCACCGAGGTGCGAAGGGATGCTCACCTAGATATAAGCACACCCACAGCTCAGGGTCACAGTCCAGCTGAGATATCTCCATCCTCTTTCCAATTGCTGCAGATTTCTTATTCTTCAGTGGAAAAACACCTCTTCGCACGTTTCATTACTGTGGTGGAGCAAGCAGGGAGGGGTTTCACTGAACACCCCCATCTCTTCCCAGCACTGCTTGGCCAAAGGAGAAGCAAGAGGGAAGCAAAGACCATCAGATGATTCCCTTGGAGCTGCATGTCCAATAGTGGCAAATTCCAGACTATGAAAGGACATTATTGTTCCAGGGCTGGCCAAAATGAGAATTAACCAAACCCTTACAAATGAGGGAATTTTTACTTAGGGACAGCAAGATTCATATCCCCTCATTGCATTTACTGCCAAGACTGAGGCGTTTTCTGTTCTTGCTTCAGCGCTTGGGATAAAGAGACATTGGTTATAAAACTGCTTGGCTATAAGGAATAAGATGCAAACTATAAATTCATGGTTTTCAAGAGTTTGTTCAGCTTAGATGTCACTTCTGTGCTCTGAATTACACAAGATCCTGTATTTTTAAAGGGTTAATAACTGGGGAATTCTTTCTGGTTTGGGCTTTTTTTTTTCCCCCTTTCTTTCTTTTTATTTTCTTTTTTATATTTTTATTTTTACAATTACAAAAGGTATTTGCAAAACATTTTTTTTTCCCCAGATAGCTTCTGGCTGCTTTCAAGCTGAAATTTGGCAGTCGGCATGCATTTCTTATTCAATAATAGACACAGATTCTGCACTTTAAAACTAGTGGTGGGTACAGACCCAAGAGATTTTTTTTCTTTTCTTTCAAATCTGCATTAAAATCACACATGACTTTTTTTTTTTTTTTTTTTTGGTCTTTAAAGCAAAAGCTACAACAGAAAACCCTAGGATGTGTATTAACAACAGCCAATTAGCCACATATTGCCTGGGCGGCTCTTGCAGAAAGGATTTTTATCAATAATGAAGTCCTGAAAGCTGATGAATTTTACAGCGGGATGATTTAATATTGGGGAACCAGAGTACCTCAGATGCAAAACAGAAGTGAGGATGTGTGGCTTTTTGTATCGCTTGGACACTTGCCCAAAGCCAGCCCCCGTCAGGCTTTACTGTTTGCCAGTCAGTTGGGGTTTGGCGATGGGTGCCCGTGGGGTGAAGGATTTGGGAAAGGGATGCTCGTTAACATTGCTGGAGGGGAACCCCTTGGCTCATCCCGCTCCCTGCAGGCTTTTGCATTCATCACCTATTTCCCTGGAGGGAGGTACATCAGAGAAGAGGGAAATGTGCATGTCTAAATTTTAACTTTGAAGTGGGGGGAATATGGCAGTTGTTTTTTTTTTCCTGGAGCTCCTTCTTATCCCTCCCTCCCTTTCCCACCCCAAATATCTTTGCAAACTTTTTAAAACCTAGTTGGTTTGAATATGCACAGGCTTCTTAGAGTTTGCTCAGACCAGTGCCTTCGGGTAGCTTTTTGAAAAACATGAGAAATTAACATTTGAAAAGGTATTCCCACACACTCTTTGAGCAGGAAATGTGGCTTCCTTCTCCACCCACTTTATCACTAAGCAGCTTGGAGATAAATAACGGAGACTTTCATGGCCATTGTGGGTAAAAACCATCACCCGTGCTGGGATAATCTCTCAAGCGTGTCTTTGCTGAGCAGAGAAATTGGACGGGGAGCTACACCTAGATATCCATGTATTGTCTCAGCCATTGCAGAGAGCCGCCCACAGACCTCTGCTTAAAAGAGGGTGAAATGGGAAATGGAGTAAATCAAGAAAACCACATCCAAAAATACTCACTTTTCAGCCAGTGCTGGCCCTGCCAGGTCTCTGCTGCTGGACACCGCACCAGCCATTGGCACTGGGTGAGGCTGGAGAAGATGCTCGCGTTGCCCGTCCTTCTTATATACGTCCTGGGTCCAGACACACAACCAAGTTATTGGCAGCTTAAAGCTGCCTCCTGGCATCTGCATGGGCGGGTGGTGCCTGCCCTGGGCAGGGCAGCTTGCTTTAAATCACTGTCCCTTAAGGCATCATCACATGAACATGCAGAGCTTGGGTCTAGGACCTGATTAGTGTCCTTCCTCAGGCTGCCTGTCTTGTGCTGACAGATCAGCTTGCTTTGGGTGAGCACGGGGAAGGGACTAAGGGCCTTGAAGGAAGGACATACCTTGAGACACAAAGTTCAGGAAAGGATCATGGGAAAGCTTTATGGGTAAAAAGCTAACAAATATTTTAGGCGACCTACTGCACCAAACATGGAGACAAAATTTAGACTGTTGGAGTGCAGTATCTGGGAGCCAGAGCTCTCCTGAAGGGCACATTGCAATGCTGCCGTAACCAGGTAACTGTGAGCAGCACCTTCACCAAAAACGAAATCAAAAACAGACCCAGTTTGCCATCCAGGCCTCAGTGTTTTCTTGCCCATTTTTGCATGTGCACCAATCTGCCAAGCCAGATGTACAAATGTGTTGTGTGGGCAAACAGGCACTTGTATGGGCAAACACTGCCTTGTTCTTGTGGGCATGAAATCAGGCAGTGCACAGAGGAGATGAGAAGAAGCAGGGCTGGGTGAAGGGACAAAAAACCTTTCCTCTTCTCTCCGACACCACGAGCCCGGGATAACTAAGCTCAACAAGGCTCGGAAAGATGGTCAGTGCTGCAGGACCTCTTTTCGACCGGTTTCCCCAGAGGGCTGAACCATCCAGCCTTGCTGGCATTGCCATGGGGTTTGACAGGCTCCCAATGCCTACCGTGAAAGCCGTGCTTAACTGAGTCACATCCAAGGCGATATGATGTGAAATGAATCACATCAAGGTGCTTACCTCATCTCATGTATGGATTCCTGTCTTCCTCAGGCTAAGAACACTGTTTATCTTCTACTATCTATGAATAACATTGTGTAAGGCATTAAAAACAGGTGTGAAATAATGTATTTGCTATGCTTTCACAAGCTAATTGGGAGTATTACAACAAATGACTAGGTAATTAACCAGTGTTTCAACCCCAGTAATCACGTATTGTAGTCCTAGCAAAACCACAGACTCTGTAATATTGACTCCGTTTGGAAGGAAGCCCCATTAGCCTTATCGTCTGAATCCCTGTTCTTAAAGCAAATATAATTCTCCCAGAAACAGCAGCGGGAAGGAAGCATTTTCCATGCTTGGTGCCTTTGGAGCACCCTGAAGATGTCGATCTCCAAACATCAGCCCTGACAGCTCCAGGGGAGCAGCCCCTGGGCTGTGCCTCTTGGCAAAGCGGGTAGGGGAACGGGTGAGATGGATTTCATCTAGAGGAACCAATGGCTACAGGGTGGCTACTACACATGGCTGGTTTGGGCTGAAGACAAAGAATTACTGAAAGAAAAGTGGGGTGGGGAGAGAGAGAGATCTCTTACAGCACATCCTTCCACCCTCCACGGGCCAAGGAGCCTCTGGCCAAAGCGATGGGCAGCTGGACCAGCTCTCAGTGGGGAGAAGAGAGCAGCTTCTGGTCAGGGTGGAAGACTCTCCTTCCAGATCCAGAGTGCCAGGTGCCACCATGCAACTCACCTTTGTGTCAAAGGCCAATTACCTCTGATTCAGCGCCCAGCTCACCCTGTCTGGGTGAAAAACAGAAACAGCTTTGAGTGTCCTAAACCCCCCCAGGATATGAGTATTAGTCTACTGCAGGTTGCTGTGGATTCAGTAGCCCCCGCAGCCAGCGCAGACCCTGGGAAGGCCCAGGGTTGCAGGATATGAAGGGTGACTCGCGGCAGAAGGAGCTGACAAACACAGCTCCCTCCTGCAGCTCTGAGCACGCTTTGGTGCACTGCTCCGTCTGATGCAGCGGATGCCAATCTGGCGCTGAATTCCTCCCTTTAAAACATTCCTCTCTCGGCTCCTAAAACATCCCCCTCCCTCCCCAAAATAAACAAACAAGTTAGGAAGCTCACGAGCCTGGGAACGGGGCTTGCGGGCAGGAAGCTCTGCGTGATGATGGAGCTCCAGCGTCCCACGAAGGCGGGGGCTTGTGCATCCTTCTGTCTCGTGGTGGTTTCCGGCCCCTTCACGTCACACCCTGCAGCTCCCGCTCCCCCCGCACCACAGCTAGCGCGGGGGTGGCTCACATGGACCCCGCAGCAATGTCATGATGGGTGCTGTCAGGACACGGAGACAGGACTAGCATTGGATGACCTTCCAGAGAGCCAGGGTGCTTGTAGGGCTGGTAGCTCACTGAGGAGACATGAGATCTGTGTTATTAACTCTGGGCAGGAATGATTTACCCCCCTGCCTTCAACACCACAGTGCTCCTCTGGTGCAACTGGGACAGGAAGAAGGGCTGTGTAAGCCAGGCATTGAGTCCTCACCAAAACTGGGGGGAGCCAAGGAGGGATCTGGTTGATCTCAGCCTCCGTCTCCCATGAGCGAGGGCAGGACCAAGGGATGCTAAGGCTGCTCCCATCCGTGCCAAGAGCCAAGGCAGCTGAAACGTCTCTCCTTGCCTAAACCTCATCTGCCCTTTACAGGTCTCTGCCTGCCTCCTTCCTTGACAGCAGCGAAGCAAAGTGAAAAACAGAGGCTTTATTACAAACAGTACCTGTTTCCATAGAGATTTGCTTAGAAAAATGCACGAGACAAAGATGGAGGTTAGCGAGGAAAACACAAGGGCTTGTCCTTGTGCATCACAGGAGATGTCTCACCCGCCTGTGGCATTCAGCAGCCTCCAATCTCCTGGATGGGGCTGAGTGCGGGTGCATGGCAGCCCATCCCCACTGGACACAGGAGCTGGTGTCCTCAGCCACAGCAGATCTTCTGGCAGCCCCGGGCACCCCCAGCCAACCCTCTCCAGAGCTCAGGGGTAAACGAGAGGATCCTGGCTGTAAAACGGCAAGAAGATTAAAGGCAGAAATGACACCTTCTTAAGGGAGAGGCTGAAAGTAGGAGGCAGAAAGTTGCCATCCTGCCACTGCCTGCGAGGGGCACGGGCAGCTCAAGGCTTGCCCGTCCAGCAGACACAACATCCCACCCCACCACTGCGACATCGCCCAGCAGCTGCTGGGAGACACCGTCCTGCATCCCTGTCGATGCTGAGCGATGCTCAGCCTCTGATTCACCAGCCACGGCTGCTCTTCCCCACGGGACGGGCCAGCGTAGCCCCGGCATCGGTGGCTGCCTCTGCCCGGCTCTCCCTTCGCTGGGTGTCTGCTGAGGAGAGCCTTTACCCATCTCTTCTCACGTGCTTGGCGCAAGCCGGGCCACACGCACCCCGGGTACAGCTACTGACACCCACGGTGTTATCAGCAGAGTGAGAGCTGCCGCTTCTCTTTAACGAGGGAGATTAGAGAAGCTTCCTTGACCCTGCAGAATCCAGGATTTTCTTGTTCTCCTGGCAAATCATGATGCCTCAGGTGGCGATAAAAGCACGGATGCAATTAGATTCTCTCCTATTCGCCTTTAATCAGCTCTCTGAGGAAACAGGCTCTGTAGAAAATTGTTGCAAACACTTGATTATTTCCACAGCTTTCCAGAGAAAGAGTTGCAAGACAGGCAGGCAGAACGGAGGAAAAAAGTGGGAAGGGGCAGGCTTGAAAGATTCTACAGCAGTTCTCACCGTAAGTAGGTGATATTGGCTTAAACTGAAGTACTAAGCTACTAAGAAGTAGCTATTCCCCTCACCGGGTAAAAGGGTGGAGATATGCTGGCCCCACACATTTGGTAAAGTATCTAAGGGGATGTAAACGAGGAATTAAATAGATGAGACTTTCTTAGACCATGAGATGTTGTCTTGAGGAAAGGTAAACAAAACCCAAGAGCCTTTCCAGGGCAAGGGCAGGGGGATTGGCATCGGGGATGCTGGCACCCAGCTAGCGAGGGTAGACTGCCAGGGCACGTGTCTGAGCCAAGGGCAAGGGGTGCTCGCACCAGGATGTGGTCACACGCGCTTTCACGCACGCCTGCTCCTCCGAAAGCAGAGCTCCTTCCCCTCCACGTAGCTTGAACATTTGGGAGCCCATGGGATGACTTCAGGCCTCGAGGAGTGCCTGCTTCTCTGACAGGGAGCCAAAGACGGGTTTTATTCCCACACTCAGATAACATGTACTGGGCTGATCCATGAACAAAGGGGTAACATTGCCTCCTAACAGAACATCCCCAGAGAGAATTGGCTGTTTTTACGGAACAGGGATGTATGAATGGCAAACAAATTCCTCAGCTAAAGAGACCCACGGATTCACAAGAAGAAAATTACAGCAGTCTCAAGAGGGGCACAGGCTTTGCCGCAAAGGGAAACAGACCGTTTGGGGGCAAACGAACCTTCTCCTTGAAGAACAGCAATGACTCAGCTCCACCAGCCGGGAAAAACAACCAGACGGAGCTGGGCACTATCTCAGCACAGGAAAGCCTCGCTGGGGAAGGGGCAGGAGGCGGCCGCCACTCACATCCAGCCTCTGTGAAGCACACCAAGAAGAGCAGCCAAGTGTCCTGCTGCACCTTCCAGCCAGTGGGTCAGCCTTCACCGTCACTAACACTCTCCTGGCCACCCTGGAGCCCTCGGTGTCACTTTGATCCCGCTCCTCCTGGCAGACAGAGCGGCAGCCAGGGTTAAGCCCAACTGCTACTAGTGCTACACTCCCAACAAGCGTGTTCGCAGGCACACACCGCCTACGGAGGGGGAGAACAGTGGTGTATCAGCTTTTCCAGACAGGGCTGGGAAATTAAAATGCAAACAAGATTATTTGGTATTATCTTAGCTGGGCACATTGAGAAATCATCTGGCTTTTGCATTCCTGCAAAACAAGAGATGCTCTCCACTGGCAGGGCCTCACAGCTGCCTCTGCATAGCCCCTCCTTAAAAAGAAAGAAATTCATCCACCCTTGGCACAGTCTGCAAGATCAGCACCAAAGTAGACACACGGCAACAGATACCTGCAGAGTGATAGAGCATCACTGCAGAAAGGGCGAGGACAAACCACTCTGCACATTCCCCCAGGCTTATGATGCCCACACAGATGTGGCATCACAGAGAACAAACCAGAAACTCAGGCCACTTGGCCCTCCAGGCAGCAGCTGGTACTCCCGGGGAAGGAGAGCCGTGAGTCTGGGTCATCTATCCGTGACAGTCCCAGCACTTAGCAGACACATGGGGACAGCTGGAAGCGCAGTAGACCGAAGGGAAGAAGGAGCAGGTTTCATTTAAAAAACACAGACATTGTATTCACTTGAATGCTTCAGTTGAAGTGATCAAAGCCCTGGAGGACCCACACCTGGATGAGCAGGTTGTCAGGCACACGCTGTGATTGCTGGTGTGTGATTCAGCCCAGAGAGCTCCTCTTCCTGACTCAGTGCTGAAAGATCACTGCCGAAGAGCCACTGGGGTCTCTGTGGGAGAGGCTGTTACGAGACACTCATGGCTATAGCTGCTGGAGAGCTTAGAAAATGCCAGAATCCCCTTTTATAGGAGGTCCTTGCCCTGCTGCTCCATGAAGCCCCCGCTGGGTGAGCTCACACGGCTGCTGGAGCCTCATGGAGTACCTTGAGTCATCTTTTTCAGCTGCAGCTGCAGAGCCATTGTCATGTAGCCTCTTTTGTTGACTGGGGAAGCCACACAAACTTCCATGTGGCAGAGAAGCCACACTGGGCTTTTCTGACCAGAACGTGCTGCATGCATCTCCTGAAATGCAGACCCTTGTGACATCCCGGATTTGACCAAGTCGCAGAGCGTGGGCCGATTGCCGGGCGCGCTTTGATTATCTGTGGAAGGATTTTTAGGTTTCATCGAAACCTAAAACGAGCTGCCAGTCGTCCTCGCCCCGGGGAGCACCACACCAGCCAAGACGAGGCACGGGCAGCCAACCAGGCATGGAAACAACCCGTCTGCAGGGAGCCAGCCTCGTGCCAGGCGAGCTCAATCTGCGATGGGCAGGCAACCGCTGCCTCGCCAGCGAGCGAGCAAGCTGCCCACAAGTATCTCCTCTCACCAAAGGCACGCTCTGATCTCTCCAACACTGAGACCTCACGTTATCAGGTAACTCATGCTTGGAGCCAGAGCCTGGACGCTCAGGACTCAATAACCACCTCTACTTAAAACCTCCTTCTGCCATCGATGAAGCTATCCGTGCCTCCATAAAATAAGACTTGCCTCTCCCACCCTGAGCTGACATGTTTCAGGGAGCAAAGGTTGTCTCTTCCTGTGTGTCCAGATGGCACCACCCCCAGGAGCCCCATCTCCGCTGAGAGGCAGGCTGTTAGGGCAGCAGCAAGCCCGGGACTTCTTGACAGGGCTGGAGGAGCACTGAGAGAGCTTTTGGTGCAAAAGTGACGGCGCCTTGCAGACATCTGCCATCGTGACCGTGTGAGCTCTACGCACGAGCATCGCAGCTCTGTGAAGGGGTGTGAAGGAGCAGCTGCTGGGTGGCAGCTCCCTCCTTTCATTTCCTCTAGGAGGAGTTCTTCCTCACGCTCCTGGAGATGGTGTTTCTTAGGCCAGGGTCTGCATGGATCACCTCCAGCCCTGCTGCTCTCTCTCCTCCATTTTGCTTTTGCCCTCCCCTTTCTTCCTACACGCGTCACCCATTTGATTGCGCGGTGACCTTTAATCCCGCGTTGCAGTCTCTTCACCCAGTGGCACCGAAGAAGTCAAACAAAGCTGAGATGTAGATTAATAGACCAAAACCCACTAAAAAAAAACCCAATAAAAATCCCACCAGCTGGTCCACCCCCCAGTTCCCAAGCCACTGACTGCAACCAGCGCTGCTGTGCTAACACCAGGAGAGCTATCGCCTCTGCCAACTGCCCAGATTGTCCCAGCAGGTCAGCGATACAGAAACTCATGGCCACTTAGTGCATCCACTCCTGAGTACACCACAGGACTCAGGCTTCTGCCAGAGCCCTAGAAATGCAAATTAAAACATGGCTGTTCAAGGGAGATTTTGCTGTTCCCAGGCTCTAAACAAGAGCCGCATTTCACATCTCTCCCCACATGCTGCACGTCAGGCACACAGCGCAGGGATAGGCATGAGCTGAAATTCCAGCTGCATTTTGAAATAAATCTATCTGCAGTTTTACCACTCACCTCTCAGCTGTCCCCTTGGTCCTGCCATCGTCTGTCTCACTTCTCCGACTGCCAGGACTGAGGAGCGGTGGTGGATGCTGCCAGGGAATGACCTGGTTTAGAGTAAATCCTTTCTCTGGGAGTGCAGGGGGGCTGCTAGAGAAAAATGGTGAGAAATAAGGGGAAAGAGGCTGCTTGAGGAAAAGGGGCTACAGGAGCTGAGCTGAGCAGGAGGTGGACACCAAGGAGGGTCCCCCTCAGCGACCCTGGCAAAAAGCAGCCCTCCCTCCTCCCCGCAGCACATCCTGGCAGGGGTCCATGGCATTGAGACTGGGGTGGGGAGGTTGGCGGCTTGGCCAGCAGCATTACTGCATGGCCTCTCAGCTTTATGGCATCAAGAAAAGGCTCCATGCTGTAGGACCACACAGCACCAGGCCCATCCAGTCCAGGGGCCTTATGGGAATATCTCTGCCATCCTCTGTGCCTGCCTGCATCCGCACAATGAGGATGCTAACACACCGTTTCTTGCCTTCCTCTTCTGCAGGACCCAGTCTCACGGTGCTCGTTCCTGGATCTCTCTTGTGCACGTGGGAGCCCGGGCTTTGCTCTGGGTTTCTAGAAATTCTTATGATCTACAGAGAAACAGGAATTTGTGGAAAAATAAATACTGAATAAGCCCCCCCTGCCTCAGCCCCTGTTTTATATTCAAGCTATCATGACAGGCGTTTGTCAGGAACGGAGGATACAGCGTTCTCCGTCTGCAACATGTCTCCTTTTGGCAGCATTGGCAAAATCAACAACTTGTTCTACTCATGGCCGTGAAATTCAACCTGGGAGGTCTGTCTAGTCCTCTTGACCTCCAATTTCCCAGCTAAAATAAGCTTCTGTTGCTGGGAAAAGAGCCATATTCCCTCCCAGCACTGCTGGAGCTCCTCCACTGCCCCAGTCTGTTTGCGGGACAGCATCCTCCCAGCTCCCCATCACCCACAGCACCACACAGGGGTGGTAGAGCCACCCCCCTACAGCACCATGAGCCAAGGGAAGGGGCAGAGTACAGTAAAAAGCATTTTTTCTGGCCTGATTTCAGCCAGCAGATGATTGCAGACCATCACTTTTCTGCTTCCTTCCCAGACTGAAACCTGACCTGTTTTCATGGCCTGTAATAACATCTCTGAGTTAATTCACTGGAGCTGTAGTCATTTGTGTCCAAAAATATGCCTTAACGCTTTTCCCTGGATGCAGAGGCTGGCCCAAGGGGTAGGTTAGAGCCCTGGAGGCAACAGAGGACATCAGGTTGGCCCCAAAAAGCACAGTGCCAGCTGAAAGCCTTCTGATCCTCCACCAGGTAACCTTTGCGAGCGGAGCAGAAAGGGGTTTCTACAGGAGGAAACTTTAAGAAACATGATTAAAGCACTCAGGCAGTGAGCACCAGCTCCTGCCAAGACCAGAGGAGCAATGCCCAACCCACTAGGAACTGCTATTCTCAGCCCTATGATCTTGTGCCTCAGTTTCCTCACCTGAGAGCAAGACTGAGCTCAGAGACGGCAGAAGCCTGTCCTGGCCAAAGCACAGACCCATCTCTGCAGTAGTTGCCTGCAGCTCCCCTAGGAGAAAGGCATGGAGAGCCCCTCAGCCTCATCACCACTGTTTAAGAGGTGGCTCATAGGCCACACCTGGGGACTGTAGCATCTGGGAACAGGCATCTGCACAGCTGGGAACAGGCATCCGAGTTTGGAGCTGGCTCCAAACCCTTTGCAGAGCACATCACAGGAAGCCTGGAGGCACGCTTGGTGGCAGCAGCCCTGCCTCCAAACCACATGAGCCTTGCGGTGGCACGTGTGTGCTGGCAGAAGGTGTGTGCATGCAGCAAGTGCAAACAACAGGGTTTGGGAACAGCTAATCCCAGTTGCACATTTCATTTCTAAAATCTCCTTCTGCTAGTCTCCTACAGTCCACTTGCTTTGGCTGAATATTTCGAAGGGTTTCCTCTAGCACGGGGATGTGGTGGAGGCAAAGGTCCAGGGGGCAGCGACAGCTTTACATCCAGAGGTGACAGGTAATCATAGAACAAGCCTGCGTTGCTATTAATTGGTGTGCAGCACCCAGAGTTGGCAGCTAACCCCAGCTTTGGGCCAGCCACCTCTGCCACCCCTTTTCCTTGAGCAGGTGTGTTCAGGGAGCATGCATGAAGGAGAAGGAGGTCTGGCAAAAGCTGCCCTGCTGCGGCTGAGATCATTTCCCAACCATTAGCTGCTGTCACCAGGGTGTATCTCTAAAGCTCTTCCTAGAGCAAGGATGGCTAAATACTGGAGCCATGAGAATGATGCAGGAGAGGGCAAAACTAGCAGAGGTGATGAGGCAGGTCAGCCTCTTTGTGTCACGCAGATGGTGGTGGGCTGCATCTGGGACAGCATAAACTCCCGGTGGGAGTGGGCAAACAAGCTGCAAAGGCCTTTCTTTCCCCTACGAGCTGCTGGGCTCTCCAGTGCCCAGGGAGGCTTTCCTGCTGGGGTGCTCCCGGGGTGTGATGCGGAGGATGGCCAGCCTCGCTCAGAAGTGTCCCGTTGGGTACGTTTAAACACCCACCAGCATCTCACAGGCAGCGGGAAGAAGCCGATTGTGTCAAGCGTCAAATTGCTGTCGCTAGCACAGGCTGAAAACCCACTCGAGGAGTTAATACAGGAAAAAAAAGAGGCTAAAACAAGAGGAGAGTGGTGGCACATGTGACTGATAATCCCATCTGCCTGTTTCTCTGTCAGCCGTAGGTCTTAATCCCTGCCAGGGCTGCTGAGATGTTGCAGGCATGTTAAAACAAGCTGGTTCTCCACAGCATCAGTCCACTTGGTGCAGGGTGGGAAGATGTTCCTCCTCCCAACCCAGCATCAGGTGAAGCAGGGATTTGCCAACACTTGTCACATAAGTGTCCTCAAGCAGCAAAGAGGAGCGGGTGGGCATGGTTGGCTTTCTCTGCCTGTCTTGCACCCTCCTTTGCTCTCCTTCCCTGCTACCTGACCCACATCTTCCACCCCTAAATGATCACTGAGACCTGGAGACGAGGATATTTGTCCTTCCAGTGGGGTGGTACACCCACCGTGGGACACGAATGGCTGGAGACACCGGGCATTTGGGGGCCTAGAGGTCACAGCAAAGCCCCTGTCTCCAGGGGTGCAGAGAGCCTGGGCCGTGGGTGGCAGATTGGCTGTGACCTGAGGCTGTGTCCTTGAGAAGAGGCAAGGATTCATGGCCTGTCCCATTGCAACACCCCCCCCGACAACATCGCACCCCCTCTGCTCTCACTTCTGCTGCAGAAAGCAGCTGTAGCTATTCCTGCCAGGAGGTGTAAGACAAGGCTTTGCCAAGGGGCAGGGGAGGCTTTGCTAATTCGCAGCTCCTTCGCACAGCTCACGCTGGTTTCCTAATGCACTCCTAGCTGCTAAAGGGGGGTGAGGCTTGCTGATACAGCACGGTATCACATGCTGGAGGAACAGGGGCTCAAGCTGGGACAGGCCCTTAAAAAATTATGCCTGTGCAAATGAAGCCCATCCTCTGAACAGTGAGAAAAACCTAAAAGAAGCTTGACTGCACTTTCCCCCCCCCCCTCTAAAATAAATTAGCAATGAAATGATCAGGCCATCTGCAAGCCCCTGTCAACACTTCAGCAGCCAGGGGAAGGGGGTAGCTGGGAGCTGTGGCTCTGGCTGATGTCCTGCGTACTCCATGTTTTGTCCAGAGAACCCAGAGGTGCAACACCGTGGCCTGAAGCCCTTGTGTTTTCCAAGGCGCCTCTTGCTGAGTTTAGCATAGGATTAAACTCCACTGGGAGGTATAACCCCCAGATTTATTTCCTTCCTCTGCTCCTCCCCTTTTGGAAAGGAAGAAAAACCCCATCATTCATGATGTCCGTGATGCAGATCTGTGAAAATCAATCTGCAAATCACATCAGCTATGGCAGATTGCTCCATAAATTGACTGACTGTGTCCCAGGGGAGGGTGCATGGGAGGGGGAGAGAGTCTAGCTTAGGCCTGGCTTTAGCAAATAACTTCACATCTTTAACCCTTATCCCTATTCTCTCTCCCTTGCACCCCAAGTGGCACTGGTACCTCCACTGAAGTCCGTTGGGATGGTGGAGCTGCCTGCCGGGTGCATCACATCTGTACCCTGGTCGCTACGGCAGCTTCCTTGTGCGCTGGACCGCTGCAGAGACATCCAGCTCTCAGCCCTGCAACAGCTTCGAGCCGAGGGCACCAGGTGGTTTTGGCTGCAGATTGCTGCTTCTGGGTTTCCGCCCGCTCGCCCAGCCCTCCCAGCACTCAACTGTTCCTTGTCAGGGGTGCCTGGCACCTGGAGAGCCCTGTTGAGGTGAGAGGAAGATGCCAGCTGGGGAAAGAGAGCAATTAACGCTTTTTGCATTCATTTAGAAGGCAGAATTGTGTTGGTTTGGGTTTTTTAATTATCTAGACAGAAATAGCAAAGGCAAATGGACAGCAGGCTCTTTTCTGCTCTGTGGCATTTAACCAGGAGATGGGACAGTGGGTACCAAGACAAGACAAGCGCACGGGAATGGCCATCCTATCGCTCCCTGTCACCTTTGAAGCCAAAGGTGACACAAAACAGCTCCCCAAAAGCTCTTGGGAGACAGCATTTGTCAGCTTGCTCTTCCATGCACTGGTAGGGGCCAACTTCCAGGACAGTCCACATTATTTCACCTCCTCACATGGGGTCTGGCAAACACAGCCAGTGAGGATGCGCAGCACTACACCACTGAGCAAGAAAGATCCTTGTTAAGACACATAAATAAATGAGAAGAATAACAAATAGAGATGTTGGACCAGGCCAGGCTGTTCAAGCCCTTCGGGGAGGACAATGCCGGTGAGGGCATCTCATCTCCCTGGGGAGCCAGGATGGTGCAAGAAAGGAGCAGTGATTGCATGTGCTTGCCCGCGGGGGAAGGATGCTCACCCGTGGGGGGGATGCTCACCCGTGGAACTGCCGGTGCTGCCAGCCAGCGAGCCAGCAACGCCACGTGGCTCCCGGCATGAGTAAGCACCAGCCCCACTTCAGAGCCCACACACATCCTTGGCACCGGGAGAGCACGCTGTAAGTACCACCGGAGTAATGAAAGGGAAGCGAGGGGACAAGAGCCACCCCCAAAGTCTCCCCTCCGAGCCATCAGCTGTGTCCCCAGAGGGAGCAAACCCCTGCCCACTCAGCCTTGTACGTGTGGATTTTAAACAGTTCGCTGGGACTGGGAAAAGAAAGACAAAAATTTCATGCTTTCAAGTTTCCCTGTCCCTTCCTCCTACCAAGGGCTTGGGGTTGACTCCAGCAGCCTCCCATCCAAGTTTCCCTTGTTTTGCTGGAGATTCTGGAGGGCAACGCCACAGCTTCATGAAAGGAGTGAGGGTGGTCATCGCCAGGCGTTTGACCGAGGGGGTGTCTGAGGGCTCAAGGGCTGGAGCCAGGCTTCCCTCACATCCCCCAGGGTTGCACAATTGCTGGCGTCCTGCCGTAAAAACAATCTGGGGAGTCTTTAGGAAAAAGCCAGTGTGCTGTGGAGTTACAGAGGCACTCACTGCCCTGTGCCGCCTTTTGGCTTTGCAGGGGGCAGTAGGAGGAAAACAGGGTAGATACAGGGAGAAAAAACATCTAACAAAATGATGCCACTTCCCAGGAAGGATCTTTTTCCAGGAAGAAGAGCCAGGTTACAGGGTGATGATTTGCAGTAGTCCCAGAAAAGGGACTGTTTATGTCAGTCAGACACCTGGATGCTAGACTAGCTGTGCACAACACTCGCTGTGATGCGGCTGCTGCAGGCGGGACTGCTCCCACGTTCCGGGAGCCCACAACCCACCATGGCAGCTCTGCTGGGACCTGGGGTTGGAAGGGCCCTGAAGCACCCATGGACGAGGCGAGGGGAGCACGCAGAGGACAGGTTTTGATGCTTCTGGTGGCCCTGTCCCCCGCAGCTCCCCATCGCCCAGCGAGGAGGAGCAGCCCCAGCACTTCTGCCAGCCCCGCGCCAGCAGCATCTGTTTCTGGGGTACTTTTGTTCCCGATTTATCCCCTGTCTCCTGGAGCTATTATAAGCAGGTACAATCTGCATTGCCATTGTTATTCAGATGATGTACAGATAATTTTAACCTTTCTGTTCCATTTGTCAAGGGGCTTTTTTTAGCCTCTGCGCCTGCCAGGCAGAGCGCTGGCTCTCCAACAGTGAAGGTTCCCTGTTTTGCAGCAGCAGTTCCTCTTTCCTTCCCTGCATTGATCCAGGTAACATTGTCATGGCCCCAGATACGCTAGGAGATTTGGGGAAAGGCAGCAGAGGAGGTTAAGCACTCAGCTAGCTATATCCATTACTCGTCCTGGCACCAGCCTGCCAGGCAGGGCTCCATGGGATGTCCATCAGAGACCTGCACACTCAGTCCCGCTTTCAAAGCATTTCAGGCAGTTCATACTTAAGACACTTCAAAAAAAGGTTAATGCAGGACTTCTGGCCCACACAGGAGGGGCTCCTCTCCTTAAACTGCTTCCAGTGCCATTGCAAAGCCCTCCGTGATGAAGAAGGCATCACCGCCCCACAGGAGCCTTCCCCACAGTCAGGGGTGCAGATGACTTTTTGGGCTATAAAATAGCAATGTGCTCCCTAGACTGAAAAACACTGGGCTTTGCCTCCAGCCCCTGGCTGTCACTGCATCCATCACCTGGGCAAGCACCCTCAAAGCTGGGCCACCTCCTGGGAGGTGTCCTTAGCTAGCCAGTACACCTCCTGCTGAAAACATGCTTTTTAGCACTTCATGACCAGAAGAGTTGAAAACCAAACTTGACAGCATTAGGGAAATAAAGATGCAGAAAGTGAAAGGCAACATATAACCAGTTCCTGTATGTCACGAGGTTTGGGCTTCGTCCCTGGTGGCACATGCAGAGAGGGGCAGCGGCGTGTGGGAGACACACAAGTTAAGCTCAGCTCGAAGTGGTCTTCATCCTTCCCTGAGCTCTTCTTGGCACAGCACCCTCCCGCTGCTGGGAAGAAAAAAGAAAAAAAAAAAAAAGAAAAGAAGAGGCTTGTTGAAAAGCCATAAAATATCCCTGTCACCCAGGCTCAGCCTGCAGACTGCCGCAGGCTGCTGACTCGTCTCCGACTGCCGGAGAACTTTTTGTGCTTTAAACAGCTCTGCAAAGGAAAACTGTAAAACCTGACTTCAGCATCTTTGCTTGACAACTCACCCGTGAGCTTTGGACCAGGCAACAGCATCTGAATCCACTTGACATCTCCCAAGCACAGGCATGGAGGGACGGCCAAGCTGTTGGAATCCCCCAAAGCCACGGATCCCAGCAGGTTTGCCAAGCCCTCGTTTTACAGGCTGGTGCTCCGTTGCATTCATCTGGCGATACGATGTCACCACGAGGCTCTCAGCTTCCTCCGACCCGTTTGCTGCGGTGCTACTGTCAACAGCTCCTCAGGCTCCTGGCCCCAGCCCCCCCTGCAGTGTCCCCAGCCCCCCAGTGCCCCTCAGCCTGTGTGTCTGGAAGCAGCCACAGCTTCCCCAGGGCGACAACACTCTCCAAATGTGCTCCCTGCCTCTCTCCTTCACAGCCCACCATCCCGCCTGGGGGACCATAGGGTTGCCAGGGCAGCATGGGCGGGGAATGTCCCCCGTGCCCATGCTGGGGAACACCCCATCTCGTATGATGGGGCTGCCCAACACAGGCTCTGTGCCACTCCCTCCCTGCACGGGGACCTTTTGCAGGGGTCCAGCCTCTCAGCTGGGGTCCCCGCAGCCCCACCAGCACAGGGGGAATCCCAATGAGACGGGGTCCATGGTGGTTCTTTACAACAAGGTTTTATTTTTCTTTCCTTTTGACAAAAAACATTGAAGATGTACATCGCCATCAGTCAGTTCGGTTCCCTATTTGGGTCCGAACGAGCATGTTATGTTACAACATTCCACCCCAGTGCCTGGGGGATAAAGGCAGAGCATCTCCCACCCACCCTCCCTCGGCCCCAGGAGCCACCAGCCCCACGCTGGGGGGGCTCTGCCCTCCGAGCCCTCACAGGGGGACAGGAGGATGGGGTTAGGATGGCCAGCCAGGAGGGGACAGCAGGGCTTTGTGCTCCAGGGCTGCCTCGTCTCCCTGCACGCCCTCCCAGGAGCTTTGCAGGGCTTCAAGCCCAGTCCCAGCACCAAGCTGGGAACCAGTTGCATGCTACTGATGAATTCCTGCCTGGGCAGGGGCTTGTCCTGTGCAAGCAGAGGTTGAAACACATCCCCCGCTTTCTCATCCTCCCTCCCATGGTCAAGTACGGCCAGCAGCCACTGACAATGCAGTGGCAGATCCCTGCCATCCAGGAGGTCAAGAAGATGTCCAAAAAGCCACAGACAAGAGATCGTACAGCAGCAAAGTGAGTCCAGCGCCTTGAAAAGTGAGACGTGGGCTGCCATGGTACCTCGGGGCTGCTTTTCCTTCCCCCTTGGCACAGTCTTTTCCATGGTTCTCCTGGGGGTTGTTTTTGGTTTCAGAGGCGTGCTTTGGAGGTGCCACCTTGTCCCTGCACGTCCCTGCCTGCCCTCTCCCCGCGGGAGCAAGGCTGCGGCTATTGCAGGAGAGGCAGGAGCAGGCCATTTTTGCCCCCTCCCTCCCCCGAGGTAAAAGGGGCTCTGGTTTGCTTCACGCAGTTTCTGTACCTTAGTAAAACACAGGTCTCACATGCCAAAAAAGCTCAGATCTGGACGCCACCGCCCACCGCCGCGCGTGGGGTGCACCCCGAGGGGCTCTGCCCCAGCCCGCACCACCAGGGCAGAGCATTGCCACACGCTGCTGGGCTGGCCCCCTTCTGTGGCCGAGGAAAGAAACATGCCCAAAGCCTGAAATCTGCATGAAACGTGCCCCCTCCCCATCCCCGTGNGCCAGCACCTATATTTAGAGCACGTACGGCATTGCCTCCCCCGGCCCCCAGCACCACAGTGCCCCTGGCCACGGCCCCCCCGTATGGTCCCACGCTGCCCCGTCAGGCCTGCCTCCCCCAAACTCCGGCACAGGTATAGCAACGCTCCAGCAGCTTCAGGTTGAAGCCACGAGCTACTCACGGGTGGCCGGAAGGTGACGGGCAATGCCCAGAAGGGGACAGGAGATGCCCGTGCCACCAGCCAGCACCAGGGACCTTCCCCACAGCTTGCCCCCAAGCACCAAGATGGGGGATGCAGAAGCCGAGCCAGAGTGATGGAGAGGGCTTCCTAGAGAATTTTTGGATCCTTTGGCAGCTGGAAGTATCTGTTCAGGAAGTGCAGAGCAGGCAGGGACAGCAGAGGTGCCACCCCCCAGCGGGAACCAATCAAGGCAGTAGGAAGTTTTTGGCCCCCCTAAGTGAAACCTGCTCCTTGGGTTTGCAGCGGGCAGTTCGACCATTAGAAAGAGGGGGTTTAGTCCATGACCAAACCTGGGACCGGGCAGCCTTTGGAGCTGGTGGGATTTGCTTCTTGCAAAGCAGAGCTCCTCTTGGGGAGCTCACAAAGCGATCGGGGCAGGGGCTGATCTGCACATGCAGGAGTGGGGCAGTTTGTGCCCGTAGCATCTTTTGGTCAGGAGAAGACGTGGGTTATCCAGGACCAAAGCAAAGCCTGGCCGGAGTTGCTGCTTGGCCAGAAGACAGAGGGGCTGGAGAACAGCCCCAAGGATCCAGACCACAGCAGAGGGAAGCCATGGGCAGGAGGAAGGCCACCACTTCCCCCTGCCCAGCCCAGTGGGCTGAAGACCACATCCCATCTCCACATGCATGGCCACACCTGGTCCAACCACATCAACCAGGACCCCCAGCCCATGGAGCAAGCCCTTCCCTGAGGCTCCAAAGGCACACAGAACCCTCCGGGGGCTCCCCAGGACCATGCTCTGGCTGACAAGGGACACAACTCACAGCAGAAACACGCCAGTGATCACCAGGGTGAGCCACCCATCACCACAAAGCCACCGGCATCACTCCAGGCTGGCAAGCAAAGCGTTGCACCCACAGCCAAGGGTGCAATCGTTAGAGCTGACAGCACATAATTTCTGGATTAATTAATGACCGGCACTGGAAGGTGGCCCTGGACTGCATTTTCAGTGTTTGCAGGAGTTGTGAGCCACCCTCCTCTCTCTCAGGACCATGCTCCTCTCCCAAAGCCCCACCGGCTCTCAGTCACCCACCTGCCCCCAAGCCAGGGCCATGGGGTTTCCAAACCCAGCCTGCCCCCATGGCAGCTCCCCCTCTGAAAGGGGTGCCAGGCCCCGGGAGCAGGCAGGGGCCATGGCTGTTGGGGAAACCGAAGCAGGGGAGGTGCCGAAGTCCGGGAGGACAGATCTTAGGGTACCGTCACGCACACACCTCTTCTCTCCCCTGCAGATGCGGGAATCTTCTTTTCCTGGGAAAACACAGCAAAGAGGCCTCTGAGAGGTTTGCCATCACCCCTTCGGCACCGCTGGCACCAAGCAAGCCATACCTCCAGGGACGGCCCCGTCCTCGTCCCTTGGGCATCCCACTCCCGCAGAGACCGCAAAGCACGGATGGCAACGGGGCTGCCAGAAGACCCCTCGCCGTGGCCACCTCTAATGGAGAAAATGCAATTCCCATTGCTGGAAACATCTGGGACAGGGCGAGGGGAGCAGGGTGACATTCCCAATGCACTGCTACAGCCACGGGCGCACAGCAGCCCCCCCCGGGGAGGCTTGGTCCTGCTCCTGCCAAATGGGGTGCGGGCAGTAGAAAAACCCAAGGAGCTCCCCAGCATCGTCAGATGACTAAAACAAATCCATGTATGTGTATATCTTTATATATACAGCATATAAATATATATACACACACATACCGTATATACACACAGGCACACCTAGAGTTCTCCGTATATAAATAAATATATGTCAGTGGGAGGCAGCATACATTCAGCAGCACTGAGCCCCCCCTGCCCTGCTCCCGCCTAGCCCAGTACAAACCAGTTGGCTTGGGTTTTGCCCCCGCTGGCAGGCAGAGCCGCTCTGGTCCGCCTGGTGCACCCCGGCCCCTCGTCGCCCCGCACCCCGCCGTCACACCTCACCCCTTTTCCAGGCTGGATGAGACCCTCGGGGAGGGAAATTCAAAGCCATAGCAGCAACAAGCCTGAGTGACAGAGCAAAGGGGGGCCCTGGTACCCCCTTGCTGGGACTCTCCGGCCTCAGGGAGCAGAAAACCATTGGGATGAGACTTCCCAAGGGTCCAGCTCAGGGAAGGGAGCAGGGCTGCGGCCGGGGGGGCTCTCACTCGCCCCCCAGCACACATGCCCAGCCGGGCCACTCCGCCGCCCATCAAATGCTTCTCTGTGCAGAAAAAAAAAGTGATAGTAATAAATGAAAGTCGACAGATTTTAATTTTTTTTTTGCACAAAGCCTTTTTTTTTTCTTCCTTCTTCTTCTTCTTTTTTTTTTTTCTGTTTTTTTTTGTTTGTTTTGTTTTTCCCCTCCGTTCCAGTCGGTTTGGTTTCCTCCTTTTCCCCTGGCATTTGGTTTTGGTTTTGTTTCATTCCCAGGCGTGGCGAAGAGCATGCATTGGAGAGGGGCAAGGGCGGCGGCGGGACGGGGACCGGGGGGGTGGGAAGGANCCGAGACGGGGCCGGGGTAAGAAAGGGGGGGGCAGCTTCTAGCACTTGTCGTCTTCCTCGGTGTCGCTGAGCACGTCGATGCTGGCCCCGCACATCACCCCCTGCCCTGCCCCTCGCCTCCGCCGCCGGTAGTGCCCGTTGGGCATCTGCCAGCTATGCCGCAGCGGCGGGGCCGAGCCGATGGTGTTGGAGCGGCCCAGGCTGGTGGCCACGGCCGCCTCGAAGGTGAGCGTCTCCTCCTCACCGCAGTCCGAGGCGTGCGAGTCGTCGTGCAGGGCCAGGTAGGGCTCCGAGATGTAGCGCTGCGGGGTGGACTGCCGGCTCTGCTTCCCCGCCGGGGAGCTGGAAGACTCGGTCAGGCCGGCGGCGTTGGGCTCCAGGGTGGAGGAGAGGAGCGGGGAGCCCCCCTCGCTCTCCTCGGCGGGCGGCGAGGCGTCTCCGGCGTGCCGCAGCATGGAGGCGTAGGAGAGGAGGGGACGTGGCTTGGGGGGCACCGGCGGGAGCTGGCGGCGACCTCGCCGGGGGGTGCTGGTGTCCGAGATGGAAGGGATGGAGCTTTCACTCAGGGAGCCGGTTCCCTGCAACGCACCAAGACATGCCGGGGAATACAGGGGCGACGGGCATCACCGTGCACTCGCTGCCCCTCACCCTGAGCCTGGGGTCCCCGGAGCATCCTCACGCTTGGATGAGGCTCCGCTGCACCCTCGCCCGCCCCATCCCTGCCTCGAGGTCTGCTCCAGGGACGAGGATGGTGTCTGTGCTCTTGGTGGTCAAAAGTAAAAAGCACCTGCAAAAATGCTGCAGGAAGAGCTTAATGGCTCGCCAGCTGCTGGTCTCTACGGGCAACATCTCTGTGGGCTTCAAGCACTGGCATTTCCAGGCTTTTGTATCTGGGACACCTCAACCTTTGCAGGGAGCGGATGCCAGAGCGGTGAGAGGATCAGTGTGGAGATCCACCCCTCTCCCCAAACCCTCTGCAGGGTGACTGAGCAGCTCCAACCTGCTCAGCTCACAGGGGACACAGAGATGCCACCACAGGGAGGAAAGATGGCTCAGAGCTCCCAGAATTGGGGCTTATCTTCCTGGTTTTGACAAGGAGCTGTTTCTGCACCTCCCTCTATGCTTAGGAAGGGGTTTCTTGTCACCCACCTGCCTGTTGGGTGTCTGTGACCTGCCCTCGCTGGGTGACCGGGACTCACGCCGCCGCTCTGGTGACTCCTCGTGCGCCTGGGGACTCCTCTCCTCAGAGTTGCAGCGGGAGATATCGGGGGACAGCAAGTGCTTGCGCTCTTTGGATCGGCCCCGCTCCCTGCCGCCCGAGCGATGTCCATCGGACCGGTGGCCTGCAGGACACCACCCCCATCAGTCCTCACCGTCCCCTCCCCAGGAGTGGGGGACGCTCAGCTGAGGGTTTTTGGCATTTGTATGGGATGGGGCCACCCGCCCTTCCTCACCCGAGTCGGCGTTGAGGCGCCGGGCTGAGAGCTGGAGCGAGGAGTGGTAGCTGCGCCGGCGGGACTTGTAGGTGTTGTCGCTGCTGCGCTCCATGGAGAACTCATCCAGCCAGGAGCTGTTGGTGCGCTTGTCCCGGATGGTGGAAAACGATCGTCGCATCGAGCTGGTGTCTGTCACCACCTGCGAGCAACCCCGGCCGGCCGGGGAGGGGGTCAGCGCTGGGCAGGGCTTGGAGGGACGGGATGGTGGTCGAGCAATGACTAGTTCACCCACCATCACTGGTCCACCAGTGACCAGGATGGGGGAGAGTCGGGGCAGGGTCGCCATGCCAAGCACAGCCTCACCAAATAATCTCTGCACAAATTGGGGGCGGGAGGGAAGTGGGGTTTAGCTTTTGTGCTTGTGAGCTCCCCTGGCCCAGCCAGCTGGGAACTGTGCCCCACAAGCAAAGCCGGTGGCTGTGGTTCAAGCCAAGGCACTGCGTGTCAGGGGGAGAGCAGCAGCACCCTACCCCAGGTGTGGGGACACGAGGGGTACCAGGCCATTGCCCCCCAGGCTGTCTCAGCATCCCTACCCACCTTGAAAACAGGACGGGGTGGAGCAAACAGAGACATCAAAGAAGAAATCATTGAGAAAGGGGGGGTCCTCCAGTGCCCCTCGCTTGGTGTTTATTTTCCTGGCTGCTGCCACTTTTCCAGTAGCAGCACTGGTCCTCTTTGATCCTCCTTTAATTCCACATCCCCTTCCCCTGCACTCATTCCCTCTCTCCCCACTCATGCTGTCATTTTATCATCCCTCTCCTTTTTCCCTTCCTTGCTTCGCCTTTCTACCTTCTCCCCTCATTCTAGGTTGAGTTCTCACATGTTTTGTGGAAAACATCATCTCCTTCTATATTTTCCTTTTCTTTATTCTAGCAGCTTTTTGCCTCTGCAGCCTCGGGCCATTCTCCCTGTCTCCTCTCCTCGCACCATACCCTTTCTGCTCCCATCCCCTCCTTCTAATCATCCTCTCCACTGCCAAACGGTCAATAAAACCCACAAGGCACGGCCTGCTTTCCTCTCCATGCCCCCTCCAAGTGCCACGACATGTCACAGTAGCACACTAGGACCTCTGTGAGAAAGTAGACCCAGAGACTTCACAGCAAAACCAAAACCCATAAGAGCGTCTGTGTCTCGGTCGAAGCTGAGTACAAGACAGAACAACAGAGAAACTGGGCAGACAAACGAGGTGAGATGTGGCCTGGGTTCCCCTGGACAGACAGAGAAGCGCGTGTGTTGGGACAATGGGAAAGGAAGGAAAAGGCATTTCATCACCTGGGAGATCATCTGACATCTGGGCTGGCACTCCTTGAACTTCAACCAGCGCCCACAGCTGGAGGAAAGCAGAGGTCTCCCACTGAGGGGTGACTCTGCAACCTCCTGATATGGCCCTGCTCCATTGTGGACATCCCACATGAGCCAGAAGATCATTACCCCAGCTGTTCTCTGCTGCTGGTGCCCCCCATGTAGGGGAACAGCGGCTCTCCTACTTATGCAACACCCCAAAGATGGGGAGATGCTCCAGTATCGGGGCACTGGGGAAGCTGTGGGGCTCACAGGACTTGCTCAGTGTGGAGAGAAGCCTCAGTGTTACCTGATAGGCTTTTCTTGGACCCGGCACCCACGGGGGCTTTGCTTGGTTTTACCTGGGGATCCACAGTGAGACGAGGCATGGAGGAGGCCCTCCCAGAGACAGCGTGGTCCTGAGTGTCCACGGGAAGGTAGTTGCCACGGTTAGAGGGCTGCACTCTTTGAAACTCCCTAACCTCTGGTTCCTGGAAATAAACACACAGCCAAGCTCTTGGGATGGGGTTGGAGCATTTGCAGGGGAAAACCCTGCTCGCTCAACTGGGGACAGAATTTAAGTGGGACAAAAAGGGAGTCTAAAATATATCATCCGTCATGTTGCCACTGAAAAATAATGTCCAATTCACAATCAGTTGCAGGTGAGCCCAGATGTGGTGCTCCAGGCTTGCCTGATGGCCAATTCATCTTGCACCTCTTCAGTGGCAGTGGAAACCCTGCCTGGATCTGGTGATGTCCTGACTGCCTGGGCTTTAACTCCTCCTTTTGCCAGAAGGGGACAAAATATGGGATTTTCTCCCTGAGGTTTAGAGGTTTCTAGCCACATCCCCATTAAAAGAAAGCACACCACCTGCGGCACCTTTGCACTTTGGTTAATTCCCAATTTAGGGGGCTCTTTTGCACGGGACGTGGTGTCAAGGAGATGCACAGATCCTGGAGATCTGCTAGAAGGCCGACTTTATGGGGAAGGGGGAGTCACATCTGCCACCTCCCTGCCGGCAGGACAGCGGTGTGGTCGGGGTGGCCGGGGCAGGGGATGCCCACCTGCGTGGTAGACAGCTCACACAGAGTGCTACGGACCCCGGGGACACGGACCGGGCTGGAGATGCACAGTGGTACAACACTGCGTCCGACAAGCGCCGGGGTGGTGCGCGAACGCACACACACAGACACGGAGAGAGAGATATATATAGATATGTATATATATATATATACACACACACACACAGAGACACTGCCGGCCGGCATGTGTGTGAGGCCGGAGGGGTGTGCTCCCGTTGGAGACAGTTTGACAGATCAGTTTGGGATCGGGGACACCAGCACTGACAACAAAATGAACATGAATCCGAAAACATCAGATACCATCACTCAGCACGGGGTAACCCACTGAAATGAGCGCTCAGTGGAAAAAAGAACCGCCTGTGAAGAGAAGGATATTTTACTGCAGGACATTGGACCCTGTTCACAGCTCTCACCCCAAAAGCACTTGCCTCTGCCCGGCCCCACTGACCAGGGCTGGTCCAGGGCTGGCTGTGTCCTCGGTGCCTGGACAGAGGTGAGGGGCCAGAGCCCCAGCTGGGGGACACGTGGGGACGTTTGTCCCCCTGCTCAGATCCATGCGTGACCCAGTGTCTGCCCTCTCCCCACTGTGCTCGCTGCCACAGGGGCAGGGAGCAGCTTTTCACCGCTGTGCCAGCAGCCCCACACCTCCCCCTGCCCACCAGCATACTCGCTGGGACCACAGGTGAGCACCCGCCAGGCAGTGTGTGACTTTACCAGAGACTGGTGCTCCTGGAACTGTCCATGGGCCGGATCCATGCACGCCAGCTGGAAGATCTCCTGTGGCGAGAGTGGGCTCAGCGAGGGGAACCCGCTCCGGCTGCTCCTGCAAAGATGGTCCAGTGTCAGAGAGGCCACAAGCCGGCTGCTGCTGTCACTGGGTATCACCTCTCCAGTGGCTCAGAGCTGGAGAGCACCTGTGCTTGCCCCTGAGCCTGTCAAGGCTGAGACCTCCAGGACAAACATCATATTCCTTGGACATCTGAAGCGGTGCCCAGACAGGAGGGGACACCAGTGCCCCAGGTCCTGCAGCAGCAGTGGGACATACCAAGTGCAGCGCCAGCAACTTCCACCATCTCACTCCCACCAGCCAGGGTGCTGGGATCCCCCACTGACCCTACACCACCCAGGGACCCACTGTTCAACTGCTCTGGAGGTTCAGGTCCATCCCAAGCCCCTCCAGTAAAAGAATTTGCAGTTAGTGCCAGGGTGGTTCCTCCAAGAAGAACATCCATGCAGATACCTGGATGTCCCCCTTGGCCACCTCTGCTGCTGTTGGTGATGCTGATGCACACCTGCTACCTGGAATCCCGTAAAAGCTTTGTGCTGGGAGCTTTCTGCCCCGGACTGGGTTTCCACTGCTCTTGGCAGCTCTTTAACCCTCTGTGCATCCCAGTGCCAGCTCCAGAGAACAAAAAGATGGCTGCAGGAACAGAAAAGTGACAGGAATGCCTCCCTTTTTCTCACAGCAATACTCACAGGCCCGAGAGGGTGTCCTGCTGGAGGTAAGGCAGCGCCTTCGCGTTCGAGATGATTTCCTGTGGCAAGGAGGACGGCTCCATGCGCTGGAACATGGGGGCATTTTTCTGTATGGAAGAAAGGAAGGAACTGAGCCTGTAGGAAATGCAGATGAACATCCAGTGCTTTACCAACCAAGCCTCCAGTGCTTGGGAAGGCGATGGCATGCTCATTTTCCCTGTCAGGGACTGAGGATGCAGGTAAGCACGTCCTGTAGTCACCAAACCCCACTCCGTACTACCAGCTTCACCCCTCAGCTGCATCTCATGCAGCTGGCTGCAGAGTTGGTTGGGACATGGTAGGAAGCAGTGAGGGTGTTCCGAACATCCCCATCCTACCCACCGTGTGACCTCACTGAGCCTCACCTGCTCCTCCAGCTGCTGCCGCTGCTTCTTCGCTTTGCTCTGCTTGTAGTAATCCATGATCATCATGGCTGCATATATTTTGCCAACAGTCAGGTCAGAGGCTGAGAGCACAAGAGGGAAACAAAGTGGAGATATTTGTGTGTTAACAGAAACAGCAGGTCTGAAGGCACCAGCCTGGATCTCAGGATGAGCACTGCTGTGGAATACCCTGATGACCTTCAAACTCTGCTCACCACTCCCGAGAGAGAGATGAACACCCAGACACCCCATGTGGAGATAAAATGGATGGAGATGGCTTGAAAGCATCGTCATAAACCACCAAGACACACATCTTCATCGCATTATCATATGTAACGGAGCAAGTGATGCTCAGCCTCCTGTCCTTACATTCTCCAGAGACGATTTACAGGAGACTGGTTTTGGCAGGAGTAGATCACTGCAAACTGGGCAATTTTCAAGAGGGCTCCCAAGCAGCCAGGCAGAGCAAGTCAGAAGCCAGCCTGTAGCAACACAAACCCTTTTCCCACTTCTCCCCCAACTGGGGATAGGTCTTACTGGTCCCCACATCCCTTTGGGAAGAATTCTGCTGCAGGTATAACGGAAACTCGGCAGCGATGACAGCCCCCTCAAAGACTCACTTTTTGGCATGGGTACCAACAGGTCAAGCATCTTCTGGGACAGGTGAGGCCAAATGGTCAGGATCTCCTTTTGAAGCTCAGAGTCTAACTGCTGCCAATCTGCACCACCTTGAACAGCAGGGGGAAAAAATGGTCCACATACATCAAGACCTGGCACCAGGGTCCAACGAAAAACACTGCTTTCCCATCCTGAAGTGAGGTTCACAAGCAGCAACCAGCTCTCCTTGGGCTGGAAGGGCCATCTTGCATCAGCGAGCCTGGTCTCCTGCTCTTGCAGGGAAACTTTCCTACCATCCCTTCCATATGTGCCTCCATCTCCCCATCCCCTGCCCTCCCACTCAAAGCTGCCATCTTCAAGCTCGCCTTGGGTCCGTTTCTGCGGCTGCAATCCTACTCCAGCCCACACACACCTGCTGCTGCCCCACTTTCTCTTTGCTGGTGAGCAGATCATGTGCTGGTGAAAGAGCAGCTCCACTTGGTTGAAATCCTTAAACACTCAGCAACGTTGCGCAAGGAGAGCAGAGCTCTCTGGACAGTGGTGAAGGGATTTGCTGAGCTTAGGAAGACTTGAGGCTCAAAGGGAGCTGTCAACACACACCAAGCAGAGACACCTGACCCTGGGGCAACTCTGCTGAGCTGTAGGAAGCCCGGGTTCAAATCTGCGCTTTATCTAGAGAGGCTTGAACCCAAGGAGGTGTCACAGTACTGGGCCTTGGCTGCTATCTTGCCCTGGGTTGGCTTTTCTTCCAACAGCTGAGCTGTTCCCAGAGGGTATTGTGTTGAAAATGGCATGTTTCTGCAGAAAGCTTTTGATCTGATGAATCAGAGTGTTTCCAGCAACAACAACAAAGCAGGTTTTCCTGCTCTGAATGTTTTATCTTCTCTGAGAGATTTCTGTTCCCCAGCCTTAGGAAGCCAAGCACATGCGAATTTTTCCCTCCTTGGTTTAGTTTTGTACACAGGAAGGAAGGGGAATTCTCTCTCTCCCCCTTCACACAGTGGACATGACGTTGTTTCTGCTCTCTAGAAGCAACTTCTAGTAGAAAACTGGCTACCTCTTCCCTAAAGAAATGGATTTTTTTATAGAGAGGGGCAGAAATTTGCCTGCTCAAGGTAATCGCTTCCATCCACAAGCCAGGCTCTGGGCGACCAACCCCAGTTTGGCTGTGTGCTGTGTCAGCCTGCCCAAAGGACGAGTGCTAGTCACTCTGAAACCCTCCTGGCTCTGTCCCCTCTCTCCTCCACTGACCTTACCTTTGGCAATTTTGATGTCCAAGGCTGTGCGTATCAGCGCCATCAAGGTGGAGGTAAAATGGACTGTCATGTCCTCGGCCACAGGCATGTTCATCAGCACCAGTCTCTGCGCAAGAGAGAGAAGAAAACAGCGGACGGAAAACAATATCGAAAAACACATCGACCAGGCTGGAGGAAAAGAAATTAAACATTAAACAAAAGGGAAAAAAAATAAAAATTAAAAAATAAAAAGCAACAAAGAGTGTCAAAACAGCACAGCCAAAAAAGAAGNCTCACTGCCTTCCAGGGCTCCTCCTGCACCCCAGGAATGGCCCCTGAGCCCCCCTCCCCACGGCACCGGGGCTGCCACGGCACCTCCCGGCACTTTTGGGAAGACACACCTGATGCATCAGGGGGAATGCTCAGAAAGGGGAGAGGGGGCTCAGGTTTCCCTTCCTGGGGGATTTGGCTTTCCAGCTCTCAACCCTTCCCACCTGGGGCAGGGGAGAGGAGGGTCCCTAACCTTCAGGGACTTCAGATCGGCTGGATTCCTCTAGCATGCTACATCCTGGCGCTCCCTTTTTGCGTCTTTGATAGATGAAGTTTGCCAGCACATGCACAGGGTCCAAATTATCCAAGGGTGAGGAAGGGAAGGAGGGGTAGAAAAAGTGCAGAAGGAAAGAGAAAAGGGCAACCAAGGCAGGTTAGACACGCCATGCTCCTTCCCCACCCTGGGCAGGCGGGGTGCAAACCGAAGTGACCAGATCCACTTTCCAGAGAGTATATTTTGCTTTGTGAATACCTTGGGTCATCCCTTCCCTGCCCATTTCTTTTCACCCGGCTCCTCATGTCCTTTCCCTGCCTTCAAGCCTCTTATTTTTTCCTGGAAAAGTGTGATGGTGGATGTATGTATGCGTGAACTAACACGTGAGAGCTGGAGAAGGTGGCAGCACGTTTGCAAGCGTGCAGAAATCCCCCCTTTGCCAGCCCTGAACGCCGTGGCCAAGAAAACCTTCAGTATGCTCCAGACCTGGGCAACACATTGCTTTGTATCTCCAGCTCTTGACCTAACAGCTGCCGCCCTCAGCAAAGCCATGTAGCTCCCACCCCACGTCCTTCAGGGCTTCTCGTGCTCCTGCTCCATGCCTATGCAGCCAGGAGCATGCTGTGCCTGTGCTGTGAGCCAACTGCCGGCCACCATCCCAGGAGAAAGAAGGGGGTAAAACTCAGAGACACCTTTTGAAGGCATCTGGCTTCGCCTTGCACAAGCCGCCTTTGGAATAGCTCATGCCAATGTGCCTGTCTCCTGCACTTCAGAGCTGCTCCTACAGGATACGTCCTTGCTGCCCACCTGTTTTCCATCTCCATGGGCTTTAGCCCTGTTTTTGCGCTGGCCAGGACAAGGATGGTTCCGAGCCCACAGGATGAGCTTGGGTCACTGAGCTCCTAAGGACATCTCACTCTCCTAACTGTGCTACAGGGTTGCTCCTCACCTCATCTTCCCTAATCCTCCCGCTTCCACACTATTGCTGATCCTGCCCCTTTTCTTTCACTGGGGTCTTCCACCCCAGAGCTCCTTGGGCTTGCGAGTGACCACAGCAGCATCACATGTGTGGGCAGTGAAGACCAGCCAGCGTGGCCAGGACTCTTCTGAGCAAACCATGCTCCCCAGGAGTGAGCTAAACACGCGTTGGATGCCCCAACGCCTCCCCAGCTTCCCACAGCCCCACCTCCCACAGCTCCCTTGAGCCCCAGCTCCTGCTCAGCTCTAGCCCCCGTAGAAGGAAGGGTTGATCTACCTTATAGGCCACTTTGGAAGGACATCTCTTGCCGAGGCCTAGCGGTGGTGACATAAGAGTCAGCATTTCATACATCTCAGTGTAATGGATTCGGCCACTGCTCATGAAGGGGGAAGGGGAGGGAGGGAGATGCAGAGAGAGAGGAGGCATTCCCAGAGAGCAGAAAAACGTACAAACAAAAATAGTACAGGAAAACAGGAGAGAAAAAACAAACGGACAAACAGGAAAAGAACAGGAAACCCGTTAATCAAGGCAAATCATACATGAGAGACTGTCCTGATGTGGATTTATAGCACTGCTCACACAGACCCAGGAATGCTGGCAGAAAGCAACTCACCCCTCTCCTCTCTGCTGCTGGCCTCAAGCGCCTGCCTCGCTAGGAGTCTGGGAGTCCTCCTCTGGTCTCAACCCCTTTCCTAAAGCCCTCCAGCAGCCCCCAACTTGTCCCACAGGTTCCAGGGCTGTGTGTGAGTGGTATAAATCAGATACACGGCACTCAAGCCATGGGTTATTTGAGTTAACGGTGCTTTGCACCACAGTGCTGTGTGGCCTCCGTAGCGTCTTCCCTCCTGGGGCGGGGGGGGGACCTGGGTATTGCTTTGCACGGCCACCTAACCCATAGCCAGAAGGCTGTGTATCCCCAGCTCATAAGGTCTATGCAATTGGGAGGCAGCATCTTGCATAGAAGGCAGTGGGCCAGGGTCACTTGTCAAAGGAAGATGCCCAGTTGCTTCCGTCTGGCTCTGCGGATGGACCACTTTCCCACCATGCACCAGTGCAAAAAAAGGCATGCTGAATTGGCTGAAAAAACAAAACCGGGAGGAAAAGTTGTACATGCCATGCTCCCGCCCTGGCTCTCTCCCACATGCGGCTGCAAGTTCCACCAGGTTGGAGTTTAAAGAGTCTCAGCAGAGGCAGCTGTTTGGGCCTTCCAACATTGGGGTTCATTTGGGTTTCCCAAGGGAGGCAGCTAGGACGGACCCCCACCTCGTGCTCCCCGGCTCCGTGAGCACCTGCCTGGTGAGGAATGCTACCAAAACCAGGCCACCTGATGACGCCTTGAGCCCTCTGCCAGGCTGAGATATTTGGGCTGTGTCTCCCTCTCTCTGCACATCCAGGAGGCCGCCCAAGTACATTTCCCAGGGATCCTGGGCTCAGCTACCTCTTCTTCCCCTCATGCCAGGCTTCTGTCCTGCTCTGCAACGTTCAGGGTGATTAATGGGCAAGGGCAACCTCACATCAGCAAAGGAATTGACCCCTACAGCTGGGCTGGGAGGATGCTGCTAGAGAGGAACCTATCTCAGGCAGGGTGGCCTGGGAGAGAGGTCACTGCTGAAAAATTAAGGACTCCCTTCGGTATCCTGGCCTTTTCCCTACCCATGTGCTCAGAGCAGCATGGAATGGGGAGAAAAAGATAACTCCTCTTTCTAAGGGCATACCACTGGTTGGGAAGCACCTTGGCCAAAGAGGGCCCCACAAAGATAGGTCCTGACATTTCAGATGTGAACTAGAGACCGTGACGACCCGCAATGGGAGCTGTTTGGAGTGCAAGGCTCAGAACAGGCTGGACAAGCCATCCCCTTTGAGACCTGACACACCTGAACGGGTTGGAAAGAGGATTGATAACAACACTGGAGACTATTAAGTGGGATGATCAAGAGGAAATATCCAGGTCCAGGAGTCCGTAAGCAGCATCTTGGCAGAGCACTGACTCAAGATGTCTGAAGGGGAGAAGATGGCTTCAAAATTTACATGCTAAACAACTTTGTATAAAAAAGAAGCAAGACAGTGATCTTCCACCCATCCTTCCTGGTGGGGGGAATTTTAGCATACCCAGCACCCGTCAGAACCTGTCTTTTGTACTGAGATTCTCTGCACACCAAAGGAGGAATGGATTCCTTTGAAAGGAAGAGTTCACATCAGTAAGCAAGAAGGACTATGTGAGAACTGTGCTATTCTCACAGACAGGCTGTGCACTTTGCTGTTTCTCAGAGCAGAGATCTTAAAGCATTTTGAGCAGCACAGCAGTTTCCAGAAACCATATCCCCATGGACTGAAGCACAGGAAAGCACATGCAATCACATCCATCTGAACAGGATGGCTCCCAAGAGCTGGACCCAGCACGGGCACATCCTTGATGGGAGAGCTGGCCATCTGTCCTGTGTCTGGAGGGAGATGTGCCCTGTGGCTATGGCACAGGGTGGCCTGTAAAACTGCCAGGCAGTAATGGCTCGCTCCTGGTGCTCTGAGAGAACCCTGTGAGAGATGGAGGAGGAAATCTGGGGGACATCTGTCCTCATGTGGTTAGGAAATAAGTGCTGTGCCTTACCAGGCTGTTAGAAACAGAGCACCATAATAGCAAGCGATGTGAGAATAGATTTAGGAATAAGAGGTGACCACAGGGACATAAAATGAATGTCAGTGGAGCATTCGCCTGACCCATGACCATCTCTAGGGCTACTTTTAGGGGGCAAAGGTAATGCCCACTTCCTTGGCTCACTTTTGCATGATTGCTAGAAGCAGATGGGTTGAAGAAAGGCAGAGAAAGCCCCAAGGAGTAGAGCTGCCTGTAAGGACGCAGTCCCAGCAAGATGTGATTACAAGACCTGCTCTCCCCAGCATAAGGACAGAACTTGCTGGACTTCCACAAGAAGTCTTCCTGCATCAATGCCCCCTTGTTATCCCACCTGTGGATGGCTTAGCGGGTATGCTTCCATACCAAGCTGCACTCCTATGCAGCATCCTGAACTTGCCCAAGCACCATCTCTTCTAGAAAAGGCTGTCCACCACTCCATAAACACGTTGGAATGTTTGTTTCTGCAAGTCATCGTTCTCACATTGCCTGGCAGGCATTGCCTGGCATTGCCTGTGGGCTCCAGAAAGGCGAACTTGTGCACAGTGATGTGCAGGGTAGGCTCATCAAGCTGAAAGATTAGCAAGTTGGGTTGGCATTTGGGATCTGGACCACGGTGGCAACGTGAAACAACCACATGGGCTTTCTTTCTTCATCAGCTGCCTTTTGGGAATTGTGCCAGGGCAGTAGGGATCCCTGAAAATCTCTTATGTCCTTGAAATAGCCCAGGCACAGGGAGGAGGAGACGGAGGTAAGACAAGGAAGAGATGGGTATGGTCTCCCTCACACAACAGCAGAAACTGGTCTCACTCTCTCTGCCTCCCCCTCCCCCTGAGCCTATCCATCTTCACTGCTCTGTCCATACCACAGAGTCAGCAGAAACCCACAATGCTGCAGAGCTCCCTCTTCCCAGGAGACATTATAGGTACCCTTCTGAGCACCAGGTGATCCAGCTTAGAAGAGCAGTGTTTCCCAGTGAAGCTCTGATGTCAATCAAGAAATATTAGAAACTCCTCCTAAAGGTCTCTCCTGTCTGCAGGGACCTGAGCAAGTGTTCTCAGCAAAGCCGCCATCCTTTGCCAACAGAGAAGGGTCGAAAGATTGCAATGAGCCCCTCCTTGAACAAAGGAGCCATCTGAGATTCTTGCAAGAAATCTCCTATCCCTAAATATCTTTTCATAAATATGATGGCCGAGCATCCAAGACCTTGTCTTGCTTGCTCTGCCTTACTTCTGGTGGTTTACTTCAAGATTTCAAATGTGTGCATCATCCCCATAACCAGCTGTGGAGGGTGACAGGCCCGTTCCAGGGATGCTGGCTGGAAGAAGCATTTCTGATGTGGTGAAAAGGACATGGTGGCTACACCATGCTGCACCAAGGAACCCTCTTCCTTTGCAAGGACTGGGGGTGTCTGAGCTTCCCTCATACACCTCCTCAGATCCTGTGAGGGATGCAGAGGGAAGAACAATCTCTGTGGTTCATCCTTCCATGCCACGGACACAGACATAGGCATCATGGCACTTTGGAGAAAGTGGCAGGCACAGGATTTTGATCAATTGTCACCAGAAAATAAAATAAAATTTTAAAAAGTGCAAGCCAGAGAGGCACAAAGAGGCCAAACCGTTGCTGTGGACTCATGGCCAGCAGCTGGGAGCCTAGCTCAAGCTGAAGAAGAGGAGCTATTGAGCTCCATAGATGTGCCCAGGTGCCACTACCTCCCAAGAAGATCTGGCAAGCTAAGGGAAAGACTAGCAAGAGTCCTGCTCCCCAGAGATATTGTTGCATGTCCTTCAAGTGCCTCACTTGAGGAAGAGTCTGTTGGTGTCCGCCAGGGAGAAGGGTCACCCTGGCCTCCTCACCCTCCCTCCAGTCCTCACTCTCCAAAACAACAGCAAAGTCCCCAACATCCTCCTACCTTTGCTCCCCACTTTCTTCTCCAGGAACAAACCACATCTAAGTCTTCAAAAGACCTCCCGCTCCCATGTGAGGTCACTCTGAGACACAGGGATGGTGACATTTGGCCCAGGACCCTTTGGGGGCTCTCTGCACTGATGGTGGCTGGGGCAGGGGGCTGGCTGGAGGATGCAATTTGTCAAAACCCACCCCAGGAGGCTCTGAGCCCCCCCTGGCCCCACTCATGCCTCCCCTTGAGGGGGACAGCTGCTGGCTCTGGGAGGCCGCGGACCTCTTTAAACTCAAAGGAAAGCAACGTCAGGGTTCCCTCAGGAGGCGCGGTGGTGGTGGAGCGGGGTGGGAAGGAGGGGTGGATGGTGCGTCCCGTGGCCAGGTTGTGGCGGAGGACTGGGAGGCAAACCTTGCACGCCACCCTGTAGGGGCAGTTCTCTCCTAGGCCCAGAGGAGGCGAGATCACCCGAACTAATTTGTACATATCCTTATACGAGATCCTGCCGCTGCAAAGGAAGCACAGGTGGGTTAATAGGACACTGAGAGAGTGGAGGGGAGGATGGAGAGCTTAACTGCGGGATGCCAGGGCCATCCGTGGGGCAACACCCCCGGGGGTGCATGGCTCTTCTCCTTCTATCTCTGTCAGACCCAGAGAGGTGAAAGCTGCGAGCATCAGCTACTGCCTTCTCCTCCATGAGTCAGCTCATACCTCCTCACACTGACCCATCTTGACCCTGGAGAAGGACAGTTTTGGTGGTGAACACCAGCCCATCACCCTTCCTCATCGTGCCCCTGGCCGCCTATGCCTGGTGGGAGAGGGCTGGGATTTTAGATGGGGTGAGCCTGCAGGTTGGTTGGGTTCTAGTCATCACGAGCCCTTTTGATGGAGTTCTCACACCACCAGAGAGCCTGCCCTCACACAGCCAACTCTCTGGTCCTCACAAGGTCCCAGGGAGCTTGGCAGCTGAGTCACTTGTATCTCCAATGTCTGGCGAACCTGAGATGGCGAGAGATAATGTGACCAGCTGGTGACCGGTGGCTGCGGCACTAGCACCTAGGTCTCTCATGGTCCAGTCCTGCGCTCCGACCACCAGACCACACTCTGCCAAGGGTACACATTATTAGAAGCAAACTCGCCCATACACACACCACTTCTTGCCCACAGAAGCACATCTCCCCAGGCCTGGGCACAGCCATTGCAGGAAACAGCCCGTATCCCTCCTGCACCGGCTGAAACAACAAAGCAGTCGAGGCGGAGAGCTGGCAGGAGAGGGTGTAGGGGCCGTTGAATGCTGAGCTCCCTGCTCCACTCCAGACCAGAGCCCTTTGGGAAGTGGGACCGTGTGGGGTGGAAGTGCTGAGGTGCAGCATGCTGCAGCCTCCTGGGCATCCTCAGACAAGCTTGAAGGGAAACCACATGAGAAAGCAAAGACCAGCGTTACCATCCTACCCGGCGCCTTTGCCTTTGGTTTCTCCTTGCTCTTCTCCCATCCCCTCTCCATCGCAGGCCAGAGCTAACCCAACCATCTGGGCAAAACTCATCCCTGAGCCCCCCTGGTGCTGGGCGGTCTCCCCATGAGACCTTCATGTGATGGTCCCGGTGTCAGGATGCAGAACTGCTGCCCCACTCAGGTGGTGGGACCCGTTCAGATGTACTCACCCGTTCCTCACCCAGCAACCGGGGCCAGGGCTGCCCCCATGGGCTCAACACCACCAGCTCCTGCACACATCCCCTAACCACTGGTTACATATCATGACAACAGAGCAGGGCTTGCTCAGAATCAGAGGGGTACGTGGCATCAACAGGACAGTTCAGGCATACTTTTTCAGTGATTGTCCTGGAGACCCAGGCCACCAACATTGGGGACAAGACTCAATGAAGCATCTGGTGTGAAGAAATCTTTCCCAAAAACCATAGGTGAGAAGCCCCACACCAAGCAGCTGGATGTTTCACTGCTCTCACCTCCTCTCCCTTCTCTAGTTGTCCATCAGGACATCTACTCACCCATACTGACCTCTCCCCCCTGCACAAGGCACAGTCGCCCATAGGGATCTTGCACAGCAGCAAGAGTGCTGGAGGAGGCCACACAGGGAGGAACCTGGCCAGCACTGAGCTGCACAGGGTTGGACAGAAACGGTGAAGGAAATTGTGCCAGGAGCTGATGATGTCAGGCATTAAAAAATATCTTGTCTGGAGTTGGTCTCTTGAGGGGTAGCACATCAGCAGTGGAGGTGAAGAGTCTCCAAAGGGAGCGCATGTAGCTGTCAAGGGCTCTTGAACTAAGATCGCCCACGCTCCCTGGCACAACGGTGGTGGGTCATGGCTCCAGCGAGGCTGTCAATGGGCTGGGGGAGGGAAGAAGGGGCCACACAAGATCCCCTTGTAGTGCTGGGGATGAGTGGAGGACAAACATGCTCCCAGAGGTGCTGTGTGCTCCACACTGCCCTAGGGATACTCCAGACCACCCCATGAGGAGCAGTGGAGAACAGCTCCTCTGCAGCAGCAGCGGGAGCAGAGCCAAAGCCCGGCCACCAGGAGTATGAGCGGTTGCTGTGAACTTGTCCCATTGCTGGGAACATGCTGCCGGCAAACGGGAGCCCCGTTTGCTGGGGTCTTCATCAGCAAAGGCGTGAGTGCAGGAAAAAAAGTCCTCCCTGTGTAATAACACAACTGCCCAAACCCATCAAACACGCTCCCAAAAAGGTCCTCCAGAGGTGACTTGGCAGGAGCCCAGCAGACCCCCAGCATTCTCCCCATTGCTGGGAATAAGCCACACTCAGCCCTGCTCTGACCAGGGAGCTGTGGGTACTTGGGACTAGGTGATGGAGCCAGTCTCAGGACAGAGGCACCCAGCTGGTGGAGGGGGACAGAGAGGGAGGCTGAGAGAGACTTGCCCACTGGCCAGAGAGGAGAGAAAGAGTAGGAACCTCCAGTGCTCAGGATAACCACCATGGCAAACTGTGAACATCACTCAAGATGCCCGTAACACCAGGTGTTGTAGGAACCAGCTGCTATCCGTGTAACGACTATGAGGGAGACCAGCCCTTCCCTGACCATCCCAGGCATCGCAGCCGGTTTCTGACAGCAGAACACAGAGATGCCTGTTTAAAACCAACTCTGAGAGGTTGCTCAGGAGAGAAGGAGCTGGCTACATACCACGCTGCTCTGTCATACTCTGCCCAGATCCGGACAAACTCATCTAGATGGTGAGGTCCCAGGATGGAGGAATCCCGAGTCAGGTATTCAAAATTGTCCATGATGACCGCCACGAACAGGTTGAGCATCTAAGTGAAAGGGAAAAAGGCAGAGAGAAAGGAAAGTAGGGGTAGGGGGAGCAGAGATGACCCTATGGCTGGGGTGCAGGTTGAGGGGAGGAGGGCTGATGAGAGGCACCCCCAGGGCTCTCAGAGAGAGGGAACTCACCAGGAAAGAGCAGAAGAAGATGAAGGAGACAAAGTAAACGTAGGCCAGGTCAGTGCCACAGCGCTCATTCTCATTCTGCCCGGACGTTGCCGTTGTGTCCGGCTCACAGCCTTTGCCCTCCAGGCAGGACAACATGATCTCCTGCCATGCCTCTCCTGTGGCACTCCTGCACCCAACACAGCTGCACTCAGCAGGTTGTGGTGGCACGGGATGGACCCAGGACAGGATGCCCCCAGAAGAAACCTCACAAGAAGCTGTGCAACCCCCCACCCACATTAAACACATCTCCAGTGTGAAGAGGAGCGAGGCACTGGATCAGCAGCGACTGAGCTGGACCCACACAAGCGCAGACATGCCAGGGTGTAGCTCCTGGCACAGGGGGCCAACTTCCCCCAACCAGCCAGTCCAAAGAGCTGGGGGACAGACATCCTTTTTGGCACAAGGTAGGGAAAAAAAAAAGGCCACAGGAGCTCAGGAAACCCCATGTGCTTGCCCAGCTGGTTGCTAGCACCAAAAGCTGATGTCCACCTAACAGCCTGCTGCGAGAACCTGCCCGGCCTGTCTCCTGGCATGCCTGCACCCAAAAATGCTCCCAAATGAGTATTTTATGGCTACGTACCTGAAGAGGAGCATGAGGGAACCCAGGAAGCTGCGGAAGTTGTTGTGCCGGTTAATGTGGCTTTCCTCATCTAATTTGATATTGCCAAAAACCTACACAGGAGGGAGAAAAAGGGCTCAGTTATTCAGGCAAGAGCTTCCCAGGCAAGAGCCGGGGAAGTGGCTGCATGTTCATCTTCGCTGCAGGGACCGACCCTACCCCAGGTCCATCACCATTGGCACAGCCAGCCCCCAAAGCAGCCGAGATCCACCCTCCCTGTGCAACCCCCCCATGGAAAAGCACCCCAGTGAACGCATGCCGGTGCACAGCCAGCGCACCCAGGAGCAGCCACCAGGGAAGGAGACTCTCCTCTCCTCGGCGGAGATCTGTGGGTGGCACGATAGGCCAAGCTGCCATGGGAACAGGAGCACGGAGGACCTGGGATCAACCAAGTCCAACTGCTCCACGTCCATCCCTCTGCTGTGGTGGCATCCGAGCACCACAGGGCAGCCAGCAGTCTTGAGCACGCTGGAGGCACAGGCACAAGCTGCACCACCCTGGGTTGGTGCTGGGTCCTGGTCCTGGTCGCTCCTGGGAGCTTTTCCCTTGGTGGGGAAACGGTCTGTGATGCTAAGGTCGGGCACAACGGTGCAAACAGGGTGGGCTCAGCGAGGGAGGAACAGACTGACTGCTGACCCACCACAGATAGCCAGACACCTGGGACTACCATCCACAGGGCCAAAAGAGGCAACCAGACCCCAAACATGGGCAATATCCTAATAATGATCCACAGCTAAGGCCATGGTAGGACATAACGAACGTTCGTAAAGTGCCTCAAATAGGAAAAATGTGCTGTTATTACTGTTAAAATATTTATTCCACTTTCCGTGAGCCTAAAAATACACTAACTGCAGAGTATTTTTTTCCCTGTACAGGTTTTTTGGAATGTGTAATTGTAGAATATTTTCTGCCTCCAGCTATTTTGCTCAAATAACGCCCACAGACTTTACTGCTTGGGGATTTGTTCACAATGGTGTTAAAAAAAAAAAAAAAAAAAAATCAAATACTACCACACGGCAGGGAGGGGGGGCTGAGTCAGATGGCGGTTGTTTAGCGCAGAGAACACCTGGAGCCGGTGCTGAGATGTGTAGGACAGAGCGGCCAAAACCAGCCATGCGACTCTCTCGGGGCGGGAGAGAGGGGGTGGCAGAGACTAAACACCAGCGCTTGCCAAGCAGCCCAAGCAGGGGGCCACCACGCTGCCTGCTGCCTCCCCAAAATCTGCCTGTCCCAGGCAACGGTGCTGGGAACTGCGGCAGCTCGCTCGGCAGGCGGCTCCGTATCCTGAGCGCTCGTCGTCGAAGGTGCTTTGTTCAGATCCTCAGCGTGGGATTTAGTCACCACAGGACTGAGCCAGCCCCACGGCACGCGTGGAGCTGAGGGTTTTATCTCACGTGCTTCTGATTTCCCAGCTGAAGCCTGGAAAGCCAACGTCTGTCTTCCCATGCTCTACAGACCTCCCACCATCTGGTAGGTCATCACAGGTCCCTAAGCGCAAGAGCCCAAGTAGACCATCAGGAGCACGGCTACAACATAAAACCTCTGCAGAGGGAGAGAAGGGGGATGGCAGGCTGCAGGGATCGCTGCCATGATCCAGCTGTTCGGATGGGAAAGGCATCAGGCTGCTCACCAGGGCCCTCAGGCATGAAATCAATCTGTGGGGGCTGCTAGAGAGTTGGAGACAGGGTGCAATTTCTAAGCAAAGGGGAGATGCGATTTGAAAGCAGCCATCACACAGGACGCCCAGCCGAGTCCCCAAGGCCACATCTCCAAGGGCACAAAGCTGGGAAGGCAGCTGTGCAGCTTGACTGAACAAGCCCGTGGCAGCTCCTCGAGGGAGTGTGGCTCTGCAGCTCCCAAACAAGCTGTTCCACCCCCCGGGACCCTCGCGGACACCGCGATCGAGTGAAGCAATGACAGGCAGGCATAAGGCTGGTGCTGTGCATAACGCTGAGGACATGCTGGTCCAGCCTGTCCATGCCAGAGGGATGCACGCTGAGATGTCTGTGCTCACCTGCATCCCAATGATGGCGTAGATGAAGAAAAGCATGGCGATCAAGAGGCAGACGTAGGGGAGGGCCTGCAAGATAAGCAGATGAATCATCTCATTTAGCACAGGTCCAGCTCCAGAGGAGTACAAACAGCACAGCGAGCAGGTAAGCTGTGCCAATCCGTCTCTCCTACAAGCCAACAAGGTAGCAAGACCTTGGGAACAGCTTGCATTTGGGAGCAGCACCCCAGCACCACGGCCTGGGAGGAGACCAGGGCAGATGTGACTTACCTTGAAGGACTGCACGAATGTCCAGAGCAGGATGCGGATGGTGTAACCCTGGCGCAGCAGCTTGATGAGCCGAGCAGCCCGGAAGAGCTTCAGGAAGCTCATGTTGAAGCTGCTGGTGTTCACCAGCTGGGAGAAGAAGAGAGGGTCAGAGGGAGGCGGGAGCCCCCCGACTCCACAGCAGTACGCCCCGCTGCTCCCAGCCCCCGCTTCACCTTGGTGTCCGTCAGGATGATCTCCGTAATGCTGCCAATGACGGTGATGAAGTCAAAGATGTTCCAGGTGTCCCGGAAATAATTCTGCAAAAGGAAGGAGAAAGAGAACATGGATTTGAGCTCAGGGATCGCAGGTCTAGAGGGCTCTGGGCCATGGGCCAAGGCTGCTCACGGACAATGGTGGCGGTGGTAAAGACCTTGGTGCCCATTTGTATGCAGCTACAGTCTGGAGCACTGTCCTGCATCTGAGATGGTAGCACACCTGAGCATGTCTGCAGTGAGCAGCTTCTCCTGGGAGATGACTCATGCAGCCAACAGGCCACCCAGGTGAACAGGAGTGGAAAACGCGGCCACAACCAGCCTTGGTCAGGCTGCGACAGCTCATCACACTGACCCTCCTAGTCATGGGGCTGCTTTGCCCTCCTCTTCAATAGGCACTCAGACCCATCTCAGCCCCTGCTGCTTGTGCAGCAGCTGGTCCAAGACCAGACTTGACCATGGCTGGCACCACTGGGAGCAACAAGGATGGCTAGAAACCCTCCTGCTAGTGGGTCTCATCTCCCAGTAGGGATTAGGAACAGGAGAGAAACTGTAAAAGAGCAGATGCGACAGTTGCTCATAAGTAGCAAAGAGTAGCTGAAGAAAAGGCAGCCCGTGGCTTTAAATCTTAAATGACCAACTGGGGACTTGAGGACCATCAATTAGGCAGGGAGGTCTCACTGGTGGTCAGGTCTGCTCCAACTGATACAACCCAAGGACAGGAACGCACCAGCATCTCCCAGGGACAAGGGACTGCAGCCACCAGCATGACTGCAGTGGCAGTTGACTTTATCAGAGTGGCTGCACAGCACATACATGGTCCAGGCACCAGAGCACCACAGAAGCAAGGCAAAAACTAAAGCAGTTTTGTGGCTTCCCCCACCAGCATCCAGCAGTAGGAAGTTTAATGAGAACTAAAGGAGCGATTCCAACCTAAAAGCAGCTTTCAGGCTGGAACCCAAAATAAATAGCAACAACCTCACATTATTAACACCTTCTCTCTGTGATCTGTGTGCTGCCAAAGTCCAAATTAACACCCTTGTCAAGAACAGGAGCAGCCACTCACCAGGAAGCCGAAAGCGATGATCTTGAGGACGCACTCCAAGGAGAACACCATGGTGAATGCAATGTTCAGGTACTTCAGGGCCAGCTCGTAGGTGTACGGAGCAGAGTAGTACTGATGGAAAGAGAGAGACATTGCTAGTGAGGAGGGGGCCTGCCAGCCTCTTGGCTGATGACTGTCCCGGGAAGATCTGCAGTGGTCTGCGTTCCTTGCCCTGTGTGCTTCAAGACCATCTCCTCCTTCCCTTCCCCACCCCTGTCCCCAGGACAGCTGCCACTCTTTCTAAGAAGGAAGCACAGAGTAAATCCAGATCTTTCTGCAGTACTTAGGAAGTCCAGATTGTTTGGGTCCTCTCATTTAGGGAAGATCTCATTTCCAGTTTGGGGCACATGGTGTTTCAAGTGACTATGCCAAGGGAACATGTGCTCAGATTCTGTCTCAAACCATCTCCTAGAAACAACCAAAATATCCCCTGGTTCCATCCTGACAGATTCTCCTTCTCCCCACCGCCCCAAACAGGACAGGCTCACCCTGATCAGCTCACCTTCATCATCAGCACCACGGTGTTCAATGCTATCATGGCCATGATGGTGTACTCGAAGGATGGAGAGACCACAAAGTGCCAGACCCGGTACTGGAAGGTGTGCCGGTTCTGGGGCATGTACCGTGTGAGGGGCTTGGCACTGATGGCAAAGTCAATACAGGCCCTCTGGAATAAAACAATGTGCATCAGACCCTGGCTGATGGTAACATGGGGGACAGTGGCTGCCACACTTCTTTCCTTCATGGAGTGAGCAGGCAGGTGGCTCACAGGTTTCTTACACCTTTTCAACATCTAGGGAGCTCCAAACTCACAAACTGCAGAAAACCCATGGAAATGTCCTCTTTCCCCCTCCCTAGACCATACCTCATTCTTCTCCAGACTGCACTCCTCCATCATTTTGTCTCCTTGCTCTTGGAATGTAATGATGATGAGAGCCACAAAAATGTTGACGAAGAAGAAAGGGAAGACCACAAAATAGACAACATAAAAAATGGACATCTCCATGCGGTTGCTGCGACTTGGCCCACGGTCTTCCTCCGTCACGTCCACTGAATGCTGCAGCACCCTGTGGGCAGACAGGTGAAGAAAAGCAACCAGAGATATGCCCATGAGGTCTGCCACCATATGGCATTTCTCATGGGACCCACTTTGTACAGCCAGCTCTGCCTGTCCACAGTTGTAAAAACGATAATACAAATCTCTCTTTTCATCTGCTTTACGAGGACAACACTTCTAAGTGGCTACAGCTTGTTTTATGGTGCTTTTATGGTGATTTTCCCTGAAGGAAAATGGATTTTCAGTGCTTCACAGACAGAAGAAAAAATTGCCCAAGCTCACATCAGTATGAAGAAACAGTTAGTCCTATGGTCATCTCTAAACTTGAGCTAAGATATAGCACAGGGCCACACAGGAGAATGGATTATCTGTAACTCACTCCCTAAGGAAGAGTCTAACCTCAGCCACAGTCCCAGCTCTTTTGTCCTGACGTAATTTCCCATCCTTCCTCTCCTCCTCCCAGCCCATCAGTTTCTCTCTCAAACCTGCCTGGCTGTAGCCAGTTATTAACCCAATCAAGCCAATGGGGACATCCTCACCCTAATTCAGGGATGGAGCAGAATACTCACTGGGGCCAACCCTCGCCAGTAGAGACTGTGAACAGGGTGAGCAAAGCCCAGATGATATTGTCATAGTGAAACTCATGGCGTTTCCATTCTCGGCACTTCACTTCCATCTTGTTCTTCTCGTGGTCCACGTAGTTCCCTCTGCAAGGTTGGAAGACAGCAGTGACCTTGCTTTTTACACTGACAAACTATGAGACAGCGGTCTTGAACCCTGGGGGCAGCATGTGTGTGCAGTGGGAGGGGGGCACCTCTCCTCCTGCAGGGCTGGAGGCAGAAACAGGGAGATAACAGCTAAGGTGAAGGGGAGAAGGGGACAGCAAAAGGGAAAAGAGAAGGAGGAAAGAGAACAGAAGCAAAATACAGGGCTCTGCATCCTGCATCCCATGCAAGGATGCACAGCGCTGACACAGCAATGGGGATGGGGCTCAGCCCATGCCATCCACCCCAAGAGACTACGGCCAAGAGAGAGTCATGACCAAGAACTTAACTGGGAACCACAGAAGACATTACCCAGCACCCTGCCTTTGCCAGAGGTGTCAGCAGCATCGGACCTACTGAACAGGGCACCTACATGCAGTCCTTCTCTGTGTCCTTAGAGCTGTCAGTGCAGTAGAAAAACTTCCCCTTGAAGAGCTGGACAGCAATGACAGCAAAGATGAACATAAAGAGCTTGTAGACGATGAGGATGTTGAAGACGTTCTTGAGGGAAGTCACGACGCAGTCGAAGACAGCCTGCAGGAGAGGGCACAGCTCACCTTGGGGAACTGACAGCCTTGGCAGAGGGCAGGACCAAAACCTTCTCTAAGACTGCCATAGGGAAAGGAGGAAAGAGCTGGGCCTTCTCCCAGGCAAAGGGCTATCTTATGAATGAGTTTAACACCCGGAGTACTCCCCCAGCACACACATAGACACCGAGCGGCCCCTGAGGCAGCCGCAGGGTTACATATCTATATCCTGCAATGTTCCCTGCAACCAGGGCAGCCGACAGGGGACAGCTCCAATTACACAATTAGCAGCACTCAAGACCAGTTAGTAAACATTTCCTTGTTCCGAATCACCATGAATAACAAGGTAGAGAAAATACCTCTGCCTGCAATAGCAGGACCTGCGGAGGCTGAGTTCTCAGCCCTAATCCTCAAAGCACTTTAAGAAAGAGAGGAATGCCCTTATCCCTGCTCCATGGTGAAGACAGAGGTGTCCAGAAATGAACTGACATGGGCTGAATCCATCCACCAATGGGGAAGAAAAGCTAGGGTCAAAACCCATGTCTCTGGGATGCCACCCTGGGCCTCATCCACCAGCCAAATAACGCCTTGTGAGAAAAACTCAAGGTTTTCTCCATCTGTTACTCCTTTCTGGCTCTATACCCCCTTTGGCTGAAATAGGGAAATCCATAATCCTACCTGTGCTGCATAAATAATCCCTGTATTCAGACAGGAAATCCCCTTTTGGTGCAACACCACAACAGCACAGCACACAAAATCCCACGTTCCTTGCAAGCTGGTCTGGTAGGAAAGACAATCAACTTTGGAAAGAGATTTGAGCTCTCCCAAAGCCAGGGCAGCCTATTTTATCAGGAGAGCGTCTGGGCTTTGCTGCCTCATGTCCACTCCAGCTCCATGTTCCCTGGCAGAGGAACTAACTCTGACACCTTGCAGAGATCCAGGCTTGCTGTTAATAACTCATTGCACCTCTGATATGAGGCAGCCTGAAGGGCGTTGTGTTTGAAAACGGGGCTCCTAAAAGACAGCACATGCTTTGGAAACTACTTGTTCATCAGCAAATCGATGCGTGCGGTCCCTGCACCCACCAGTCTACACTGGAGAAGACAGATACAAAGCGGGAGATGAGTATCATTACCTTCAGCTTGGGCAGTCGCTTGATGGTCTTCAGAGGCCTCAAGACCCGTAGCACACGGAGGGACTTGATGGTCTTGATATCTCGGCCCTTGTTGGTCCTACCGTGTCGGAGGGAGGCACACGCAGCCAAAAATGAAACAGAGAGACAATAAACTTGCAGACCCGGGCTGGATGCTCAAGGGGTTTTCAACAGCTGACACACCACACCACACACACACACACACACACACCCCCAGCATGCGTGAGGACAGGAATGGGAGGACCACATGCCATCGTGGGGGCACGCACTCACAAACGTGTGACTGCTGAGTGCGCAGCCTGCCTAAACGAGTCTCCTCCAACACACACGCTGACAGCTGGCAGAGATGAAAAATAAAGCAATTCCCTCCTCCTCGGGATTAGCACCCTTTGCTGGGGAGCAGCGAACCTCAACAAATCCCCTCCTTGTGAGAAGCAGCGGGATGCCAGGGCTGGGGCAGGGGATGCCAACACTCTCCCCAAGCAAAGGTGGCTGCCTGAAGGCACTCTGCCCTCCCCCGTGTCCCCAAGCCACGCTGCTCCACAGGGGCAGGAGGTTAGCTTCCCTACTGCAGACATGTGGTGTTTGCAGATGGGGCTCGCAAAAGGCCCCCACCATGGCCCCACCATGGGGTCTACGTGCAGGTCGCTCACCAAGGGTTTTTCACCCTGGTTTGAACTCCAGATTCCAAGGGTTTTTCACCCTGGTTTACACTCAAGATTCCTAGTCCTTACATTCACCTGGGGAAGCAACTGCTCTGTGCTTGGTTTCTTTGCACAAACGCTGTCTTAACGGCATTCTGCCTTATTCCATCAGCGCTACCCAGCCTGGTCTTGCATCTCACAACATCACAGCCCTCTCTTCCCCTCTCCAGATCAGGCCTGCACTTGCCTCCACCCCAATTCAGTTGAGGGAGGCAGAGCTTACTACTAGATTCTTTAGAAAAGCAGCAAGAAGACCCCTCATCACCCTCATTTCTTGAATATGGTGATTAATCCCAACCAAAATACAGGGCTTTTTTTCTTGTCTTTTAACTAAAGCCCATGGGCTGGATCCCAGGTGGAGCAGAGAGGTCCTGGTGAAGGTGGCACAGTTTGTATCCACCGGGCACCCTCAAAAAAGGTCAAGGAAATGACTTACAACAACAGACGGTCCAAATTACGCAGCTCCTTTGCCAAGGTTAATGCAACAGGGAGCACAATAATGGGCTTAATCATTAAGAGATGTAAACAAAACCACTAATTAATTGTCCTCCCTAGGAGCACAGCCCCACAAATTTACCAGAAGCAACTGTACAAATAGCCCTGGGACCCACTTGGCACCTCCCATCTCCTGCTTTGCTCAGGGTCAGGGCCTGGGTAATTGGCTGGGGCACCCCACTCGGGGCTGGGGTGAGGATTTGAGGGCAGTGCTCAGCTGATACAAGCTGCCACCAAGGTCAACTCAACTGCAGCGGTTTACATCTGCTGAGGAAGGACCTCTTCAGACCTCAGGAAACCTCCTGTGGTTTTGCTCGGGATCCAACATGCATAGGATAGGGCTGGACAACGCTTGGAGGAAAGCCTCGCCTTGCTGGGTCTACACTGGAGGCTGAGCTTGGCCTGAGCCACATCCCATGCCCTTGGAGGACGTCCACAATAAAAGTACCCTCCTCCAAAGGCAAGTGATTGCATTGCTTGCAAAGAAAATCCCTCCTGCACTTTCCCAGAGCACACCACCTTTAATGCACCCCGGGGCAATACAGGGGTGCATGCAGAGCAGTACGCTCCAGTCTCTGCAAACGCAGCTAAGGGTCAGCACAGGTGTTGGACAGACAAACACCTGCCTGTCCTGTGCCCATCCCACCGCGCTCCCCGGGACAGCACCCCACGGCGACCCGAACGGCATAGTTACCCCAAAGCATTCCTGTCGGTGATCCAGCCCAGCAGCCACCACACAGCACCAAGAGAAAAAAGAGAGAAAAGAGGAAGAAGGTAAGAAATGCACTGGGGATGACTGCAGCCTCTTGGGTGAGTGGAGGCAGCAGCCCTCCACTGCCCCACGCCTGGGTTGAAAGGCACGATCAGTAGACCACATTGTGTCCTCCAGGATGGGGCTTATCTCCAGGGAGAGACTTCCCGCTGGAGGTTTGGGAGGGGGGCATGTAGTGAAACCTCTGCTGCAAGAAGAACCTGTGGAAAGCAGGACAGTGGGTGGGCACGTGGTGCTCCTTGGCCAGGAGTCAGGGGGAAGACCTCAACGCTCGGCACCAACCAGCCGAAGGCAGGTGCCTCTGAGGGAACCTACCTGCAAGGCCACAATAATTTCCATTCAAACAGGCTAACTCTGCTAAATTGCCTCCATCAAGAAATCCACTGATTAAGACCCTGAGCTGCAGTGTGGGATCTCCTGCAAGCCGGCAGGAGACACCTACTCAGACAAGCCAAGGTGGTCCACAAGGTCCCTAGTTGTAACCAAACCTCTGTCCTTGCTTGAGCTATGCCCCTGCTATGTGCACACAGAAGGCTCAGCACCAGGGCCAAAGCCTATGAAATAAAACATTTCTTAAAAACCGTAAAAATAACCCCAGATAGTAAAGCAAGTGGAAGGTGTGTTGAAAAGGTGATAGTTTAACTCTGCAGCACGTCTGTGATGGGATATCAGACCTCTGTCCTGACCAGCACAAGAAGATGCTGCTTAGCAAAGAAAGAGGCACCTCTGCTGGATACCTCTGGGTGGAGAAAGGCCTGCCCTTGATCACCAGGCAAGACAGCAAGGGCTATGCACTGACCACCACTCCACTTTTCCACCAGCCTTTCCATTACTCAACCTTTCCCGCTGCTGCAAGCCCACAGGCGTAGGCAACACCACCTCTCTGCAAAGCCACAAGCGAGCGCTGCTCCTCTGCACAATGCCTCCTCGGAGGGTGCCACAGGAGGCCAAAGCGAGCAGCGTCTTTAGTTATGGTTCTGGTTATTTCAGCTAATTTAATTTGAACTCTTTGGAGATTTATGGTTTTATATTGGGCTTTTTATTTAGGCTGCGTTTGGATTGACGTATTAACTTTCCATGCAGAGAGCTACAAATAAACCAAAATGACCTCTTGGCTTGGCACGTACGGGCTCTGAGGGGGCAGTGGACGAGTCGTAGTGGCACATGGGGAGATGGCTTTATGGGTGAACACTTGTTTATCGGTGATTTTGATGTAGCACTGATGGCTGGCAGATGACGGTAGTACCACTGGACCAGCTCAGAGACCTCCAGCCGCACCCACAGCTACCCAGGACCACCACGAGCAAAACTAAACACAGATGGGAGGCAAAAAGGGCAGAAAACCCAAATGGCATGCCATGTCCCAGCACTTCTTCAAGCAGGAAGTGCTGGACCTGGTCATCAGCTGCTCTCAGCCACATAATTGTGGTAGCCACTCCGTGGGCATTGCTTTGCCTACTCAGCGCCATGGAGGTAAGGAAGGGGAGAGGGAGGACACATTTCCCCATCCCCATATCAAAGAGTTCATGGAGGGAAAAGAAAAGGAGAGGGATTTAAACATCATGGCCAGAGTTTTTCTCTTGAGACCAGGATGGAGGGATGGAGAGAGGGAGGGCGGCAGGTTGTGACATATATAGCTGGCAAACATTCTGCAGCTCCTGGGGCCGTGGCAGTGACGGGCTGCCAACAGGAGAGGCAGGTGTCCTTATAAATGCTTTATAATGTATAAAACCATCAGAAATTGCTGCGATTCCTTTGTTCCCTTCACCCCCGAAGCCATGAGATCATCTCTTCCAGCAGGAGCCCCCGTCAGAAGTGGGGGAGAGGGACAATCCTGCAGGTTTACATTATAAAGAGCCCTCGTCCATGACACAAGCAACTCGGTATCTACCCAGCTACAGCTACAAGAGTGGGCAGGTGACATAGATGCTTGCTGCAAACGTACATGGAGATGCAGAGACCTTCCTTCTCTGTGGGAGGGGGTTTGGTGCTGCAGTCGATGGGGGTGCTCGCCCTCGAGAATTCAGCTGTCCCATGCCCAAAGGGACCTGTCCTTCCCTTGAGAGGCTGGGTAAAGGCAGGCAGGTGTCAAGCAGTGCTGGAAGGGGCACAGCAGCCTCCCCACATGCTTGGTGCTGATACATGGGGACCCTGCTAGCTTCAGGGGGCACCCCAGGAACCATGCCACTTCTGTGAGATGGAGGCAAGGGGACAGTAAGCACAAGTTACGGTACTGTTAGTGGCAGTAAGGACACCTGTCCATCCAGGAGCAGGCTGAGCCATCAACCTGCCCTCCTTCAGCCATCAAAAAGTCTTGATGAAAGATGCCTTGGAAGGAAAAGGCTCTGTTGTCCTCCTAAAACCACCCAAAGCACCTTCAGGCTGCTGACGCCCTCGAGCCCCTGCTCCGAGGGCTTGCCCTGGCAGAGGGTATATCAGCCAGACCCTGGAAATGCTCCATCCATCCTCATGGTGGCCTGGGTGGCCTTCCGGGGGCTCAGGGCAACGTCACTAGCCAGTGGACCTGCCCCGTGCCCCTTCCCCATGCCAGGGTCTGAAGTCAGCCCCCTGCCCTGTCCAGGGGTCAGTTCATCCCTGTGCTGAGCAAGCTGAATTCTCCCATGCTCTCCCAAGGAGAGAGCAGCAGATGAAAGCACCAGGCGAGGAAGAGGGTGAGGAAGGCAAAAGCAAGGAGTCAGGGAGGGTACAAGTGGACAAGAGTGAGGGGAAGGAGCTACTGCCCGGCCAGGGATGAAATGGGAGGGATGGATTACAGGCTGTAATCCATCAAGTGACCTTGGGTCTCAGACCCAGCCACCCCAAGAGCCTCGCACGGTACCTGAGCTGTGGACAAGGACAGAGCTCCAGTCTGTGCCGCTGCCAGGCCCTCACCTCTCACCAGCACTAATGCCACCGCCGTCAGTGTCAAAGGCACAAAGAGAGAACAACAACGTGACAAAGGAGCGCGAGCCTCTCCTCTCTTCTCCTCTCCCTCCTCAGGCACCAACGGGGCGCCATGGCCCCCAGGGACCAGGGGGTGCCCCTTGCCTTTGGGCATCACATTGGCACCCACTCATCATTCCTCAAGCTACACTGCACTGCCTGCCCCTGCCGGCAGCACAGAGGAGGGCAAAGCAAGACAAAACTCATCTCTGGACACTTCTCGCCTCCGTGGCATGGGCACTGCAGACATTGAGCCCCTGCACCCACCTGCGGAGGAGGACACAGATGTGCCACAAGCTCAGTACCGGAGCCCAAATGCAAGGCAATGCTCAGCAGGGACACAATTTCACCACCAAACTCTTCCTAGCGTCTCCAGCTTTCCTTGCCTTGTCCCCTGCCTGCTTTCTCACCAGCATTTGACAAACAAGGAGAAACCCATCTCTGGAGCTATACTGGTTTCAGGTGCCAGCAGCACAGCTGGGCTTTGCAGTCAGCCACACACCGCTGCCAGGAGCCTCCCAGAAGCAGAGCAGAAGGGTGCAGAGAAATAATAAAAAAAAAAATCAGGGTCTAGTTGCCATAACACACAGTTGCACCCTCCTCCCACCCCAGCCAAGGGAAGGCAAAGAGCTGACAAGGATGATGACCACTTACGCCAAGGCGAAAGCCACCAGCGCTCCCACCACCACGATGAAATCCAGGATGTTCCAGAGGTCTCGGAAGTAGGAGCCATCCTGCAGGATCAAGCCCTGATCGATCATCTGCGGGGGGAATATGTTGATAAAAACAGACAGGGAATGAGCAGCTTGGCCACCGAGTGAAAGCAGCCACAAGGCAGTGTGCTGGGGACAGGGACATCGCCAGGGAGCAGCGGGTCTGTCCCTGCGTCTCAGGTATATATCAAGGAGCATCATATTTTGGGAGCCTGGAAACTGATAGAAGAGGTCCTGAGCTTTCTCATCTCCCACTGCTAAGAACCAGGCTTTAAAGTCTCCATCATCCAAATTTAGGACGAGAACTACTGAAAAACTGAGCAGTTTCCCACCCACTGCAAAGGATGCTGCGGGGGACAGCATCCCCAGCACAGCCAGCCCGCAGGGCCTCTTACCTTGATAACCATCTCAAAGGTGAAGACACCGGTGAAGACATAGTCAAAATACCTCAGGACCTGCAGAGAGAGGGCAGAGGCGCTCTGCAGCTGCTGCCAAGCCAAAGGGCTCACTGGCGCCCACCCAGACCCCGCACTGGGACTCGACCAGCTCAGGTGCAGAGGGTCGGTTTGCTTGCCCCAAACTCAGCCTGTTCCCTAAGACTTCAGGACAGCCATAAACCCAGCCTGGGTAGGCGGGAGAGAAACATTTCCCGTGCATGGTGCAGGCGGCTCTGAAACCAAGCTGCGTGCCGGAATCACACCCCCCCCATACCAGTCCCTGTGCACCTCCAGCACAGCTCACAGATCAGCATCTCCCCAGTTTAGGCTACTTTACACTCGACAAGGTGCCCTGGTCTGCTCCCCAGGCCCCAAACCCTGCGCGTGGGTGGCTGAGAGCGATTTCCAGGGTTTATAAAGGAAGGTGATGGGGAAGAAGTCAGATCCCATGGCACGGTGCAGGTGCTGCCATCGGCTGCCTTGATCCATGTCCCACCTATGCCCCAGCATGGAAGCTAAAATCCTACAGGACATCTCCCTGCATTGCCTGCGGGATGGGGGGGGAGCAGGAGGGGGTTTGCAATCACCTTATTGCGGTCAGAGTTGGTGAGGACGGGATCCTCCGCCGCGAGGGCGATGCTGCTGGCGGCGATCACCAGGAGGATGCACATCTCGAAGTAGCGCAGGTTCACGATGTAGTGGCAAGCCCTCCGCACCCTGCGGGGAGGCAGACCCCCACCTGTGAGCCCCTGGCACGCCCCAGGCATGGCCCACGTGCAAAACCCACCCCACATCACCCGCTTCCAGAGGAGAAAAATGGGCAGAAAAGCCTGAGGAGCAAAACAAGGGAGGCCCAAGGGTGGTTTGGGCTTGCTGACCTCTTTTCTCAGCTGTCCCAGCCCTCCAGACACCCCATGTATGGCCAGGAAGAGTCCCTGAGAAACTGGGGGGGTTATTCTTCCAGGCTGCTGGAGCTGGGCAAGAGCTATGGGGGAGCAGACAACTGCAGAATAATGCAACAAACATGGAATAATGATCATGGGTAGCAACAGCAGCCAGGAGAGAAAGCCACCAGTGTGGCTGGCTCGGGGAACACTGTGGCTGGTTATCCAGGCTGTTTGGGAGATATTCAGCCCCCTTCCCGAGGGGATCCCCTGTCTTCAGTGATGTCTAGGAGTCCTTCCCCTTGCGGCCCTCCCCATCCCCAGGCTCCTACAGCTCAAAAATGTCTCACGGGTTGGTGGTGCTGAAGATGAACATGGAGCTGTGGGGCACCATCGCTTTGCCCGTCTCACTTTTCTCCTTCTTCCGCTTCTTCTTCTCCATCTCCTCCTCGTCCTCTTTGCTCTCAGCCTCCTTTAAGGGGCTGGCTTCGCCGTCTGTCTTGTTGCTAACTGCAGGAAAGCGAGAGCCTTTGCCTGGCCTTGCACCCAGACAGCACCCTGGGGTGTCCCTGCCACCCGGGCACGTGCAACAACCCCCCCATGCCGTTATGGGGAGAGGGACCAGAAGGGAAGAAAGGACACGGGCTGCTGGGACGAAGCAGACGAAAGGGGTTTTAACGAGGCCAGCTTTCACGGTGTTGTTTAATTAATAACACCGTTTAAAGCGGCTCACCTTGACAGCGAGGATGCTGTTGAGGGGGTTTGAGAGGCAGCACGCTGGGCGGAGGCTGCGGATGTGTTAGGAGAAACAGGGCATGCGAGCGTTTTGCCCGGGCGGAGAGGAAGGGAGAAGGAGGGATCAGGCGAAGGGGCAGGTGGGAAGGAGGTGAGAAAGGGAAAAGCTCCCAGGGGATGGTGGCACATCAGCATTGCTTTCAGGTTCCCCTGGAAAACCGGGGTGCTGGAGGGAAATGCTGCAAGAAGCAGACGGGGATATCCCCCACCTCCCACCCCCAAGTTGATGGATGTGGATAGGAGAAGCCGTGCAACCGGCTCTCCATCCCTGCAGGGTCCCTGAGGGCTGGGAGAGGGGCTCAGGAAAGAGAGACGGGTCCTCACTCTGTACCACAGTGGAGTCGTGGACATCGATCATGATGGTGGTGCTCTCCGTGGCCTTCTCTGTGTTGGGGGTGATGGAGGAGAGGTCGGGCTCGCTTCGGCTGACGGTGCGGCTGGCCTCCAGCAGTGCTTGCTCGCTGGTGTCCGGGCTGCTGCAATCCTGCTCTGTCAAGCTGCCCATCTTCCCCCGGGGGTGCTCAGGTGCTGCTTGCAGGGCACTCCCCTCCTCTGAAGTCCCAACCAGCTCAGCTTCACCAGCAGGGACCCCGTTTGTCCTGCAAGAGGGATGTGGGAGAAGAAGAGGTGCGAGAAGATAAGGGGAGAGGACAAGGAGCTGTGGGAACTGCAAGATGCCCTCTCTGGGTACCAACCTGACGGGCTCCTCACTTTCCTCTGTCTCCCCCTGAATCAGCGCCTCTGCTGCAGCCACATCGCCATGCCGGTCCCCATCCTGCGTCCCTTCCGTGGGGCTGGCCTCCTCCAGGCCCAGCTCCTGGCTGGCTGAGCGGCTCCCCAGGGCGCCGGCCGACTCCTTCCCCTCCATCCGGGCTCTGCGGTGCCGGCTGCGCCGCTGGCTCTGCCTCATCCTGGCCCTGTCCTCCATGCTGCCTCCTGCCCCGTCCTGCTCGCCTTGCTCACAGTTCCCATGGCATGATTTCTGGTGCCATGAATCCTTGTCTCGCTTGGCTCGGGGCGATGGGCTCCTCCTGTCCTCACCGCTGCCGGGGTTGGCCCCCGGGGCTGGCTGCTCGGGTCCCTCGGCTGGCGGCCGCTCAACCTTGCCACCCTGCTCCTCAGCGCATTTCTCCAGGGTGACGCCGTCCCCCGGTTTCTTCCTGCGGAAGATGCTGGCGTGGGGGTTGATGAGGTGGGGCTCATCCTTGTTGATGCCCTCCTGGCTGGACATCTGCATGTGCCGGCGCAGCTGGCTGGTACGCTGCTCCCACACCGACATGTGGTGCCGCCGGCGACGCTCCCGCCTGCAACGGGGGACAGTGAGCAGTCGGCGTCCTGGACGCCCACCCTGCTCCCGGTGCTTCACCCCTCCCCGGTGAAGCACCCACCCTGGATTTAATTTGGGAATCCCAGGGAGAAGGAAATGCCATCCCCGGGGCTATGGGATGGGCTCCTGCTCCATCCTCAGCCTTCCAGCATCCCTCTGGGTGCTGGCAGAGGCTGGAAATGGGGTTGAAACTGTACTTTTGCCCCTTCAGACATGTCAGGCTGATGGAGGACCAGCCCCAGCAGCTTCACAGCTGCCCTGAAGCTTTCGGACAGCACGCCTAGCTTGCTGGGAGCACCAGCACCCTGGCATGCCCTATCTCAGCCAGGTGGTGACCACCTTCCTCTTGCATGATTGCCCAGGGACACCTTAAATATAGGCAGTGCCCTCTCACTGCAACTGGGGATCCTTCCTTCCACTGGGGATGTCTTCCCACTGCCAGCTCCTTGGAGCCAGGCTCCTTTTCAGCACGGTGCTGCCCTAAGGGTACAAATGAAGGTGCAGGGGACGCTGGCTTGGCCAGCTGGCTGGCAGGGGTGGCAGTCCTGATGGGATGGGGAGAGTAAGAGGGGGGGAAAAAGATGGCTGGTCCAAGACCTGCCCTTTCTTGATGAGAGATGGCCCTCTGAGACGTTTGCAACAGAGAATGCCACTGGGCACAGAAGACCCCCATCCTCCCCGTGCTCAGCTACGCTTGGCTCGGACAGCCCCTCACCCAGCGCATCCCTGAGCCTGGGGGAGCAGCGGTTTTGGCTGCTGGTGGGGGAAGGAGCTGTACTGGGCTTCTCTAAGTTCCCGCAGGTGTGTTCTAGGGAGGGCTGGGCTATGCCGTGGAACCTTCGCAGTGCCGTAAACACACACACACACACAAACACTCTGGAGAAGACAGACGTGCCCTTCCCAACACACCGAGGCACAGGGAAACACTCACGAGCGCACGCGTGTACGGACGCCGCTCACGCCCGGAGCACACGCGGCTGCACGTCCACGGGTAGCGGCACACACCGACACCACACACACTACACACAAAACCACGAGTGCACGCACAAAACCACGAAGGCACACACGCACACACACACAAACAGGGGTGCAAAGGAGGACACTGAGTAGAGAGGCACAGGCACACAACCCCCCCGTGCCGAGGAGGCCGGAGGGGAGCGGGGTGTGTGCCCCCGGCCCCACGGATGCACAGAAAACACAGGAGCCACAGACGACACGCGCCCCCGCGGCCCACATACAGGTGGCTGCTGCGTGGCTCCCACATCGACATGTGGTGTCTCCTTCGCCTGTCTCTTCTGGGGAGGAAAAACAAACGGGTTCAATCCCCCCCTTCGCCCCTCCTTCGACTCATGTGGGCAACGTGGAGAGGTGTGTGTCCCCCCCTCCGGCATCTCTCCGGCTGCTGGGATGCTGCAGCATGACAGCCCAGCAGAGAACACCCCCTGCACGTCCCCTGCTTGTGGCACCAGCAACGAGCTGCCCCTGGGGCTGCCCGTGCTCACACTCCAGACCCCAGCACCCCACCACACATCGCTGCCATCCGGGAAGGTGCCTGCAGCAACGCTCACGCTAGAGATGCGGATGGGGGCCACGGAGCCTTCCCCACACCGGCCAGCCGTGCAGCAGCGAGGGCAGGGCGAGCGGTGAAGGCTGCAGTCCACCAGAAGCTCCTACTACATCCTTGGATATTTAACCGCTCTTTCAAACAGCTCCAAATTCACTTTTCCCAAGCAGTACATGGCAATTTTTTGGTGCCAGTGCAGCCCCGAGCTGCTCAGAGCTGTCACCGTGGGTTAATGCTGCTCTGAGACCACAGAGGGGAACACAGAGCTCCCCAGCAAAACCAAGGCACAAGCTGAGATGCTGCCGAGCCCCTTTCACTCGAGTAGCCCCGACTCAGGGAAACCCTACGTGGCTGTCAGTGGCCTCCAGCCCTGCCAACTTCAGGCAGCCGGGGAGATTCAAGGCTTTATCCTTTGTACTAGCACAGAGAAGATCCAGATATGCACAGCTCTAAGCAAACAGCCACAAGCATGTGCAGGAGGGATGGGACATGCCTTGCTGCCATCCTGTGAGTGCAATGATACCCTCCTGCCCCTGAGTGAGCCACGTCGGCAATTTCCTCCTTATGGCCTCCTTAAAGCCACCTGCACGGGAAGAGCCCAGCGCCACGCTCAAGGCAGGGGCTGAACTGCATAGCCGAGCCACGCAGGCAGGACCTGCAGGCAGGGATCCACCACCGTCCCCACAGCAAGTGGCCGAACCCCCAAAGGCATCCACGCACCACGTTAGGCACCAACACATGACAGCATCCGCATGCGTCCATCTGGCCACCCACTCGTCAAACAGCCCCGAGCCATCTGCACCAACGGCGCCCGTGTACAAATACAATACCCCGATCGGCACCGCAGCCGCCCACGCCAACCTGGCCACGTGGGAGCACTCATCCCCGAGCGCCACCGGACCTCTCCGCAGGCAGGAACGCGTGTACCAAACCTGCCTGCGCTGGGTACCCACATAGAAATGAAGCCATCTGTGTCTGCGCACACCCAAACGCAGACTCTGGCTCGGCTTCACCGTCCCGAGTTCCCAACAGCTCTTCGGTACCGGCTCTGCTCTGGCTTGTCCCTTGCTGTGGTGTCCCCACTGTCCCTCCCTGGCTGCTGGCATTGGCGTAGCACCACTAAAGGTGCATCAGACCCGTCGCTGGAGATTGTCACCCCCCGCAAGGCATCACACCCCCTTCCTGCCCCTAACACTATCCATCCTGATGTGGTGGAGGACCTGAAGAGAAGATCTGCAAATATCAATACTTCCCATTTCAATGCCACTAGAACAACAACAAAAGGTTAAAGAGATAGGTTTTCCTAACCAGATATATCTGACAATGGCTAGAAAAATCTAGAAGGGATATACAGCGTGGGCAAATCCTTTTGTGCCCTGATATATCCAACTCCTCCTCTTCCTCTCTCTTATCTGTCCATTCTCCAGACCAAATCCCTCTATTCCCTTGCTTTATCCAACACATTCCCACTGTTAGCCAGAGATGCTCACAACACACAGACTCTGCCGTCTCACCCGTAAACCCCCCAGCACTTGGGCAGGCACAGATTTATTACGAACATCCCATCACCCCCAAACCAGGGTGGCTGCTGGGAGACCGGGCAGGGCTTACAAGTACCCCCAGCTCCTGCTGCCCCTAAAACCACAGGTGACGCATGTAGGATGGGGAACCATCTCATCCCACCACTGCCAAGCAAGGGAGGGGACTGTTGCCTCTGACCCCCCAAGATCAGTGCTTGCCTGAAGACAGCGGTTTCTCTCAGGAAATCTGCAAGAGATTCTGACATGTACAAGCTTGGCTGGGTTTCAAAGCACAATGAAACCTAAAATTCCCTGGGAAGGGATTCTATAAAAAAAAAATGAAAAAAAAAAAAAAAATCCCTTCAGCCGTACTGAAATGTACTGTTTTGGGAAACAAATCAAAACACCTCGTTCCAATGTTGACTTTGAAAGTTTTATGTGATTTAGACTATATGACACTGCAAAATAAAGGGGGGAAAAAAGGCACCTACAAAGGAAAAAACAGAATTTTCTTCTGCTGAAATGTAGAAAGAAGGCTCCTTAACACCATGCCAAGGGTTTCTATCATTTGAGGCCTTTTTTCTTGCCCAAATCAAATTCCTGTACAATCAAACTTGGTTTCGTAAACCTGCTCCATCTCTCATAACTGCATTCAGTACCAGCAAAGGAGCTCGGGGGAGATCAGTGACACCACTGCTCCCTTCTCCTCCAGCCCTGGCTGGAGGCTGCAATCCCACAGCTCTGTCACAAAGAAACACTCCCTGGGAATAAATATTACCCCTCCTCAAGAAAAACCTGAGATACCTTCTTCCTCCCCAGCCTCTTTCCCCACCCCTAGCAGCAGCCCTGAGTGTTTGAGCTGTAGATTTGGGGCAGAAAGCCTCTTTTAGCGGATTTCTGCCATGCCCAAGCTCTGAAACTGCTGCCTGAGGCAGGGGTGGCCAACCCCCAGGTCCTGCTGGTCCCCACTCCGACACCTCTCTGGAGGCACTGCTGCTCACGGGGAGCACGCTCCTAGATCTCCATCCATCCTCAGGAAGACAGCCGGAGAGGGAGTCACCCCTTTTTTACTGCGGCAGCCCCACAAGCAGCCGTGCCAGGGCTCTGCTTCAGCTCTCCACCCTGCTGAGAAGCCCCACTGGGCTTGGGGGGGGTACCGGGGTAGCAGCTGGGGGGTGTGTGTCACTCACTCGATAGCAGGCATGTTTGGGGCAGACATGGGGCTGACTTCTTTGGCTTTCTGAAGGGCGTGCTTCTGGTTAAAGGCCTCTTCTTCCTCCTGCTCATCCTGCGGAGGAAAGAGAGGAGTTGCTTAGTGGGATGCTGGGGTTTCGAGGAAAGGTTCAACCATCAGAGGCAGGAAGGGATGCACGGGGCTACCTCAGATGCCAAGGCGTGTGGGAGAAAAGGGGAGCGGGCACCTGTATTTCCAGAGACAACCTTTATTTTATTATGGGGACACCACTTCCCCAGTATGCCAGGTCTTAATGAAGGCGTCAGCGTTACTTAAATAAGTGAACCCAGCCCACTCCAGGCAAGAGCCAGGCTGTGCACGCCAGAACAGCGCCAGACAGGGTAGACCAGCTCAGCCCTCCCTTCTTCACAACCACAGGGGCGAGACAGGCATCACCCCGATGGAGTGGGAGGGAAGGCATCCCTGAATGACCCCAGCAGAGACCATATTGCTTCAATGAGTATGGTTGTGTGTCTCCGGAGCAAAAAATGTCAGTAGGAGTCATTAGCACGCATTCAGCCTTTTCAAAAACTCAGCACTCCCTTAATTGATGCTGCTGGTACACCACGGGGCTCTCCACCCTTCTCGCCCCGGCAGCAGCCAGCAGCCCCTGGAAGTGCCACCTCCACCCACCGCAGGAGGACAGGGACCCATGCATGCATCCCTCAGGCAAACGAACACCGTGCCCCATTTCATTTGCCGCTAAGGTTTACACCAGCGCGGAAGCCTCTCAGTAAATCCCAAGGACCTGAGCAATAGGCATGGGCTCTGCAAAAAAAATGGGCACCACGAGATCACTGGTCCCCTCTGAAGAGCATCAATGACCCTTGCAGCTCTCGCCTAGTAACCATCATCCAGATGGTGCCCCAACATTTTAGCATTCCCCAAATATTTCCCAGCATGGTCTTAAAAGCAGCTAAGCCCAATAATCTTCACAAGCACCACACTAAATTGCATCCTAAATCACGTCCACTGCCCTGTGGGCAAAAGCGAAATAAATACTGACGCCACTGGAAAGCCTTTCCAATCCACATCTCCAGAGTACTCAGGCAAATAAACGTCCCTGCATCAGACCCCATCAGACAGTTGAGGGTTATCTCAATCTAACTGGAGGCAAATGAAACCGGGGAACTTAAATGCAGAAATAGTTAAGCCACACTTGATGAGAAGTGTGGCTGTTCCCAGAGAGACCCAGCAGGGTTAAGCACTTTCCTAAATCAAAGTCTAAGTGGCTTTGCCCAGCGATAGGGGTTTGTGTTTCGGGGTAGCACCCCGTATACCTTCCTGGAGGAAGAGACCCCACTTCCAATTTGACCCAACCTCTTTTCAAGGCAAGCTGAGCTAAGGGACAAGGCAACCCAGGCTCTGGAGTGAGGACAGCCACAGGCGCTGCTCCCAGTGCCTTTCCCGCTGGCCCCATCCTTCACTCTTTTCACACCAGCAAGATAAGAAAAAAGAGCAACTGAAATTTACCTTTGTGAGCTCCTGAGCGTTGGCCAGATTGTCCACCGCGATGGCCAAGAACACGTTCAGCAGAGTATCTGCGAGCAGCTAAGGATGCACAAGGTACGTGTTAAGGACATGGGTGCCTGCAGCCACCAAGGGAGCGCGGCCCTGATGGCTCCTCACCAGCTTGGTGAGGAGCAGCCAAAGGGACAAACTCCTCACCCATCCCATACATACAGCCCTCAGTGCTCCTCCAGACAGCTCCTTCTCTGTGTTTGGGATATCCAGGGCTGTTGCATGTGTTACAGGACTCCCTCAATTAGGAGAGGAGGAAGGAGCAGTGAGTGGGAAGGGGGGTGCCCCCAGAGAGGGAGATGAGATGGGGTTGTCTCCACTAAAAGCACAGCAGCCAGGTGGATACAGTTTCCAAACAAGGTAAGGACGATGAAATAGATGGAGGACCACATGCCTGAGCGAACGCCTCCCTGGGAGCGGATGCCGTTGTACATCACCTCGTTCCAGTCCTCACCTGTCAGGATCTGCAGAAAAGCAAGCCAGCACCTCTGTCACCCACACCTTCTTGTCCCCTGGACAGTCCCCTCAATCTATCCCACAAACACGCAGGAGACAAGTACAGAGACCCTCTGCAGTGAATAAACCAGCTCTCCAGCTGCAGCACTTGAGGGACGTGTTGGACAGTGCTGAGGATTTAGGCCTCCTCAGAAGAGTTTTGAAACTTTTCCACCTTGCATAACAGAGGTGGAAGAGTTTCCATCTCTTGCCATCCACTTTGTTATACAGGAGGAGAGGGAGGAAGCAAGTTACATCCCAAGAGCTGATGGAGGGGAACCTGTTTGGTTTAAGAAGACCCTTCCATCCAGCAGGGAGTGATCAGGTGGTCCCAAGTCCCTCAGATTGTCTTCCCTTGCAGCCCAGCTCCTACCTGGAACACTGTCATGATGGCTGCAGGGAAAGTGTCAAAGTTGGCTGATGGCGTCCCGTCGATGAAGTTAAATCTGGAAGTAGAACAGGGAGGACATAAATGGCCTGCAGTACCAAGGTGATCAAACCCCTGAGTGCTGTGCTATCAACTCGCTTTCGCTTAGGAGGACCTCTCCCCACTCTAAGGAGGGTCTCCTGAGCATTTGGTGCTAGAACCCAAAAGGTGTCCTGGCCAGAAGGATCCACACAGCCCAGAGGCACTTGCCTGAGCAGGGACTTTTGTATGGGAAATGTACCACTGTTAGTAGCAGGCTGAGGGGCAAGACTACAATCTTCCTGGTCACCTAAGAGGGTGTCATCACTTAGCTTTGATACCAAGAAATTCCTTTCCCCCACACTTGAAATGACCTACCTGCCTCCAAACAGCTGCATTCCCAGCAGGGCAAAGACTACAATGAAGAGGAAGAGGAGGAAAAGCAGGCTGATAATAGACTTCATAGAGCTCATCAGTGAGACCACCAAATTCCTCAGGGATGCCCAGTACCTAGAAAACAGAGAGAGTGCTGGAGCACTCACAGTCATACTGACAGGAGAGCAGGAGTGACTGAATCTGGGCTGCAGCCACAGTCCAAGACAGAGGGTGACAGGCACAGGCAGTTGGCACATACTTGGTTATTTTAAATATTCGCAGGAGACGAAGGGCTCGTAGGACACTGATCCCAAAAGAGGTTCCTGGTCTGAAGATAGCCCAAACCACTTCGAAGATGCTTCCCACCGTGACCTGAGAAGCAGACACAGCCATGAGTCAAGGACAGGCTGTTGCAGGAAACCTTCACAGGCCTGAAGAGGAGGTACCCACCACCCTGCCCGAGACCTGGTGTCTCGGTCTGGCATGGGCAGGCTGTCCTGGCAGAAAGGGTTACCTTGCCCACTTTGAGGGCCATCCTGTTCTTCTCCCCCTTGGTGCCTTGCACTGTGCAAACACCTGCCAAACATATCGCCACACACTCCCAGCATCTCTTACCCCACAGTCAAAGCAGTTGAAGGAAGAATGGAAGTAAAGACGTGGCCCCATCCCATACATCTTTAAGGACATCTCCAGGAGGAAGAGTCCAAGAAACAGGAACTCTGCATAGTCTGAAAGAGAAAACCCAGATGCGCTACCCTTGGGCCACTGAGCTGCATGGAGAACCCTGCATGCACCCACCTGTAGCCCATATAGCACACCACAGAGATGACACAAGTTAAGGACCATGCACTGCTTCCCCAAGTGCTCAGGGTTTGGGATGAGGGAAGCTTGTCTATGAGGAGCTAAGTTGTGTATAACAGAGCGCCAACCCCACTAATTAATCTTTCAGGGTAGGTGAACTGGTGCCCCAAGGGTTTGAGAAGACCAGAGATGGCTGGCATGGAGTGGAGCAGCTCTTTAGCATTATACAACAGTGGCAGAGGCGTCTGCAAAGACATTAACCACATGACACTGTAGGGGAATATTAGCAACCTGGATTTAAATCATTGCATGGCTGGAACTTGGCCAGGGTAATTGAGCTGAACAGCCAAGAGCCAGTGAAAAGCTTCTCCAGCTATTTCATGAACGTTAGCAGGCAACAGTCTGGCTCCTCACCTTGTCCAAAAGATGCTTCTTACCACGACCAGCTGCCATACCACACCGTGGCATGCTGGGATCCCGGCAGGCCTGAGCATGCTAATGCAGATTTGAGCAGGCCCACTGCTTGACGGGGACATTTTCAAGGTGAGTAAGAATAACACAGACGAGAAAGCAGCACTGTCCCTGCTGCAGCAGCTCAGGAGTATCACATGTCTGCTGTGGGGTTGACCATGCTGTTCTGCAGTTAGCACCATGCTAGAATGGACATGATTGCGCTGTCTCTGAGACCTGACCTTGTACCATGGCCCACAGTGGGCTGGGGGATGCTCCAGTAACTCTTTTCAAGTTGGGGATCTCCATGCTCTGCACCAAAACTTTCACCAGAGGTTTCCCCCATGATTGGTCCCATCCCTGCAAACTCATGTCTTTTCTGCAATTGCTTGTGAGAATTCAAAGATGGATCTCTAGCAAGCTTTCCATCACCACTGTTCAAAATTTTAGGATAAACCCAACTGAGACCTCTAGTCTGCTTCTCTCTCTTGGCAAACACATAGGACCTGAAGGGCATGAGGCCAGTAGAACTCCTCCATGTTTGCTCACAGGGCTGAGACAACCATCAGTGTCCATGAGGACAAGGCCAAAGCTGAATTAAATGTCTGTACATGGTCCTTTGTTATCAACAGTGACCAGGTTATTCCACACTCAGCTCCATACCAGTGTGACTCTGGTGGGATTCATCCCCACATGCCCTAAGACAAGGAGCAAAGGCTTGCTGCAGCCTCCAGCCATTGAGATAAGAAGGTTGCAGGAGGTTTTATTTACCCACGCAGTGCTCTCACACCTATGCAAGACCCATGGACTCACAGAGGAAGTGGGTGAGCCAGGCTGGCTGGTTGTGATGAACAATGGCCACGCAGGCAGTATTGAGAGCCACCAGGCTCAAGACGATCCAGTAGAAGACTTGGGATTTCACCATGTGGCGAACGGAGATGCGCAGGAGTCGCTCCTTGTGCCGTAAGTAGGAGGCACCGTCCACTCGGGCGCCTTTGAGGCCAGAGTGACTCATGGGGTTACCTAAAGGAAAAGAGTGGGGAGAAGAAGTTGGGTGCTCCAGTCAAGGTGAGAGAAGGAGTTGGGTATTCTGGCCTTCCCCGCAACATGAGACAGGACAGACAGCTCACAGACATTGCTCTTGTAGGACATGACTTAATCACACAGCTTTTAAATACTACAGGGGGCAGTGGATGGTTTGCCCCCTTTGCTGTCAAACTAGCAGAGATGGCTGATCTGTGACAATCTCCATGTGATAGGTGTGACACTCGCAATTCAATAAACTCGCAGAGGTTTTGAGAAGGAAAGATCCAAACTGCACCAACCCAATGTTGGATGAAGACGTCTTCTCTGCGCCAACCTCCGCTCGCCCACAGAGGCGATATCGACGCACTGCTCGTCGCTCGAGTCACGGTTCATGGCGTCCGTCCGGTTCCTTTTGATGGTGGCTCGCCTGAGCACTGGGAAAGGAAGAGAAAGGGGTGTTGGTGGCCTAACTCTGCCAGGAGCCAGCTCATTGGACCAGGACCTGATGACCAGAACTCGACTAACTCAGGTCTGGTAACAGGAGGGAGATACCCAGGTGACCTTAGTCCAGAGCTATACCTGTGCAACCAGACATCTCCTGGTCTCCATGCTCTCTTAGCAGTTATACTGTCAATCCATTTCCTCACACCTTTCTGTCAGGCCACAGACCCCACTGGGGCATCCCCAAACCTTCCACCTCTCCTTTCAGATAGAGGGTTTCAACCTCCAGCTGCGGGCAGGCAGAAGGAAGGGCAGACAGGTGCTTGGGCAGGGCACTGCTTGTCTTACCTTCTAAGGCTGAGGTCCCAGAATTTTTGTTCTCTTCAGCCAGCATGACTTCCTCTACGCAAAACACAGAGTTTAGCATCAGGTGACAAGACACAGTTGGCTGAGCACATCAGACCTCACTGCCTTACTGACCTAGGCACTTTACCCAGCCTGGAGGTGGTTGCTCTATCTTGCAAACTCTTTTCAAGTATTGGTTAAGTGTAAATTCTGGAAGGTGGCAAGTAACAGCTACCACACATCGCATCGGAAAGAACAATTACTTGTAATTAACCCGACTAAAGAAGTTGAACATCGTAGACAGGTCTGGAGCTCAACACCCCAACCCAGAATCAAAGCTGAGGTCTGGAGCTCAGACCTTGATTTGAGTTACCATCGTTTTTCAAGTCTGAGCGCTGGGTGAAAGTGCAAACCTTCCCTTCCCAGAGCTGAACACACTGAGTTGATCCCTAAGAGGTGCAAGCAAGGACAGGGACTGTGGCAGTTTAGGGACCAGGACCCATGGGCTTTTGCACATGGCTGGGTGTCAGCAGGAAGCCTGGAAAACTCCACCATCCCTAGCCCTCACCCAGGTCTGGGTGACTGCCACCCAGCAGACTAGATGGCATACACTCGCTAGTTCCCAGCTTAGGGCTCCCACCTAGTCTGCTCCAGGAGCAGGTTTAACTGAAAAACCACTGTCACAATTCACTGGTCTACTTTCCCTCTGCCCAACCTCTGCAGAGGACTCCAGCAAACATCAAGAGAAAGGAAACCATGGCAGAGTAAAGCTCGCAGCAGTGATGCTCATAGCCTTCCCTGGAGATGTAATATGCTTCATGTTCAAAATATGACAGTTTTCATGCCACAGAAGATGAGGCTTCATCAGCTGTTGGCAATGTCCTTGCTTGCAGCCTGGCCAGACCATCACACCACCTGGGGCCAAGCTCACTCATGCACCCAATGCCACCATGTGAGCACCTGTGCAGCTTTGGGGTTGCACTGGATGATGCTCAGGGATCCCCTTCCCATTCCCACCACTCTGCATGACCAGCACCCTCCAGTGCCCGCTACCCCCCTGGAAGCCCCCCTGGCCCGCCAGCCTTTACCCGCTTTGTCTATCCAGGCCCGGTAGCCATTGAGCTCCCGCTCAATCTGCTGCTGGCGCCGCAGCTTCATGAAGGCTCGGCGGTTCTCCACTCGCTCACGTTCTTTGGCAAACTCCCTGGGGAAGGGGAGAAGGGGGTGGTGAGAGCGTGGCCAGGGAGGAAGCGGGGTACATGAGGCGCTAGGGACACTGTAGAGCCAGAAGGTGAGGCTGGGACCAAGGGCAAGCACAAGCCAAGGGCTGCTGGTGCATGCTGGGGCAAAGATGCACATGAGCAAAAACCCTGCTCAGTCACCCAGCATCATATGCCCCAGCTGGGAGAAGCTGCTGTTCGGGGAGGATGCTCCCAGTATCACTTGACTGCAGAACCAGCTGAGCTTCTGGGCGTCCCTTCAGGGAATAAAAACCGGGCACCATGAGGAGGCAGCAAGGGGATGGAGAAGGGCAGGTCCTGTCCTCTGCCTTCACTACCTCTTCCTCTGAATCCTTTCCCTTTCTAGCCCCTCCTTGGGGGGTTTTCCCATGGCTTGAGACATCCCTGTTGTCCTTCCCTGGACTTCAGCGTCTCACACGAACTGCCCAGGCACTATGACCAGTCCAGAGAAGGACAACAGCTTGGCACTGCATCAGGCAGGAGGGCAGGCAGCACCACACAGGCTCTACTCAGCAACATCAGCCAGAGCTAATGCCGTGCCCACTGCTCATCCAGCTTCTAACACACATGGTGTACAGATCACAGAATCACATGGGGTTGGAAGGGACCTCGAGATCATCTAGTCCAACCCCCCTGCCAAAGCAGGGCCACCCAGAGCAGGTTGCACAGGAACATGTCCAGGCAGGTTTTGAATGTCTCCAGAGGAGACTCCACCACCTCTCTGGGCAGCCTGTTCCAGATGCACTACAGCGTCCACAGATGCACATACAGTGCTCACATGCACTCTTAGGCACAATCATAAACACTCTCCTCAGTACATAAGATATATAATTTCTCCTATAGCCCAGCCCAGAGTCGTGCAAAGACACCCATATGCAGCTAGCTCTATATACACCTTCTCACATGCAGTTAAAACACAAGACCACACAGGCAAGGATGGTCTGCTTCCTGGTATACACAGGTTCGTGGCCCGACACAGAAAGCCCATGCCAACTGCGCTCCTGAGGTTTTCACCCACGCTGTATGAAGAAGAACCCGAAGCCCTAAGTGTGTATGTAAAGGCCTTCTCACACAGAGAAATTAAAATACTTGGCAGGACACACAGGGGTGGCAATGTAGGTAACCTCCCACCCATGCCGTGGTTTATACGTGAGACAACACAGCAGGACCTATTTCTAGGAGGTCCCACACCCCATGCTCACACACACCACATGTATGGGGTGTCCCGAGCCACATGTTATACCTATATTGACAACCATATTTGCACACGAGGAGCATCCCTCACACCAGGTGTCCCCCCAGCACACCCTCCCTTCCTTGCAACACCAACACCACCACCACGGGGATGCAATCTGCTGGCTGCTGCTCCCTATCCCAGCCCGAGCTCCGGTGGCTGCAGAGCCTCAGGCTGGATGGAGGAACCCAGCCCGTGCCCTCAGCCCCCTCCTGGTCCCACGCTGCTCCCAGGGAAGCGTCATTGCGAAGAACGAACGGCACCGTTCTCTCTGCAAGACAAACGTCTCTCTCCCCGGAGACTAGCAGCAACCTCCAGCCTCAAAAAAAAAAATTAAAAAATAAAAAAATATATTCAAAAGAACTGAAAGAATCGGTCTGTCTGCTGCAGAGAGAGTTCAAGTGCATTACCCCAGCTGAGCTATTACACCCTTAATGCTGTGTGGGCTTTTGCATGTGTGTGCGTGTGTGCGCGCGCGTGTGTGTTTGTGTGAAAAGCCCTGAATGTTCCCTGCATCTCTTGTTTAAGATCCCCAGACAATTCAAGCGTTTTTAATTCCACCCCAGGAAGGTGAAGTTTCCTGCCGCTCTGGCATTAAGCGTCAAATGACTCTCCCCCTCCATCACTGGCTTTCAGACTGAAATGAGACTTTCTTCCTATGGCAGGGAAGGGGGAGAGAACAAAAGGCAAGGAAGAGAAAAGCAGCCTAAGTGGAGGGAAGGAGGGTGGGAGGAGACGGGGGAGAAGGAAGGACCTCCCACAGCCAACAGCAAAACACACTCTCAGTTTTGGGCATGCCATGCCAAAAATCTCCCTGCCCTAGCTGGAGGAAAGGCAGGACCATTTTGGTTGTGCCACCATCCCTCACTGGCCTTTGTTAGCAAATTTGGAGTGTCAAGAGATGTGAACATGTCATTTGCAGCCAGAGTTAGTGGGGAAGTTGTCTCTGTCCCTCTGGTTTGGTCCACTGGTCCTCCCACGTGCCGAACCCCTGCCTTGTGGGCCATAACCCCATGCCAGCCAGCACCTTGGCAGAACTTTTGCCAGCCAGATGCTGCAGAAATATTCTGCAACCAGGAGCACATGGAAAGCTTCCCCTGATTTACACCAGCTGGGAATTTGCCCCCTCTCTGCTGTCTCCTGCTTGCCCATCCCTCTGTCTTCCAGCTCCTCCTCTGCTGAAGCTAGTGTCTCCTTTTGCTGCATGGTGAGGAGCCTTCATCATGTGTCCACAATGAAACCCAGCCAGAAGGAGCAGCTGAGCCTCAAATCACCTTTTCCCAGAGAAGGGAATGGAAGCACCTTTTCCAGCATCCCCCTCATCAAGCAACATTTCCCCCTACCCAACTGTGTGCTCATGGAGCCCCGATTTGCAAGAAGCTGGTGCCACACACATTCAGGGACAAGGTCCACACAGCTGCAGCAGCGTCTCCGAGGGAGACACTTCCCACACGCTTGATCCTTAATGGAGCTTAATTGCTTTTGTCCATTAGAAGGAGGAAGGGGTGGCAGAGAGGGGAAGGAAAAAGAAAAAAAAAAAAGTTAAGATCAACTTAATGAATTATTACATTTCAGAGAGACACGTTACTGAGCAGGGCAGCAGCGGGGGCTGGTGACATCTGAGAGTGGGTAGGCGATGCTGACAGATCAAGGATTGCTCAGAGCCAATTTGCAGCAGCGGGTAGAGATAATACTGTGTGTGAGTGAGAACAGGGCCAGCACTGGTGACTGACAGTCGCTTGGGAAGGCTCCAAGTCACAGGCAGGGCGGCATCGCATCACCGAGAGAGCCGGGCACCTGCCTCCCATTGAAGGGCTCTGCTCCCTGGTGTGTTTGGGTTACGTTGCCAAGAATGGCCCAATTTTGCCTTGCAAAGAGCCCGGGGCTGTGCTGCCTGATGGGGTCCCTGCAAGAGGTGCAGAAGACCCCAGCAGAAAGCTCAGTACCCACCAGCAACACCTCTGCTGCCCACCCGGGTCTCCTTGCCCCAAATCCTGATATCTCCATCACAAAAACGTCCACCCATGACAGCTGAGCTCCAGTCATGCCGACACTGTGTCACGGCAGCCCTTCTCCATCCGGCCTTGTAAAGCCGAAGGCATGCAGCGAATGATGGAGATGAGCGCTGAAGGTCATGGTGGGAGCTGGGGAGCAGTGTGCCATCTGTCCTCCTGCACACAAGGGCACTGTCTATCCGCACACCGTGCCCAGCCTGCCGGGGTGATTGGAGCACAGATGGTTTATTCCTCCTCTGCCTGCAAATTCTCCTCTGCAGCCTCGGCATTCCCCTCACGTGGCCCGAGAGCATCTCTGCTCCCAGCAGGAGACCTCGGGAATCACCCGCCGCGGTCGGCCGCCTTCCTCCCCAGCCCTTCACACCCTCGCTCACACCACGGCAGTGACGCTTTTACTCCATCGGTGTGCTGTGCTCAAAGGACTGGAAAGCCCAGGTCTCATTTTAATGGGGGAAGAACCCACATGAATGCACGCTGCTTGAAAAAGAGTCCCCTTTCTTGAAAAAAAATAAAAATAAAAATAAAAAAATAATCCTCAATGTGAGAAACTGGATGTGAGAACTGTAATTCTGCTTCTCTTTTCCTTCTTTTCTTTACCTCTGCCTTTTCTCTATCACCATTTAGCATTATTTTAAGGTAACAGTAGTAAAGTTACAGCAAACAGCATCTGACCTCGTTTGTGTCTTAATCATACCCATAGAATCATTACGAACCCCTCCCGGACCAATCGGACTGGGACTTTACACCCTTCTGCCACTGTTAAAAATGACTCCAACAAATCAGTTATCAAACGGGTCTTAAAACAATCCAAAGCAACGGAAAGGATGGGGTGGCAAGAGGAGAAATAGTGGATTACACGCAGATGATGAGGTAACAGTACCGTGCTGCTGTGAAAAAAAACCATATATAGCAGGATGTATAACGAGGAACACCATCTGTAAGACATCAGGTAATACTGCTGCTCTCCTCAGCACTCGTGAGGTCTCAGCTCATGTCTCCGACTCAGCTTTGAGCACCACAATTTGAGGAAAAACCGCCTTCGACTCCAAGAGGGCGTCAGGGAAGGTTATGGGACAGAACTGACAACAGACGGTTTGGAAAACACGGATGAGACAGTTGCAAACCAGGGGGATCAGATGGTATTTACCCAAGAGGTGTAAAGGAACTAAAGCAAGAGTGTTGAACTAACTGTGCAGTCTGTAACCTGGTGCTTCAACTTAAACAGACGGTGGCAAGCAGGCACAGCAGAACTGGCATTGCAGCCCGGGATTATTGCACTGAACCAACAGCAAAGAGTAGAGCAGGGAGTCCAAAAGGTACAAAAACCTCTGCAGGGGGATGATGTGCTTCATAGGTCTGCTTTGAGGGAGGCAACAAGCCTTCCAGATAAGGGTAACTGCTTGATTTAAGTTCACTTGAATTGCCAGAAGTCAGAGAAGGTGAGACAGGGCTCTGAGCAACCTCATTTAGCTGAAGATGTCCCTGCCAATTGCAGGCGGGTTGGAGCAGAGGACCTTTAAAGGTCCCTTCCAACCCAAACCACTTTATGATTCCATGATTCCTTAACAAAGTTGGATTGTCTTGAGAAAGTTTTCCCATTAAATACTAACTGGTGAAAAGAATAATAAAAAAACCCCAGAAACATCTTATTTCTTGTATTCCTATTTAGTGGTGGCTGTTAGCATTTGATCAGCCCTATGTACTTCGGTGAGAGTTACGTGTTCACCGCGTTGTGACAAAGCTGCAGCAAGAAGCGGAGTGTACAGCTGACGATGCTAAAGAGAGCACATTTATAGAGCGCCAGCAGACACATGAGTTGGGGAATGAAAAGCTGACAAGCTGTTGGCGACATCGAATGGTAAAACGGGAAGGAGCTGGGAGATACCAGCCCTGAGATTACCCATTACATCACTGTCCCACTTAAGAAGGGGCAGATGCTGACGGTTACCTTCTACTTCGGAGAAAGGCTGTGATTTAAATCAGATTTTCTTACAGGTCTGTCACTTCATCCAGGTCCTAAAAGGGCTTGTATTAGCAGGATTGATACCAAGCAGCATGAACAATTCAGAAAGACCTCATCATGCCAGTTCGCATTGACACCCCACGCTAAGAGGAGAAGTGGACAAAAATAGAGGAAGAAAGGAAAGGCAATGACAACATGAAGACACAGGGAGAAGGCAGTCCGAATGGGAAACTGCTTCCACAAGTGGGGAGCAGACAGAGGGCCTCCAGACAAGGAACCACCAGAAGCAAAGTCAAGGCTCCCCGCACCAAAGAGCTCCTTTTATAAGCTGGTCCCTCAAAGAGATATGGGCCATTGTGGCTCCACGTAGGGCCTCAAGCAGCAGGGACAGGGCCACTGTTGGCCAGCTGCGTAACAAAATCTCCCACATCCAGGCTTTGTGCAGCCTTGAAGATGAAGTTCAAGAATTCAAATAATTGGTATTTGATGGAGAGCCAGAGCAGCAATGGAGACACTGAAATGACTCAAAGCCGTGAAGAACACAAGAGAACTCAGACTTTGCATCTGCTGATGGGGAACACAGCCCACTGAACAGCAAGAACTTTAAGTACCTCCCCCTCTTCTCTCCAGTAATCCGTATTTCTCGTCTACAGTTAGCTTCAGTCAACAGGCTCCCGTTCATCCAGGAGCAGGATCACCACTTGGGAACATGGTTGGACATCAGCTGTACCTTGCTGCAAAGCCTGTCCCTCACCAATGGATCCCAGCAGAGGTGCAGGTGTCCAGCCCAGCCTCTGTGTTTCACAGTGGGATCAGCCCCTCTCCACACACTTCATGTATGCTTGCCAAGAATAAGAATTATTTCATGGTCAAAGTGAGAAAACCCCGCGTGAATGTTTGCTTTGTGTTCAGCTCAACCCTGCTGTGACCCTTAAAAAAAAAAAAGAAAAAAAGACAGGTTTTCCATGCTACTTGTGTTGTGCTCAGAGTAGCCAACAGTTTAGAGACCTTACTGCTTTGAAGCAGAGAAAAATAAATGGCAAAGAGGAGAAACATCACCGGGAGAAGGGAGCCACTGACGTTGCTGTTGTAGAGTCTCAGCTTCAACATTTTTCCAAGGGTAACAATGCTGGGGTTTGCATCTCTGTCCCCACTGCTCAGGGAAGCCTGTTGTTGGCAACGTTGCACCAAATAGCGTGACCAGCCCATGCTGCAAGAAAGCTACACAGAGGTGGCTGAGGGTCTGGCAGCCCCAGCAGCAAGAAGCAGAGATTCAAGCTCTGGATTTTATTTCCCTCTTATCAGGCAGGGTTGGTATGAGCAGCGCAGCTTCACTGCTTCAAGAGCCCCGGGCTTTGTTCGCAATCACTCCCACTGGCTCATGCAGCGCTGGGAAAATGTCACTCCTCCCCTTCCCTGCTATGCTCCAGTTTTTATCCTCTGTAAGCAGAGAACAGTTTCATAGTGCCCCTTCACAAGTGATAACGATCTGCAGATGAAAGATGCGGGGCCAGTACTGCAGGTGAGTTACAGCATGGAAAAAAAAAAAATCACAGATTTTCAACATTTCATCACGTTCACTTCCCAGGAACTTCCAAGCACTCTAATTGACGCCTTCAACACACAAATACAATGAATTCAGAACCAACCATCAAGTGTGAAACACAGAATGCAACTGCTAGATATGTCACTCCACCACTGCAAAACAAACAAACATCCGCCCACATGATACAAAGAACTGATAACGCTACGTGATTCGTTCCGGGCATCCTGTCTACTTCACCCAACTGGAGTGCCCAGCACCCCCTTGCAAAGTTAGACTTGGTCATGGAGCAACTGGGCATCTCCAAAGCCATCCGCCAAGTCAAACAGCTGCAGCCGCGGCCGCACGATTGCTGTCATTAACCAAGACGATGGAAATTACAACTATCTGGAACAAACAATTCCAAAAGCAATCTGTAAGTAAGAACTATCTGCTGAGTGCTTTGTTGAGAGGATCAAAACCGAGTCTTTTCACCCACAGCCTGCAGACAATGGGCAGTCCCCAGAGCCGATTTGCAGGGAGGCACGAATAAGAGGAAATTTGAAGCATTTGAGACACGCTGGCAAATAATTTGCAAAGAGAACTCAAAGTGGAAAGTCACCGAGTCGTCACTTTGTTGTGGATTTTTATTTTTTTTTATCCTGTCCGGCTGGCTGTAAGCAGAGTCGTTTTTCCCTGTAACACCAGGGGATACAGCCCACCAGACACACGTGTCTCTTGTCAGGCAGCTTGTTTGCAAAGGGCTTGGAGGCCCTCCACAGAAAGGTGGTACAGCAGAGCAAGGCAGAGAGGCACTCATTGAATATGGATGCCCACCTGGCTGCTGAATATAGATGAAGATCTCAAAGGCTCCTTTGCTTCACTCATGTTCAAATACCATGCCGTTGACACAAGAGCTTCCCCAGAACAAAGTGACAAGCATAGCCATTTCTCACCAAGCGTGGCCCCACCAACATGCAACCCATGATGGTGCTGGGGGACCTGGCAGGAGGCATCACAGCATCCCATCCCCATTACACCCACACGTCCATTCAAAAGCAGTTCCAGCTAGTGAATCCCCAAACACACAATGGGCACAGCCATTTTTACGTCTCATCCGAGCCACTCCCTGAGATGCTACAATCATTAAAGTGAAAACCCAACGTTGCTTTCAAGCTTCTGGGGCAGAATTTCTCAGTCATGTTTGTTGGCATCTTCCTGTCCCTCACGATCTCCCCACAAGCCTTCCTGCATTGTGGTGACGCGTCTCCCTGCTTTTCCCTCCACAAACCGCCTCCCTCCAAGACATTAATCCTCTTTCCCAGAGTTCTTTGGCTTCAAACCACCTGATCCAGCTTGAATACACGGTGCCCAAGTTTTGTGTAGAGCCGGCAAAAAACCCCTGCCTCCATTGAAAAGGTACACTTGTTCTTTCAATGCCCTTATTATTAATTGCTATAAAGCTTAATTTTATTCATCGTTTGTTATGCCTCAAAATTGGATGGGAAAAAAATTCAAATTAAGTGAAGTGAAAAGATTTCAGAGATGGTACAGAAGGCTCCTGAAGGAGCTGAAGAAAACTCTCCGGAGACTGGGAACGCAGCGCTAACCCAACCTGAAAGAAAGAAGATCTTAAGACAAAGAAATCTTGCCAAATTGATCCTTTAATTATAACATTAGTCGTTTCTTTCAAAGGCTTAATGCAAGAGCTGGGGGTGGGGGGCAGAAAAGACTTAAAGGGAGAAAAGACTTAACATCACCAGGATGAGTGGAAGCAATTAGGAGGATTTAAATTACTCTCTTGTTTGGTACAAGGCAGATGGATTTCATTTTTCTTGCCATCATGCTCAACTTCTTGCTCTGCCAGCAGCTTCGAGGTCTTCTCCTTGGCAGACCCAAGGACCCAGCCTTCCCAGGTTGGCCAGCATCTCCTCCTACTCTGCACCCACTCAGCTATTGCTGCGGACCACGAATTCCGGTGATTATAGAGCTTTCTCAGCCTGGAAATGGGCTGGAAGTACAAGATTGCATAGGGGAAAAGAGTTCACTAGGGCTACAGGTCTACCTCAACAGGAGGACATGCTGCAATGAATAGAGGAGGGCTTTACTGCAGGAGCTGAGGAAAAGGTGACAGAAAAGAGTCAAAACATAGCCTGTCTAGTATCAGAAACTCTGCGTGAGCCCTCAACATTATACCTCCAAGCATGGCTTATTTTTCATCTTCACTCTTTCATCTTCTTGCTCCCAGCGACAAGCTAGACATAAAGCCATCTTCTTGCCAGGAGGAGGGGCAAAGCAGGCAGGACCTCTGCAGTGGCTAGAATAGGTGAGCAGCAGTCATCACTGGGATGGCATTACTGCTGCCACGGCACCGTGCATGCCACAGGCAGCGGGGACCAGCCAGCACAGCTCTCACCCGGTCTCTGCTGCTCTGGAGATGCAGCATGGACACGCAAATCCAAATTGTTTTACATGAGAAGCAGATGAACAAAAAACCCACAACGTTTCACAAAGAAGGGAGAGAAAATCTTTGCAAATCTCTGGTATGGGGCACGTGCAGCTTTTGCATCCCCTTGACACAAAGCCAACTGACCGCAGGGCACCACACACAACAGGCCATCAGCAACAGGGTGGGAGGAGGTCTCATCCACACCTCCTATCTGTCCCAAAGCAGAGATGGCTGCAGCATGCAATTCTCTCTCTGCACTGCAGCAGTTCTCCCTGGGAAGAGGTGCAGAGCTGCAGGTGCATCCTGCCCCACCGCAGCAAAGTGCTGAATGACACCAACCTCGGGACACAGGACAGCAGCAGGCAACACTTGTTATGAGTCTCAGGATCTTCCCGAGCTCCCAAATCCACCAGCTGCCACGTGGCAGAAAACACAGCATTTCAGCTGATGCTCCATCCTCGCTTGCTCCCACTGACTCCCTTCTGCCAGGATTATTTCCGTAGCTTGTGTAGCTTTAAAAGCTGAGCAGTCATTTCTCCTTGGGCTTCATACCTGCAAAATGCTCTCAAAGAGGAACAGGGCCAATATTTTTTTTTTCCTTCCTGCTTTCAGTTGGAATTAATTGATCCGTAATTGCACCCATAGAGGGGAAAAGTTAATAGACACAGTAATAAATGCCAAAGCCCCAGAAGAACTGGCTCTCCAAGCCCCTGCCTGGAGCGACTCCATCTCCTCTTAATAGCGTTGCATGCAATTCCAGTGCATGTGTGCGTGTTAGTATTTAGAGAGAAAAATCGAGGAGCCTCGGTGTGATGGAAATCATTTCTTTTCCTCTCCCACATACTTTGTGCTTAGGAGCAGATGGATCCAGGCTGTTTACATCACGGAGGTCATGCCTCAGCTTAACAGTTGGGGAACTGACTGTTGGGAGAGATGCGCATCGCAACCAGAAGATTGCTAAATCTGGGCTCTGGCAAACTTCTGACGGTGGCAAGTTAAACATACAAATGTCCTCCTGCAGCCTCTTCGCATTCAGGACCAGCCTCGGGTGTGCGATTGTTTCCCCAAAGAAAACCACTGCCGAGACAAAGCGAGGGCAGAGAGGCAGCTCTGCAGCAGCTCACAAGCGTGAACTTCGAGAAGGCGGCTAGAAAGCCCAAGTCGACTTCATTATTTGCCAGCGTAGATGGTGCAGTTTGCCACCAACGTGTGTCCAGGTTTCTGTAAGTGAGCTACCAGGACTCACTACTCACCACTGCGCCCTCACTTAACAGAGCAACTGCGACTTCAGCTAGCCAGGCATGGCTGCCTGTCTTCCTCAAATCAGTGCTGTAACGCCAGGGAAAGGTCTCTTTCACGTGGAGTTGTTTCCATGGAGCTCATCCCCAAAGTGACCTTCCCCTCCCAGCTCAGCCCAGCCTCCGGGCGTGCAGGGGGATCCAGCCAGACGCTGGCTCCTCATCCAGCTCAGAGACTGGGGGATGGAAAGGTCACCCTTCCCCTCCCGCAGCACAGCCAAAGTGCTCTTTTCCAGCACAAGAGGATTGTGAGAAGTGTTTTTAACAATAAAAACTAAGCAAGCAAAGCGAGGAACGAAGCCCTTCTTACTGCACTCAAGGACGGGCGTTGTCTGCATGCAGAAGTACCTTCTCCCGCCTGGCATTGCACCCTCCGTGGCTCCGACAGCAGCTTTGGCAAGAGGAAGCTTTGCCACTGTCGAGCTACTGCATCCACCGAGCCAAGGGGGGATGCCTGTTGCTGTGGCCACGCAGGAGGGCACCTGAGGTGGCCTTGCCATTGGGTGGCAAAGCCCAGCTCGCCACCTCCACTCACCTCGCTCAGCCCCTCCAGGGAGCTGAGCAGTCGTGCTTTTCCCTAGGTATCTGGCACGCCACGAGAGCATCTCCATTGCCAATTAGGCCACCCACCCACTTGCATCCTTCCCCAATACAAACCCTATTAGCAATAAACAAACAGTCGAAATGCCAGCCGGCGCCTGGGAAGAGCCCTAGACAACTGCATCCAATTCAGCGGGCGCAGGATCAGCTGCCTCACACAGTCCTGGCACAGGAAAGCACCGAGCGTGGACCAGGGCATGAGCCGGGCATCCCACCAACCACCCTGTCCTTCTCCTGCCAGTGGCTGGCTTGCAAGCCAGAGCAGCGCTACCTTGCTGTATCCCAAGGCTGTTTTCAGCATCATATCAACACCAAAGGTGTCAGTGTCCACACAACAGGCTGCGTTGACACATTTCAACACCGAAATGAGGGGCTTCCAGCTGCCTAGCCCTGAGCTTCCTAACATCCCCTTCTCTGGGCTTTTGTAGGAAAGTTCCTGCTTGACACTTACACCCAGTTGGACTTTGTTCAAATCCCCAAGCTGGATGTGGCATAAGAAATACAAAAGCCACCCAACACTGTTTGGATGCCTTTGTCTTCTGTAAGAGCTCCCTCCCCGCATGGCAGCATGAAGCCCTTCCCGCAGCCTGTCCCCAGAGCCCCCGACTCAGTCAGACCACAGACAGAGAGCTGGGGAAACTCAACCCACCAACAGACCCCAAAGCCCAACCTGCCCCTTCAGAAGCACTTCTGAAACCACCACTACCACAAGCTGAACTCACAGGGACACTTAGGACAATGACAGAGATGATCAGGGCCAGTCTCCACATTGATCCTGCATCTCAGGGCTTTCCAGCTGGCCAAACCAGTGCTACAGTGGTGCTTCTTTTTGCCATGATGGGCAATTAGGAAAAAATTACCTGTTGCTGGGCGCAGGGTCCCTGCTACCACTGCAGCAAGGGCATAGGAGCCCACATCCCCCTCCCAGTACAGGAGAGGGCATGCTCTCCCCATGCACCAACCCCTGCCAGCGGTTGAGGATGTGCTGATGCAACCACAGTTCATTGTCATGGAGACAAGAAGCCTTTTTCTCTCCAAACCCAGCTTAATGGCTTGGCTTAAAACCTCTTTCCCCCTGGGAAGAGCAGAATAGGGACAGATGTGGTGTCCCTGTGTTCCTGGCTTGTCCACATGCACCCCAGGCCATATCCCCCACCGGTGCTGGGCACATCCTTCTGGCCATGGCCCACACAGCATGGAGGTGCCTCGCGTCGCTCCCACACATGCCCCAAAACCATTCCAATCCATGCCCACCACACTCCATCAGCCAGAAAATGCGCACCCCACTACAAACACATTCCAGACTCAAACACGTTTCCATAAGCCCCCCCCTCCATGTCTCTCCCCTCCAGCAGGTCGCAAGCAGCCAGAAGATCGACACTGACCATTTCTTACAGATGACCAAAACCATGAGCTCTCAGCCAGGAAAAACAATAAGAAAGCATCTTCAGGGCTGCTCCTTTGCCAGCTCCCCAGGAAGCAAAGGAGCTAAGCAGAGCCAGGGAACAATCCCTTGCTGTGGGGCAGGCAAGGGTAGAGGGGACAGGGGGAACCAGCTACTGGGGTCCTGGGGGTCATGGCAGTACCAGGGGCAACATCGGGGCTCAGAGATACATGACGGGCATGGCTCGGAGGCAAAGGACAACATCTCACTTACCCTGACAGCACTCCCAGGACAAGGTTGAGGACAAAGAAGGATCCAATGATGATGAGGGGGATGAAGTACAGCCAGTTCCACGTGGCTCCTAAGGCATCATTGGTCTGGAGGGGAAAGAAAAAACACATGTGACGTTATCTTCAACACCAGCACCTGTGGCAGAGGGAGGGTGCATTAGCTTCAGGGTGGTGGTAATTCTCCCTCCAGGCTGATCACACCAGGCTCCTCAGGGTGATGTGGCCATGCCTGCCAAGCCCTGACGAGCACAGGGCACAGCCTGTGCAGGGGAGCTCCCAACCAGTAGCGCCCTGATGCCCCTCAGCATCCTGTCCCAGCCACACTGTCCTCCACGGTCTCCAACCCTCATTGGGTAAGACCGCTCTCCTCCTCCTACCATCCCTGCAGGGACACAGGGGCTGTAAGACAGCGCTACAGTCCCTCGGTGGTGGGCAAGCAGAGGTTCAGGGGTGTGCAGCCCAAAATCATGGTGTTGAGGGCGCAGGGACCACCCTGAGCATGTCTCCCCCAGCAGCTCGATTCAGTGCTCCCCTGCACATCCCACCAAGACAGGGAAAAGCAGCCCTGGCTGAGCACGGCGCCGGTTAAGAGGGAAAGATTTATAAGGTGCCTTAGGGCCAGGGAAGCTGGCGGCTAAAGGAGCAGCAGCCAGTGCTTGTCCTTCCATGCACAGGGGGAAGGGAACTGGTGTGGACAAGCTCCACACCTTCACACGGGCATTTTGTTGATGGCATCATTGGTAATAAATCACAGACACCCTCCCCATCCTGGGTGTTCCACCCCAAGGAGCTGAGAGCGGAGGGGAGCTCTAACCGCAGGGCAAAGCCCGACAGCTAAAAAGCCTGCTGGCAACCTCCAGACGTTTATTCACTGAGGCTTTTAATAAAGCAGTGCCCCTCTGTACCTCGCAGCCGCTTCCCAGGCCCCATTCGTTCTCCGGTGTCAGGCACGGCGCACATGACGCCGGGCTGGAGGGTGATGCGGCAGAACGTGACTGTCTGGGGGAGGTGGTATCAATCTTGTTGCAATGAAAGGCTCTTTCTCTTTTCTCTCTCTTCTCCCCCCTCTCCCTGTGCTAATTAAGCCCTCATCTTCGTCTGAGTCATTGTCACCACATCTCCCGGTCAGCCAGTGCAGGAGCCGAGATGAGGCTCTGCAAGGGGAAAAGCTCATCTCCGACGAGGGAGAGAAAGTCACTGTGCCGGAGTCTTCCTCTGGCGACCGAAACGTCAGCAGGAATCTCAGCTGGGCATCCCCACCACCCTGACGCTGAGCCCAAGGCAGGAAGGGCAATGCCAACGCATCCCACTGGAGGGATTGACCACAGCACCAGGGAGGGGGATGCTGTGGGCAGAGACCCCAGTGCCAAGGAGCGCCTGGCAGCCAGCAGCAATAAGGACTTTGAGACTGGGGAAAGCATCTGGAAAGACTCAATGCCTTCCTCCCAGGGAGACCACACCAGTCTTCTCAGAAGTCCCGCACCTTTCAAGAGCCCCAGCCCACCACCAGCCCCTTTCTTCAGAGCCGTGGGAGAAGCAAGTGCAGGAAGGTGGGAATGATGTGTGAGAGTCCCGTATAGCCAATGCTCATCACCGCCCTCCAGAGACACCCAGGCCACCGTGCTCTAACAGCACTCTTTGCCATGGCATCAGCTTCCAAGGCATCATGCAACCCCTTGGCCCAAGTCTGGCTGGGCTTCAGCTCCCTGCCCAGATACCAATGGGTACCTGCCGCCCGTGCCAGGATTGCTCGCCTTTGAAACTGGCTCCTGCCCAAAAATCATGGGCTTTCCCCAAGGTCCTTGGCACAGGGGATGCAAAACAGATGAGCTCTCCTTTCCTACAGGTGAAGGAGACATCTTCCCCCGTGGCTGGGCCATCGCCACCCCTCCTTTGACATTCTCCCCTTTGAGAGAGAGACATGCATTGACGTGCAGCAGGAGATGGGGTGGGAGACAGGGATGAGATGACGGAGCAGAGGGCAATTTCCCTGGGGTTATCAGGCACTAACACCAGCAGCAGCACCCAGACCACCTGTTCCCACTGCAGTTTGTGGACGTGGTCAAAGCTGGTGGTACCAGGGACACTCAGGTGGGAAAGCTGAAGCAGGGGCTTAGCAGGGACCTGCCAGAACAGGCTGTCTGTGATCTCCACCTCTACATGCATTTGCGTACCCAGCTCCCATGGGGGTGGAGGTAAAGGGGATTAGAGAGATTTTAGAGGTTTTCCGAGGTTACATGTCCAGCACTGCCAGCCGCCAGTGGCTCCCACATACCCAAGAACACACTACTGACCACAGCAAGCTCAGGAATGGTCCCAGCCACCCAGGATGATGCCAGCAGCCCCAGGAACAGTCCTGCCCTGAGCAACCATGGGGATGCCCTGGCTGGTGCTAGCTTTGCCAGGACCCTCCATCACCAAGATAAATTTTCCCAGGCTCCAACCTCTCATCTGGTACCTGCTCAGCCACTCCGACTGCAAAATTTGCCCTCTTATTCCTCAGTAAGCTGGAAGAGTTGCTCCAGTACCTTTGCAGGACCCGAGCATTCCCATCTTTCCACTCCCAAAGCTGAAGAACATCTGCCAAGGAAACCAAAGAAACCTCCACTCCTGGCTGCATTTGCCTCAAAGATGTCGCAGACTGCCAGGGTGTCACACAACTGCTGACCCCCTCACATCATGGAAACCCTCCCCTCGACATTTGTCAACTCAACCTTAAAAATTCAATATTCCCACTGGAAGGCTCCTCAAGCAGTCTCTCTAATGGCTGCTCTAATTTTCAACCTAAATTTATTTGTGGTCATTTTATGTATGCATCTGTTCTTTTACCAGCATTGGCCTTTGGCGGAAATAGTGTTTCCCATCCTGATGTATTTCTAGATAGCTATCATGGCCAATCCCAGCTTCTGCTTTGCTAGCCAAAGCAAGGTTCTTCCAGTTGTCTCTTCTATGTTTCATCCAGCGGCCCCTTCCCTGCTCCAGTCCAGGCTCAGTTCATCTTCCCTGGACACAGGAGACCCGAGTGAGCAATTCTGATGGGTCCCACTCCATTCCTGCATGATGCTAGCGAGGCTTTGCCATCCTGCCTGCAAACCTCCCTGCTTCTCCAGGGCACTGAAGGCCTGCAGTCACCCTGTGCTCACTCGCTCATTCCCTCCTCCTCCTCCACACTGCTACTTCCCAATCAGCAAGACCTGGGCTCCTAGGAGATATCTTTGCTGTTACTCAACAAGCACATGGCTTTCCATTTCTCACGGCATCCCACATCTCTTACTCCTCCAGCCTGGGGTGGCAGCCTCTGTCCCCTCAGCTCAAGGAAGCCAGTAAATGCTGGAAGCTGGAAGCAGGAAAACCTGTGACTCATCCCCAAGGAGCCCTGCTGGTCACCGCCAGCCACTACGTCCCTTCAACACCACCCAGCGCCATCCCGACACTGCTCGCTTCCCTGCCAGCCTTGAGGAGCTCCTCTTCTCCTTCCCCTCTTTTCCACTTCATTAACACTTTCCCATAGCAAAAGCTTTACTACTACAAAGAGCAGCTCTACACGTTTCCAGGTCTCTGATGCCAGGTTAGCCTGGAGTGACCTACCTTTGGCAAACCCATGATTCATTTTCATCTTTTGCCTTCCAAACCTGCTCCTAAATGGCATGCGATCGAGGTCAGGCTTACAGTCCTATTCCTGCCTGCCTTACTTTTTTTTTTCCCCTCCTCCCCCCGCTTTTAAATATAGGCATCGCATTCGCTATTCTCCAGTCAGATGGTGCCTCCCCCAACTCGATGGAGTTGTTAAAAATACTTGTTACCAGACCTGCCATTTCATGTGCCAGCTCCCTCCAAGCATGGGGAGGGAAAGCTATCCTGAGCGCCGGGCTGATGGGTGCGATGGTCTCGGCGCTTGGCTTCCACATCACCCGCCACTCGTGCCTGTGTCCTCATTCCCACTATCCAGCCCTTTATGTTGCCTCTGTCTTGGTGTTGACCAAAAGTCAGGGTGAAACAGCCATCTGTGTTCAAATCTCCCCAGCCGTCATTTCACCGTGCCTTGCTTCCATCTGCAGAGTCAAGGCCCGCTCGCTGCCCCTTTGAGCATCCTTCATGAGGTCTGTGTCAGTGTGACTTTTGGCAGCTCCCGTGGCACTTAACTTCTTTTGCACCTGGGTGTAGTTGTCTTGACCGAGCAGCCCCTTTTCCCATCCCTTTGGGGCATCGTTTGTTCTTAATATCCCTCCACAGGCAGAGGTTCATTGACTTGGTCTGCTGCGCCTTCCCACCGTTTTTTTCCCCTTTGCTGAAGGTACCAGGAGACCCTCATGCGCAGAGGTCAGGGTAGACACAGGAAGTTCAATCCCCAAATTACATGAACGCTGTAACTCCTTTAATGAAGAAATTCCTCTCTCCCACCCCGGCTCCCTGTGCTGGAGGCGAGATCCCACCGCTCAGCCAAGCCCTTTGGGAAACAAAGAAGCTGCCTCGTGGCTAATCTTTGTTGCTTTTCCCCTTCCCTTTCAGACAACCACCTTTTCCATATGCACCCCACCAGCCTAAACCACCCAAGCTCTCCCATGGCCACCAGACTGAGAAAAGTGTTTGTTGCTGTCTCCAGGCATACGTGACACACCAAGGCAACCAAAGTGAGCTTGTTGATGAAGACTAGGGAGCAACAGCTTCCCCAAAGGGTGGAAGGTGCCCCGTCCACCCTTTGCACCTACACACCCAAGGGTGTTTCTCATGCCAAGGCGTTGGTGGAGACCACCAGCCAGAGCTGAACCACCACCACACTCACCTCTTGGACACAACCCATCCCGCTGCCAGCAAATCTTCCAAGCCTATAAATGACACCACCAAAGAGTGGGAGCAGGACCCTCACGGGGTAATGGAGCTGACACGGCGGGTCCCTACCTGGCAAAGGAGCTCCCACCAGCTCCCGCTTCTCAACCCAGAAGCACAGGGTTATTCTTTCAGCAGCTCTTATGCTGTTTTTTGGTTTGGTTTTTTTTTTTTTTTCTTCCAAAGGGCGGGAAAAGGCGCAGGGAGCTGCAAAAGCAGGTCTCACTCGGGGGGCCAGAAATCTAAAGAAATCTAAATATATACCCGAGCCGAATGCAAAGCACAAGCTCGCAGCCCACACGTACCCTCCCTCGGGCTGCGTTCACATGGGAAACTTTAGGATTTCTTTGCTATAGGGAAAGGGGGGGAAATAATAAAAAAAAGAGACCTACAAATTCAGTCTCTCCTACCTAAAAATAAACAGAAAGTGAATTCTGCCTGTACGGGGCTCCTTTAATGGCCACTCATTGCCCACCAGCTTGGGAGAGGAACTGGAGACTGAGGCTGTGGGCACTCAACTCATTTGGGGAACACCAGGACATGGGGAGCCCCCCCGACTTCATTCACACAGCGATCTGCCTTCGTTGACTCTCCAGTGTCTAGTAACAGGGCTGGGACCCCACTTCAGGTCCTACAGACCACCGTGACCAGTTTGGCCAACATCAACTGCATGTGCTGATGCCCCATAGGCAGTCAAGCCCCCTGTCAAAATCCATCTGCATTAGAAGAGAGCCTCTGTGATTTCTGTTTGAATCCAGACCAAAACAGCACATAATTAGATTGGGGTAATATACATTCATTACTGTAACCAACTGGCCATGACGTGCTCGCGGGATATGGCAATGCTGTGCTATAGGCAGGGAGGGAGAAATATCCATGGGACCTCCAGCAGCACGGGTGGCCCCATCCCGCCCTCATTGTAGTCCTCTGCTGAGGATCTCCCACTCCATGGAGAGGTCCCACAGGGATCCGCGGCTTTGCCTGTATTGCAGGCAGGCTTTAATGAGCAGGGACAGGGTCACCAAACTGTCTCAACCACCACAGCCAGGCAGAAGAGGTCTGCCTGTCCCCTCAGCTGCAATCCTAGCAAGGGGGCTTGGAGACGATGGAGAAAGCCAGGATCTCAGAAGGCTTTGCCCTGGGTGCATTGCCTGCATTCCCCAGCACTTCCCAGTAGCTTGCTGCCCAGCGCAGCAGCAGAGCAGACCCACCGGGACAGCGGGCGTGAAAACACCACAGCTCCCATGATTTGTATGCCAAATCCTCAGCTTGGCAACTCTCAGTGGGCTTTGCCTGGTGGTGACACGCACCATCACGGCTGACGCCATCCCCCCAACATCACCATGGCTGCATCCAGCTGAGAAACACAGGCAGGCCAGCAGGAACAGCCTCAAAATCTCCATACCCCAGGCAAAAAGGAGGAGAATGAAATGAAAAAAAACCCACCTTATAGCAGATTCCCTGGCCTAACCTGTTCCCTCAAGACCTTGACACCAGCTGCTGCTCTCCCCAGTGCAGTAACAGATCTCTTTCTTCCCTTTAATAGCGGTAATTTAATAGCCCTCCTGCATGCAGGGCCATGCTTCGCTCCCCGCCAGCCCTGCCTGGTATCCATCAGCGACCCCGGCGCTGGACAAGATCTGAATGAAAATGCTTTGCTTTTCCAAATCAGGTTAATGAGGAAATTGGTACATTTCCTTTGCAGGGCCGGGGCTGGCCCGCAGCGGGATGCATCCTGCCACGGCCCTACGGTGGGGTCTCCAGGCAGGGTGGGCACCTCCCGCCCGATGTCCCGCCTGCAGGTGCTGCCTTTTACTGACCCTGGGGATGCTCTGAGGTGTTGGGGGCAGGCAGGAGTCCCTGCAAAGGGGTGCACGAAGCTCAGCGAGGCCCAGCAGCGCGTGGGCACGCTCGTGTCTGTGCGTGTGTGCAGGGAAGGGGAAGGAGTGGGGAGACAGGAAAAAAAAAACCCAATATATTTCATTTTTCTGTTTTCTAAGTGGAATGCAAAAAAATGCATTGCTAGAAGCGTTACTAAAAATCAAGTGTTTCCAAAACATTTGAAATAGGCACGAAGACCAATTTTTCTTCTGTTCTCTGAACCACCAAGAAATTGAACACACCCAGATGGCTCAGCGTTGATCCACAGACACTGTCCCAACGCGCGCCACCATCGCTGCCTCCTCCTCCTCCTCCTTTCCCCCCAAGCCATCCCTGGCTGCGACCCCTCGGGCTGCCCCCACCTCTGCTGCCGAACCCCCACCTTCCTCGACCCCTCCTGCACCTTCCCCAGCCCCAGATGAGGGCAGCCCCCTAACTGCCCCGCAGGCAGCGTGAACTGTTCCTGATGGAGGATTTGCAAAGCTCCGCAGCCGGAAGGAATTAGACCCAGTGCTCGGCGAAGGCAGCGCCAGCATTGCCATCGGGCTCAGACACCGGCTGCTGCCTCTCTGGCTGGACCCGGAGCCTGCGTGCCTCAGCAGGGCATGGTTTTCATGGGATGATCATTTTGGAGTGTTTTTTTCAATGGGGCTTGGTGATTGCCAAGCTGGATCCCTGCTTTGTTTTGTGCACACTGCAAGCCCGGAGAGGCAGCTCGAACCCCACGATACGTTCCCTAGACGCAGGAACATCCCCAGCTCTGGTTGTGATGCTCTGGAGCGACAGACCCACGTGCGACCTCACTGAGGACCCCGGTTCACCCCAACACACCCAACAATCCAGCCCTGATGCCCAGCAGCACAAGCACCACCACAGAGGCACGAAAACAGCTTCGCAAAGCCAGGACAATTTCCAGCGCCAAACCCACTGATGAAATTACAGGTCCTGGGCTTAACACAGATGAGCAACTGGGGGGTAAGCAGCACCGAGACCCCCACCACCACCTCCCCTCCTTGAGGCTGGAGTCGTTCGGCAGCGTGGAGCATCGGTGGCAGAGCATCGGTGCCTCCACCAGAACCCTCGGCTCCTCCACTCCTGCCGGCAGACGGTCTAGGAACAAGACTTTCCCGTGCGGGCAGGGAGGAGGGTGTGGGCAGGGAGCTTTTGATAGAACATGCCTGCAAAGCTGGGGATCCAGCAGACACAGTTTGTTTCTTGCTGTGTCATTTCAGCACACACACACACACACAGGGAAAAGGCGGGGGGGGGGGGGGGAAAAAATGCAAAAAAAAAAAAAAGGCAGGAACATTTGGCAAGTTGGTGAGGGTCTGGCTTTGCTGAGTGTGGAGAAAGAGCCGTTCCTTCCAAAGGGAGGAGAGGGTAAAGCAGGCTGGCTGCCGAACACGTGTGCCTGCTGGGGTTGGGCTCCGGCACCCACGGCTGGCAGCACACGAGCTGCCGGCTCAGGCACCAACAGGAGCCTTTTTGGGGAAAAATAGCTCATTTTGTTAAAAGTTAGGGAGGTTTTAAACCTTTAGGGCGGAACTTAAAGTCTCCTCTCTGAAGTCCTCGCTAACTCAATCCCACTTAAAACGCTCACCGTTTAACGTTTCAGAGGAAGAGGTGGGAAGGGGCTCTGTCCTGCAGTGCCACAAGCGCCGGGGACTTTTTGGCAGCCCCTGTCCCCCCCACAGAACACCTCACTTCGCCCGCACGGCCGGGAGCCGCCAGGAATAGCTGCAGAGGCATTAAGATCTGTGCTTGCTACTGAGCTGCTAAGAGCACTGGGTGTTGATTAAATTTTCATACCTCCCTGACAGGATATTTTTTTGTGTTGCATTTTAATTTAAAACACACAAGAAGGGACTCCTTTTTCCCTTTGCAAGCATTCCAGCTCGAGAGCCTGGCATCGTCCCAGGGCACAGAGGGCTAAAAAGCCAAGTGGCTTCCCCCTTTTGCCATTCCTCCCACCTCCTCCGCTCTCCAGCCTCCCTCCCTCCTCTTCCCAGACACCAGCTCTAGCCAGCACCGCTCCTTGCTAGGAGCCATCGTTACCCATCACACTCCCAGCTTCATTCTCCACAGTGCCCAAAGGAGCAGCAGGGCAGACTCAGCCTCCAGACGTGACACCACTGCTGTACTGAGCTCCGCCAGTGCTCTGCCCATCACCGTGGTGTCAGGGCAGGTGCTGTTTTGGGGGGTCTTTGCACCACCGGCCCTCGCTGCAGAGTCCCTACAACCTTTGGGATGTGGCCGGCACCACTGCAACTATCACCTTGGGAACAGAGACCTCAGGGGGACTGGAACCGATGTCCAGAGGAGCTGCAGCAGCTCCTGGAAGCACCAGGGCTCAAGGAGGTTTCCCAGCTCAGCTCCAGGTCCAAGCAAAAACCAACAGGAGCAAACTCCTCTCTGGTCAAGTCATTAATTTCTCTGGCCCCTGGTTGCACATAAAGCCAGGCAGTGCCCTCACTCTCCAAAAGGAGAAACACACCCAGACCTGCATGGTGCTCAGGTCCCGTTCACACGTGGGTGCTTCAGGGAGGGTGGCTGAGTGGTGAGCATCCCAAGGGACAACTATGACACCCCAGGAATTTATGCCAACGAGCAATGAGCAATTTTGTACGCACACACACACGGAAAAATAACTGCTTTGCACCACATTCCTCCTCTGAGCCGAACCAAGGCCACTCAAATAGCGCAGCTAGGGACCTGGCAGGGAGCAGGACAGACAACCCTTGCCCTCATCTCCAATCCATGTGCTCCAGCACAGCCAGCGGTTTAACACACCTCCCTTTATCAGGGAGCCCCAAATCAGGGCTGTCTGAACAGTCCCCATATCAAAAAAGGATGGATGCTTCATGTTTGCAAACCAGGCTCCGGCAGAAGATCTCAAGTTTGGTGCTTCATGGTCAAAATCAGCTCACTCAAGGCAACTTCTGAAAACCCAGTCCCACGCTCAGCAGCACGAAACCCCGACCCGTGCACGTGGCGAGATTCCTCCCGCACGTGGTGAGGTTCACCTCGGCCTTTTTGCACCCCACCTTTAGAGGAGACAGACCCCCAAACCCCAGGGCGACGCCGGTCCCCCGCGCTCCCCGCCAGGGTCTCCTCCCCTTGCATCCTCCCGGCCACAGCACCTCGGGCGTGCGGGGAGCACGTGGCGGCGGCTGAGTCACGCTTGCTGCAAAACCCCCTTCCTTGCAGCAGCTTGGTGTTTCACAGCTGCTCTTGCGGGTGTTAAAGTCTCTGCCGCCGGCCTCTGCGCGCAGGGCTCATGCTTCACACCTAAGGAGCGTGTTCGCAGCCACTGGGTGGTTTGCAGGCGGCTGGTGGGCTCTGCACGAGGGGCTTCGCGACCCGCACACCCCTTCTCCCCCGAGGCTGTGGCACACAGATCTGCCCACAAGCACTGCCTTTCAGTAGGTACTTTGGAAGCTGCCAAGGATTTGATTCTCTTCCTCCCCCCCCAGCCCCAAACAAATGCTCTCCTACTGGAAAAGCACCCAGAAGGCTCCCACCACCCAGCCCTGGTATCTCCTAAGGCTCCTTGCATCTTTTTGCCCTCCTGCTTCCCTACAGTCCTAATCCCTTGTGCCACAAGATGCCTTTGGGTTTATAGCAAGCAATGGTGGCCGACTAGCTCCCATTAGGCCTTGCCAAGCATTTTTAATTAGCAGCATGGATGCTCTTCTAGCGCTCCTGTGATGCCTGTGCTTAGGAGGCAAATTGTTTCCGCTTGTGGCTGCTAATAGCCATGGCCCTGTGCAAAGTCAAGCTGGCTCTTTACATGACCCAGCTACAGCCGGGTTATCACTGCCATGCAGGTACTCCTGCCTGTCTGCAGGTTGCTCCGACCCTCAGGACTTTACTGGGGCCACAAGATTAGGATCGGGAGTTTAACCTGATGGTTGAACTCAACCAGCTCCATGGATCCGATCAACCAGATCCATGCAGGGAAACAGGCTTTCCCTTCATAGCAGGCTCCAGTTCTCTACACCGGTCGTGCTGTGTTTGTGAAGTGCTTGGAGCCTCTCCCAGCATGAGCAGGGTTGCCCGGAGCCACGTGCCCAACGCTTGTACCTGTGGCCCCCTGCAACCTCAGCAACCACTTGCAACTGCCACCACTTGCACCTTGTGGCAGCCACAGTCCGTCACCAGCAACGCTGCTCCCCTGCCTGCATCCATTCACATTCCCATCCCTCCCACAGCTACAAACAGCAGCTTTCTCCATGCATTTGTGTTTGCCTTTGTCCTGGACTAACCAATTCCCAACACGGTTCCCCTGGCCACGTGGCTGGTGTTCCTGGCTCCGGCAGCTCCAGAGAACACGGAGCAGTGCTCTGGGCAAGGGACAGAGCCGGGACAGGCAGGGCTGGCCCCTCTTCGCTGCAGAGCCCACCAGGCCAGCCCACGGCCCCAGCACGTGTTTGCCACGGGTGTGTGTTTTTCTTCCCATCTCAGCTCCTGGCAGCGTGGGGGGGTGAAGAGGAGAGTGGCAGCTCCTGGCAAGCCAGGCTCCTCCTCGCTACCTGCAAGCACAGCGGCTGAGCGCTTCCAAATGGGAAAACAAATAAACGATCTCAGCGAATAAATACAGCCTCTCAAGTTGGCATTTCAGAGGAAATCACTATTTCAAAACCTCTCTCTTGTTTGCTCCCCGGGACGGGGGGATCCGGGCTGAGCATCCGGTTGGGCGGACTTGATGATCTTAAAGGTCTTTTCTAACCTAATCAATTTTATATGAAGCCACCAGCACCACCGAGCGCCTGTGCTGTGCCCAGTCAGCCCCAGTGCTCAGCACCCCATGGCATGGCCCTGCCACTATCCGCCCCACCAGGCCCCAGCATGGCTGTTTAATGATAAAACCGCAACCCAGCCCCTGACCCGTGCTGGCACACCAGCAGAGGCGGAGAAGTAGGACAAGCAAGTCTCTTTGCCAGCATTATTCTTCCCTCTGGTCCCTGCTGAAACCAGGTTTGGTCTCAAGCCAGCCCAGGGAAGGGACGTCTGCTCCAGTATAAAAAGAAAAGCAAAATACTCCTTAGCCCCTCTTTCGGACAGCAGAGACAGCCAGAGGAACCACAAAGCCAAAACCCTCCTCTAAAAGAAATTAAAGTCCTTAAGGCTTCCAGCGACAGGAGCTGGAAAAGCTCTAACAGCCCACAGTTTAAGGCTTTTTCTCTTTTTTTTTTTTTAACCTCTACTGTGATTTCTGCCTACCAAGACAGCATTGCACGCAGGCAAGGCTGATAAAAACAAGGCGAAAGGCAAGCACATCCATGAAGTGACACACGTGGAAAGTACCACGGGGCCAATTAGCTTTTCGTGAAGCTATCTACAAATTCCAGGAGCGCACTCCTAGACCCGGTAAAATTGTGGAAAAATGGATCTTAAAAATCACGATACAGTTACACGGGGGAATTCTATAGTAAGCAATTTTCTTGAGATACGGCTCAAGTGGTTTTCTTGCGATCTCCACCTCCTCTGCAAGGCTGCGGCGTTAACCTGCAAGGACGCAGCCTCCCACCACTGTACTCTGGTGGGAAAGCAGACAGTCCCCCACCAATCTACCCACACTTGAGGCATGTGCTGGGCAAGGTCCATGCTGGTTAGCAGTAGGAGCTTGCTCTGTTTTGCTGCTCAGAATGATGAAGGTGACGGCAGAGCATCCCAGTGGCTTTTGACCCCTGCCCAGCCCTACTCCAGCATCCCCTGAAGACCACATCCCTCATACATACCCCCATTTTTCTATTAAAAAAAGACATTAGAAAAGCAGAAGCCATTTTGCTGCCTCCAGGCTGAGTGTCCATATCCTTTGTAACCTAGAGGCACCCTGTGAGATAGCCCATGTCCCTGGGGAGGGCAGGAGGTGCAGCCTGACAGTGCTGGGAACAGCGTCCGTCCCTCGCCGCCTCCCAAAATGAATCAGCAGCATTTTACTATACTAAGGCCTCCACCCTCATTCAATTAAAAGCCAAATAAGGTCCCTAATCCTTTCCATTATAGGTAAATAATAGCTGGGTCTTTGCAAAGGAGCAGGAATGGGAGGCACCTTACGGTCCCGGCCATCAGGGACACAGTGACTGAGCACCTCTGCCCGGCATTGCGACTGGTGCTGGGAAGAGTATTCAGATACCAGGGCTGTGGCTCCCCAGGTGACCCAGAGAGCTCCTAATTTAGTGGCAGTGGTGGTAAACAGGAGATCCCACAGAGTAGGTCCTGCAGAGCATGGTTATCAGTGCTCCCAACAGCATCTCCCACCTTTAACCCCCAGTAAGATCTAGATGGTGGACCAGCACATCTCCGATAGCAAATGGATCAGCTCCAGCCTTCCCAGTAAGGACACCATAAATGGCAGGAAAACAGAATCTTTTGGGAACTGCTGGTACAAACCTTCAAGGTTGATCAGACCATAAATTGCCCATCTATGTAGCTCACCAGCTCTTTGCGCACCACAACTGGACCTCCAGCATGGGCTGCTATTTGCTGCAGATGCCAAAGGACGGAGAGGAGGGGACATGGGGAGCACTGATGGAGTCAACCTCTGGCTTTTGCAGACAGCCAGTCATTAATACAAGAGAGGAGAAGGTTCAGGGCAGTTTGCCGGTGCCAGGCGTGGGCAGTGCTGGGCACGCATGGGCTGTGGCATAGCAGAGTGAGCAGGCAGGAGTTGCCCAGCCCTGTTCAAGGCAGGGGAACCACACCACCAGGCAGGAAAAATCACCTTTCCCACTATACTCAATTATGCCTGGACAACAAGCGTTGTAGTTAAGTCTCTAATCCCACTGATACACCAGAATCATCCAAGAAATGTTCTTTTTTTCGGTCTGAACTCCCAGGTGGTTCAATCCTGCCTAAATCCCTCACCGAAGCAGGGAGATCTCGGCAGCACCATCTCCTTTAGAACAAGAGGGAATGGCTTCAAGATGCAACAGGGTAGGTTTAGACTGGACATTAGAGTGGTCAGACACTGGAATAGGCTGTCCAGAGAGATGGTTGAGTCACCATCCCTGAATGAGTTGAAGAGTCATTTAGATGTGGTGCTGGGGGATATGGTTTAGGGGATAACTTTGTAGAGTAGGGTTGATGGCTGGACTCGATGATCCCAAGGGTCTTTTCCAACCTGAGTGATTCTATGATTCTAAGGAAAGCCAAATCGTCATGGCGTGGTTAAACCCTTGATATGAATCTCCCCTTTCTACCCTAGTCTGGGTTTCATGGTCCGTCTGCTGGCGCACGCCAGACTGCACTCCCAGAAGGACCCTGGGATGGACCAAGGGGGAGGGAGACCCCAAGGCTGGCAGCACTGTGCCCTCGCCTGGGGTTAAAAACCAGTGTTTCTGCTCACAACCAAGTAACTCTCAAAGCATGTTTCCCCATCGCAAGCCATCCAATTTGCCTCCCGCAGAGCAATGCCACTCTGCAACTCTCCAGGCACTATGGGAACCAGGATATAAAAACATTCCCGGTGCAATGACGCCAAAATTGATGCTGAAATTAGGCTGGGAACAGAACTGGCATGGCTGCTTCTAGCGCATAAACTAAAACTTATGTATACGGCCAATCACCCACAAATATATTGCACTTTTTGATCGCCTGTAGCTTTTCTCCTGCTTCCAGCTTTGCCCCCAAGTTGCCCCCTGGGCACCTCAAGGGCTCGGGCACCGGCAAATTCAAGCAGCTGCAAACCACAGGAACCCAGCCCAGTCATTCCCTCCTTTGTCAGCACCGACAGATATTTGCAGCACAAATACCAAAGATCTCAGCTCCCTGTCGGACACCGAAATGCTGCCGCTGACCCAGGGAGAGGGTCTGAGTCCAGCTCTGAGGCTTCTCAAAGCCACCACAGGGCTGCAGGCACATCCGCCACCTGGTCCGCAGGGAGAGCAGATGCACAGTGCCCAGAAACCATGTCCACTCTTACAGAGCTGTCCTGGAGAGTGCAAGAGGAGGAGGGAAGGAAGGATGTCTCCCCAGGGACAGCCCTCAAGCAGGAGGTTTGCTGCAGCCTATGCCCACAAGGCTTTACTCTCCGCAATGAGTTGCACAGCCAGCCCAGAGATGGGGGACAAGTCCTTAGAGCTCCCTTTGCCCAGAGACATGTCCCACACACCTCTCTACCCCCCATCTCCTGCCCAAATGGGAAGGAGCGACTCCATCCCCATCACAAAGGAAACTCATGATCTTATTGGTTTCCAGCACACAAAAATACTGGCTCCGACCCCCCACCCCCATTCCCAGCTGCCCAAAGAGACCACAGAGCAGGGCTACTTACATTGTACAGGACTGTGGTCCACCCTTCCATGGTGATGCACTGGAAGACAGTCAACACAGCAAAGAGGATGTTGTCGAACTGCGTGATCCCGTCGTTGGGACCGATCCACTCCCGGCATTCATAGCCCGGGGGGCAACCCTGCACCCCGCATGGATGAGGGGGGTCCAGCTCCTCTAGTTCACCTGCAAGCACACAGCAGAGAGCCAAAGGAGGCAGAGGTAAGAGACAGGCAGGGGACTGGTGAGGCAAAGAGCCTGAACGCAGATGGGCTTGGGGCAAAGCAGGGGACCCTGCGGAGACTTGCCCTGGCTGCACACAAACTGCTCCCATAAGAAACTGGGACATCCTGAACACAACCAGCTGATGCCTGTTGTGCACGAATTAAAATGCAGGATCTTCTCAGCCCTGGGCTTCCCATGACAGCAACATGTGCTCGTCCTAGCTGTTTTCCACCCATGGGATGCAAAGGGGGTGCAGAGCCCTTCTCCCCACCTGAATTGTTTGTGTAGCAGGCTCGGTGCAGCTTCCCACTGTAGAACTCCAGGCCGATGATAGCAAACATGAGGATAGCAAAAAAGAGCAGCAAGCCAATCTGGAGGAGAGGCACCATGGCCTTCATGATGGATTTCAGCACAATCTGTAGACCTGGAAGGGCAGAGAAAGAGCACAGCTCAGCACAGTGATGCAACTCCCCTGCCTGGGGCACATGCATCCCACCTCTGGCAAGAGGAGGACAGTGAACAGAGAGGACAGACAATCATCAGACAGGTGTAAGAGGCCAGCACAGCCTGGACCATCCCTTTGGGCAGCTGAGGATCACAGAGGAAAGCACCATCCCAGGTAGAATAGGGTGGGACAGGCTGCAGAGCAAGAATCCAGGAGGACTGGTTTCTGGATCTGGTCCCCCCTCTGGTGTCCTGTCTATCCTTGTCCCACCTGGACCTGGTGAGACATGGTCTGTGCAGCCCTGTCCCCTTTGCTGCCCCCAAGGCACAGATCCAGCACACCGCCCAGCCGGTGCCCAGGGCAGGAAGGATGGGAGGACCGGTGCCGGCAGCAGCCTAGTTTCTTTATTTATCCCCGTGCCAGCAGATGAAATCTTGCAAAAAAAAAAAAAAAAAACAAAAAAAATGAAAACTCCCCTGAATAAACCTCAGTCCTGAAAGGATCCACCCACTGCCTTCTGGCCAGGGAAGCAGAGCCGCTGGTGGGCCCTGGTGAGCCGCTGAGCTCAAAAAAGTACCAGCACAGAACAGGCTGGGTGGGGGAAAATGCCACCCAGGGACACCAAACACTGCCATCCAAGAGTCCCCTCCCCTACAGGCTACCCAAGGGCTGGCTGGGAACATGGCACGTGAGATCCCTGCTCCGTGGGAAGGTTTGTCCCCCTCTTCCCTGATTGCACCCCACATCTCTGAGGTGGCACGAGGACCCCTCTCTACTATGAAGGACCTCAGGGATAGACATGGACACCCTGGGAGGAGCATCCAACTTACTGGGAATGCCCGAGACAAGCTTCAGAGGTCTGAGCACGCGCACGGCCCGCAGCGTCCGCAGGTCCACATGAGTGTTGAAGTGTGTCCCAGCAGTGGCAAGGATGCTGCGGGCAGACAGGGAGAAAGCAGAGTTAGTCCAGGCAAAGCCCTCAGCCCAAAAGCCACGTTCTCACACCAGGCTAGGGGAAGCCAAGAGGACGACCGTGTTCCTAGGCAGGTACAGAGATTCAATGCCTCCTAAAGCCCACATGCCAGTGAGCCCCATTTGATTCTAGCACCAAAGCTCACGGGCCACTATGGTCAGCCAAAGCCACCCAACCCTGGCAGCCCTGCATGGATGCCCCCCACATGCCAGGATGGCTGGGGACAGCCCCATGCCACAGCCCTGGCCATCAGCCATGCCACGCAAACACACTCTGGGGTCTCAATGCTGCCAACACTGTGCTCATCACAGCTGCATGGGTTTAACCTCCCTTCCAGGGTGGTGGCACATGGACCAGAGATGGTGCCCCAGAGATGGGGGTCATTCCCCTGATGGTCACCCATGCTCCTCTGGCAGCACTTACAGCCATCAGCTGCCCTGGCTTTTTCCACACATGGAGCTTCCTTAGAGTTCTACCTCTGGGATTGCTGAGAAGGAGCTGAGAACCTTACATGCATTCAAAAATCTACAGTAATGAAAGTTTGATGACCTTGGAAGGCAACCAGTAGGCACAGGAAGGACTCCAGAGATTTTCTTTTAAAACACAAAGATTTTTTTCAAGCCCTTCTCTGGAAAACAAACTGGGGCAGAAGGAAGCTGGTGCACACCGAGTCCGGTAGTGGAAATACTCGAGGGGAATGAGATGCTGCAGCTCGGGGATGCCGGCAGAGCCACGGGAGCACAGACGGCAGTGCCAGATCTCGTGGACTCCTCTCCCATCCGGGCTCAGCCCACAGGTGCTGGGTGAGGAGGGAGAGGGGGAGCTGCAGTAGAGGCACAGGGGACGGGAGAGGAGGGGATGGGGAGGAGAGCGGGACAGAAGGAGGCAGCAACCTCAGGGTTGTTTGCAGCAATCCAAAAACCGAGGGAAATTGGGTCATTGTTCCACTAATTCATCTAATTACAGGCCAGAACAGCTCTCTGGCGCGCTGAGCAATTAGCACTCTTTCTCTCCCTCTCTCCCTGAGGTACGGCAGGTACCAAACCTGCCCCTCCAGAAAGGTGGCTGGGTTTCCTAGGATACCCCAGCCGCAGAAATGCTCTCACATCAGCAAACCAGGTTGTTTTGACTTTTTCCTAGTCTCCTCCTCCTCCCTGCCCCAGCACGAGTGGTCAGCTGCAAAGCCTGGCTCCAGCACCAGTTGGGATGCATCACCCCAGCATCACCCACAAATCCCCATAGCAGGCTGCTCGTGCCCAATATATACGGGAATCTTGTAGTGTTGATGGCACCTTCCCTTTCACCCGTCCCCCTTCAGCATGGTCCCCGTGTCCCAGCCCGTGACCAGCCCCCACTACCCACGGGGCTGTCGGGAGTGCAGAAAAGGGGTTTAATTAAGTCAGGAGCACCCAGAGGCTGGGGAGAGCTGCGATGTTAAATTGGTTATAAGATCAAAATCAGTAAGTATGATAAAGCACGGCCACTCATCAGCAGCACGTGGGAGAGAGAATAGCATGGGGACTTTCATCTCTTTCATGCAACCTGCCAGCGAGAGCAAACCCAGCGCAGATGACATGCTGCACCCAACGCTGCTTTGGATGCCCCAAGACCCTCCTTCAGCTTTTGCTTCTCACATCCCAGCGCCTGGTGTCCAATCAGCTTCCCAAAGAGACAGGGGAAAGGCACTTGCAGCCCCTGTGCTTACTCCAGCCAGGGCTGAGCATCTCCAGGAGCCCAGGGATGTTCCCAGGCTGGACGCGGGCTCCAACCCTTCTGCTGAGGGCTTGCCAATGCAAGGTCAGCTGGACGGCTTCCGACAGCAGAGCGGGATCGACAGCTCTCTCCTACCACCACGGAGCAGTACGAACAGTGGTCCTACACAAGCGGGAGGATTGATGGAGGTGGAGCCATCAGTGCTCCCAGCCCCACCGCGCATCTCGTCCCCAGGGCAGGACCATCACTGGCTGCCCATTGCAGCGGAGGGGAGCAGAGCACCCTGGCTGCAAAGTCCTCCGCTAACCCAGATTTGTTTGAAGGGCTCGGGAGCCGTCCCGCCGAGCCTTCAGGCAAGGTTCAGGCGATTTCAGGGCACTACTTCCCAGCGCTCTAAATTAGCTGCTAAGAATGGGACTCCTCTGTGGCAAGGTGACATGCTCCTTGTCCTCGCTGGGGGACAGGGGACATCACGAGCTCTTTTGGAAGGAGGTTTGGACAGATCACCAGAGCGAGGTGGTTGTGCTGGAGACATGTCTCCTGACCGACAACAAAAAGATGACCCAGAGCCATAAAATAGGTACCTGTGCATCCTTTTGCAGACACAGCTGTGGCTCCCAGCAAGGGTGGATGCTCTGGGAGCACACACTGCTGGAGCTGCTCCTGGGAAACTCATCCACCGCAGAGCACCGAGGCATACCAGAGTCTCTGAACAGGGTCTGAGCAGCCCTGGACCACCTTTAGACCAATTGAGGTGGCTGAATAAAGCCAAGCAAGCTTCCAGGCATGCAAGGATGGCTTCTCTCTGCCTTTCCCGAGCCTTTCAGCAACTCTAAATAACAGACATCACCTCTCCCTGACAGCCAGGCTTCACTAGTACGCACAGACACCACCACCACGTTACTGCTAATAATAAATTCAACGCTTAAAACACACCCTCCTGCTTTGGACTTCAGCATCTCACCTGTTAATTGCTTATTAACCCTCTAAACATGCCTTTTTTTTTCTTTTTTTTTTGTTTTACTCTTCAGAGAGCAACCCATATCACCCAGCACGATCAATTTCTGATTTATTTCCTGATACATGTTGGGGTTTCTTACAGCTCCTCAGGAGGGACAGCACAGAGGTGGGACTTGGGCTACAACAGACCTTTGTGGTGACACAGGGTGGCAGCTCCGTTATCTGTAGAACAATTTAAACCCTTTTTGAACACTTACAATATCCACGTCTGATGTGCTAATAATTATTCTTTATTTTTAGGCAAGGACCCAAACTAAAATTACATCTCACCATCCAAGTTATTTGAAAAAGCTGCCAGATTGGGCTATAAAAATCCCAATGAGCTCATGCTTTTCATCATATGTACCGGAGAAAAAAAGAAGAAGGAAAAAAAAAAAAGTGAAGGCGTTTTTATAGGTCACCCAGGCAAAGGGGTTAGTTTTACTTCTTCACAGGAAAGGGGGAAGAGACTTCAGGTGGAGAAAAGAGCAGAGAGGAGCTATTGGAAGAATGCAAATGAGAGAGGAGGCAGGATGGGAAATATATGCTAATCCCCAAAGTATAATTGAATAGTGAGCAATCACCGGCAGACAAAAACATGCTTTCTGAGGAAAAAAAAAAAAAATTAAAAAAANTGAAAAAAAAAAAAAAAATTAAAAAAAAAAAATCCAATGCTTTGTGTTTGCAACCAGGATGATTATTTTATTTTATTTATTTTTACAGGCTGCGGAGCGAAGGGCGAGCTCCCGCTGGGCCGAGCCGCACCTGCAGGCTCTGGGGCTGGCTGCCGGCGGAGAGATGCTCAGCCCTTGGGCGCCGCTCCAGCTCGCAGCAGCTGAGCAAAGCGCACGCCCTCGCTTCCAGCTGAAGACCTGCACCTATGGATTTCTTTCCCCGGGAGGAAGGGGGGGGGAAATAAAAAAAAGAAAAAAAAAAGAGAGAATAATCACATTTTAAATGACTCTCTGCTCTTTGGGACTTAGAATAAAGCATGAGCGATGCTCGATGACCCTGACACACAGAGCCAGCACCAAATTGGGGCGCTATCGCACACTACAGCATCCACCGTGCATCGCACCCGCTCTCATCCCCATCGTCCCACCGTGAGTGGCACCAACAGCCCTGAAGCCGCAGCCCTTGGCGACAGCGCGCACAGCTCGGGGCAAGCTGCAAAGGGCTTCACGCCAAGGACCCCAAGCAAAGGCTGAACACCTAAACAGTCACTCTCAATTCATCCCCCCCACCCCAAACCGAGCATCCCTCAACCATTTCCATCAAGGACCACTGCAGCAGCACATGCAGACAAGCCATCCTAGCAAAGGGCAGCTGCAGGGTGTACTGGGTGGAGGGAGGGATCGTCTCAGACAGACTAATCTCAGCTCAAAATCTGGGGCAGAGAGGGTTCTGGCTGGCTGGCTGACACGCAAATTAATATTTATAATTAAGTGGAAAGGCCCCTGAAGGCTTGCACTGCCACCTGACTCTACGAGGGAGACTACTTCATAATTAATACACTGGTCAAACGGCTCACGGAAAGTAAGTTACTGATGAATTTACCCCATTCTTGCCCTTTTCTGCAGGTGAATCAACCTCTCCTCTCCCTGAAGACAGCATCAGGAGTAGCAGGATGGACTCTAGGCTCTTGGGTCCAAACCCCACTCGAGGGCCAGCAGGATCAGGTTGCCCATGCTGAGGATGTCCCAGCAGAGTGCAGTGGTCCTTCTGCACCCTTCTCCTGAGGTGCCAAGGGACCAGGTCCAAGTCCTGCCCTTGGCACAGTTCAAAGCAACCTTAAAGCCTCCATCATCTTTGTTTTCTCTTTCTAGGTTTTGGGGCCGTGACACAAGTGGATTGCAAAACTGCAAAGCTGCTGATCCTGTCTTTCCTGGCAGCTTTGAGAGCCCTGAACCGGGCACCAACGAGTCCCTGCAAGGTGTGATGAGGGTGAACACAAAAATCTGCCTTCACCAGCCTTCAATCTGGGGGAAATGAAATGATCCTTCAAGGTTACCTCTTCCCGGAGAGGACCCCAGGATCTTGTGCATAGAAGGAGCATCCCCTTTGCATCCCACAGGCTGAACCCTGTGCCTCCTTCCTGCCTCCAGCCCCTGCACTGTCACTCGATGGAGGCAGGATTTAGCAGGGCAAGAAGATGTTGGTGAAACTGTTTCCACAAATGGGACCTGATGGAAACCTAAAGTCATTGCCAGGAGGCTGGAGAGGTGGCCCCAAAAAGAGAAACCCAGCACAGGCGGCCAAGTACCATAGTAAGAGCTGTCTGAACTCATGCCAAAGGAGAGATCCAAGGTCCCAGGGAGATTCACCCAAGCCAAGGTGATGCCACCTCCCCATGTGAGGATGTGGTAAAAAATAACCCCTCTCCCCTTCCCTCACGCCAGGCTTTTACCCCACAACCCCTCTCCTGGAGTGAGGTCCATGGCAGCACAAAGAAATGGCACAAAGGGACTTTGTGGCTTGGCCCAAGGCTTTACCCCGAGGAGGACGAGGGCTTCACCCTGGATCTGGGAGCTCTGCAAGGTTGTCGGGGCTGTGGAAGGAGCCCCTGAGGACCACACTGGGCAGAGGTGTGCCTGGGAGGGGATGCAATGCCAATGGCCCCCCTGGGACGAGCAGCCACGTGGGAGGGACTGACTCACTCCACAGTGCAGCGGCTGCGGGAAACCAGCCACCCGGGAAGGACGAGGCAAAGCATGTGAGCAGCCCCAGGGCTGGATCCTGCACCCAGAGGAGGTGGGGTGCCTGTCTCCCCCAAAGCCAGAGCCGTGGGTCTCCCTGTTCAGGGGTCACCCCATGTCCTGCCACCACCCGTACCCCAGAGCACAAAGCCTTTTCCCTCACCTATCCCACCCCCTTGCCAGGCTGGGGAAACAGTGCTGCCCTTTGTGCGAGGTGCCGATGTCAGGCACGTCCCATCGCCGTGGCATATGGCACATGAATCATTCACAAAGCTGGGGAATTAATTATTCATCCAAACGAAAGACCAAACACTTTACTAATTGTCCTGGAAGGAAAGAGCTGGGAAGGGGGTGGGAGATGGGGCAGACATCAGGTTGGAGACCGGCACCATTCATGAAAAGAAAGGAAGAGGGGAAAAAAAGTCTTGTCTGGTGTAATCTAAAGCGTTGCTCCACTTTTGGATTTGGGGCTGTTTCTCTACAGGTTTATCCTATTACTGCTTGCAATGGTACAGGCTCCAGCAGAATAATCCTGTTGGGATGCTGCACTTGGGCTCTGATTTAACGCTTGTTCTCCAAGCCTTGTATCCACTCCCCAAAACTTCCTTGCCTGGAGGTGTGCTATACTCACTTGGTTAGGAAATTGAAGGTGTCAGTGCTGTGGCAAGCACCCGTTCCCAGCCCGGGTGTGCATATGCACACGTGTGTGCTCTCAAACGTGCACAGGGTGCCAGGCACGCTGCTGGGTGCTGGCATCCCAAACCAGAAGGAGATGGAGCATATGAATATTCCTGCACAGAGCTTCTGCCGGTGCCCATTCAAGGTCTCACCCCTCTCCATCTCTGGACCTCTGAGACCAAAAAAGACCACCTAAGACACACTGAACTCGCATTGTGCGAAGTGCACTAAAGACCAGAAAGCAAAGCACCCTCATGTCTGCCATGGGGGATACCAGGGGAATTGCAAAAAGGGCACTGGGCACTTTCTAGGACAGTCATCCCAAAATCCAGGCAGCACCACACCATGCAACAGCCTGCCCTCCTCGTCCCCATGCTCATGTTGCAACCCTGCAGCAGAGAGGAAAGCAGCCTCCTAGGAACCGCTCTCTCCTGCTTCACCCCAGCCACAGCTGAAAAACAGGGCACAAGCGTGTGGAGGATTTCACCAGGAGGTCAGAGGGACAGGCTTGTGACTGCCGCTTGCCTTTGCAGGGAGAGGACTTGGGTTTTCGGGCCAGCCACCCGGGCTTGGAGAGCCAGGCTTTCCTCCGCCGGCACGGGGTGGTGTCCCTCCGGTTGGCTCTGGGTTTGCTAAAGGCATGGCAGGCACCACCGGCGATCCTTCATTCCTGCCTTCCCTTGGCCACGCTCCACCCCACAAAATCCCTTAATGAAAACCACAGTGCCCAAGGGCTTCACAAAAGGCATCCAGGTGTAGCGGCTGCTATTAAAACCTCCAAAAAACCCTGACGCCAGCTCTTCCTTTTAGTGACCCCAGCGTATTTACCCTGGCTTTATAGCGGCTGCTTCCCCGGCTCCTGAGCAGCACAGCTTCACAAGGGCCTTTTGATTTCCATTTGGATTTTTTCCCGTTGTTAGAAGTGTTTCCCCGCCCCTTCACCTCTCACATAACGTGTTATTGTATTACCACTGCAACTGCTATAAAAAAAGCCAGCGCAGTGCTATGATGCTCAGGCTTTGGAGTGTGTGAAGCACACACCCACCTGGATATTTTCAGAGGGAGTTTAACCCTTCTTTTTCCATGAGCTCCTTCAAATACAACATTGGACAAGGCAGGCTGGTGTAGGGTCCTCGTTCTCTTTTCACCATGCTAACAGCACCCAGGGAGCACAGAGCTGATGCTCCAGTTGCTGGTGGTTGAAGGTCCTTCAACCTCTCCCCCTTGAGACCACCAGTTAAGAGGTCACCAAGGTCCCGCTGGCCCTTCTGACCAGTTTTCCCCGTTTTGGTCCAGGATACACAGCATCGAGCAAGTCACAAGTCCGGCTTGCACCCAGCCAGCTCTGGTTCGTGCATGGGCAAGGCGAGCAGCCCCAAGCCCTAGGTGAAACACAGACACTCCCCTCCCCAGCTCTGCCTCAGAACCAATGAAGGTATTTCACGCACGTTTTCAGAGAAAAATATTTTTAGCTGGGGGAGAACAGGCTGGTTTTTTTCAGGCAGCACTGATGATTTGGAAACCATAGGTTATAAACAGAGCAGGTTTACAAATGTGACTATTAGTTCCCTAGTGGAAGCTTTAGCATCAGGGAGTTTTACGTGGGCGTTGATTTCCACCGAGATGAAAAAAATCTGGATTTATTGACATAAGAAGCAAACACCAGTTGAACCCAAGTCGGTGCCACCCATTCCTGCACAGGGTCCCAGAAGACCACTCACGGTAGCAGCCCCTCATTAGGCTAGTTTACACCGGGGAAAGCGTGCCCAGGAAATCCTGCAGCTCACAGAAGCCCAAACACCATGATGCCACCTCACCTAGTGGACACATGGCCAAAAAAAAAGTCCAGAAAGGAAGAGTAATACCCTGTGTCACCCTCAGAGGGACAAAGGACAATGAGTACGATGCCTGGTCCCTCTAGGTCCATTAGTGATGGATCCTGGGGTGAGTTCTGCTCATGTGGATATCCTCTCTGGTCCACCCCGGATGCATCAGCATCCCAACCTGGTCAGCACACCCAAGGCGACCACTACCCTACACTTCTGATGCTCACAACGTCCCTTCCACCAGAGCCAGTGCCTCTTGCTAAGTTGTGATGAGATCCCCATGACCATTAATTCTTCCAAACTCAACAGTCTCCGTCCAGACACTCACATATTAATCAAGCGTAAAGTTTTAGCCCACAAAGATAACCCTGGACCTGCCGGTCACCCTCACACATCCTCCATGCAGACTTCACCACCCGCCTCACGCAACCAACACAGCGTGAACCGCCAAGTGCAAACCCTCTCCCACAAGCTGTTTGCGAGTCATTTGCCAGCCAAGGATTATTTGCTGACGAAATTTGCCAATAATTCAGCAGATCAAACAGACAAGAGTTTCTTGCAAGGGAGGCACAACCATGGCGCTGAAGAGCAGCAGCTTTGTCAGTACCACACGGCAAAAGCAAGAGCTGAACAGCACAGAGGAGTCCGTGACCTGGTCCAGCTGTTTCTCCAGTGATCATCCCCAAACTTGCTCCAGAAAGAAGAACTGCAGGTTGCCTCCTCCACCCATCATACAATAGAATTCACCCCAAAAACCTGGCAAGCCCATGCCAGCAGGTGCCGAGTCAAAGCTGGTGGGTACCCAGGCATTTCTTGAAGAGGGTCTCATCCTGCTGGGGCAAACATTAGGGTGCAAGGGGGGGGTGACGGCGGTGAAGCAGACCCTGGAGGGCTGTGCCCTGTAACCGGCGGCGTCAGGGGGACCTGGGCACCTCTCGGCAGGGCGGACGGCTCGGCACTTACAGCCCTTCATGGACAATTGATTCCCTGGCACGGGGCCCGGCGCGGCACTGAAAGGAGCTGGCGAGGCTTTTGCGAGTGAGTAATTGCCGAGCGCTGACTCAGCACCGACTCGGTTACAGTCGGCTCACCCGGAGCCACGGGGAGGGCAAGGAGAGGTCCGCGGCGAATTCCCCCTCCCAGCCCAGTGCTTCCCCTTGGCCCTGGCCCCAAAGGATGTCCAGGCTGGCCAGGAGATGGCCAATGGGCATTTCCCAGCCACCTGCCCGCTTTCTGCACATTCAGCCCAGCGCTGCGGCTGCACAGTGAGGATGAGACATCCCCTCTTGTTGCAACCAGGGGTGACGCGTGTCCCACCTTGTCCCCAGAGACGTGACTACCTTCGCCCAGCCCAGAAGCTGCGCCCAGCTGCTCTCCCTGCAGCAGCAAGCCCACCTGGTCACAGAGTCCTCCCCTGAGAGTCGCTTTGCAGATGCAGAAGAGCCAGGAGCATCCTGTGCGATGGCTGCACTGCCCACAGGCAGCCTATTTGCTGTCCACCAAGAAGCATCACCCCACCACCAGCACACTGAGACACCCTGCCTTCACAGGCAGAGATGCCCCCACTCCCCAGCGGGGCCACACTGGACCAAGGGAGTCAAAACGTTCTTGGTCGTGTTCTCAAGCCTTCTCTTAAGCGCAGTCCCAACCTGCACCTCTCCACCATGGACAAGCAGCACCCATCACCACACCCCTGGCAGCGCCACGCTCAGCATCCCCCTTTCTCCCACAAACGCCCAAATGTGCATTAACTCCCATGTGGTGCCACCACCCTGTAAGTCAAGAGACAGGACTATGTAGCAAGCAATTCAGGAGAGGTTCTAGGTATTTTGCCTGGCTCCCGTGCCTCAGTTTCCCAGCCAGACCTGCAGCTGTTCTCCGCCCAGTAGAGCTCATTGAGTGCTTAGAGATCTACAGACACCATCTGTTTGTACACATCAAACCAGCTCCTCTGAACATGGCTTTTCCACTGGCATGCAAAAGCCAATGACTGTAATCCAGGCACCCCTTCCTCAGGACTCCTTGGTGGCTGCAGGCATCCACCTGCCCTCCACACAGCAAGGGGCCAGGGGGTCACCACAGGAGGCTTCTGCTCAAGCCGACTGCCACCATTGGCTAGAACTAGCCCAAATATCCCTGTTCATTTCTACATCACCAGCACAGCCCATCACACAGCAAGCAGGACTCAAATCTGGGCCACGTCCCCAGCAGGTGACACCACCAGTGACACAACCAGAACCCGTGAAGCTCTGTGCACTAGCACCCCCAGCATCGTGGCTACACACTGGGATGCTGAGTGAGCATCACCTGGGAACAAGGCCCCACCTGGATCTCATTCCTAAACCCCCAGCACCAGACCAAGGCTGGAAAATGCTTGGGAAGGCAAGAGGAGATTTTCTCCTTCCCCATGTAGGGTTTGACCAAAACATCTCCCAGACCATGTACAGATGCTTTGCTTATCAGACCATGCTCCTGCTTTGTCCTCACCTCACCCCATGCCCAGATGCATGACAGATGCCAGGCCACCAGCTGAGGAAAGCTAGACATGATGCCTTCAGAGCCAGCTCTCCTCACCCGATGGGGAACCTTGTCCCACCATCATCAGCCCCTAGCAAAGCCAACACAGGAGTTTCCAGTGCAGGGAGCCATCCTCCACTCCCTCAGGATGACAAAACATCACCAACAACAGCAAACCAGGGCCTTGCCCCATGTCCCAGAGCTTATGTCCCCACTGGGACAAGCCCCCATGCCCAGTTGCCCAACCCCATCAACGGCTCCACACCATCTGACTCACCCACTGAGGACCACAATGAAGTCCATGACGTTCCAGCCATTGCGCAGGTACGAACCCTTGTGGAAAACAAATCCCAGAGCCACAATCTTAATCCCAGCCTCGAAGCAGAAAATCCCAATGAAGTAGGGCTCCGTCTTCTCCTGCCAGAAGGGAATCAGTGACACAGTCAGAGGGGGAGGATGGAGATGGAGAAAACACAGCACCAGCCATTTCACATTGACCCAACTGACATCCCATCCCACCTTCCTCAGCCCTGTCCTCCCCTTTGGGAGCTTTCCCCACCATTCCTCGGCCAGCATTAACCTTGGAAATAAAAAGCAGGGGCTACAACCCACTCAAGTTGCCCAGTCCCCCTTCCCTACCCCACTTTTTAAGGGACTTAAACCTTCCATAACCCTTTCCAGGGAGGAGGACTATGTGTCAGCAACCCCAGGAAGGCAGGAGGGACTCATCCCAGAGGAAGTCTTTTACCCTACCCCCTAAAACCAGCAGAAATTGGCTGGTGGGATGGAGTGGTTCCCCGCTGGGACCCCCGACAAAGGGTGGAGGGCAATGGATTCGGGGTACTTACTAATCTCCGTGACATGGGCGTCTTGTCGTCCTCAGGGAGGTGCTGCTCGAGGGCGAGCACGATGCAGTTGGCAATGATGGTTGCCAGGATCATGTACTCGAAGGGAGTGGAGGGGAGTTAAGGAGCAGAGAAGAAGTGGATGATGTCCCCCCAACCTGCCAGCCCGTCCCTGCCCACCTCTTGTTTCACCGGCTCATTAGTCACCACCACTGCTTTTGCCACAGGAAAATGCACACACAGAGCCCAGTTTTCACCGCCCGCTGCCCCCAGGCAGCGAGGTGAAGCCTACCTAGTACTGTTACAAACAAGAGGAGTGACAAGAACTGAGAGCCCCCAGGACTTTCCTCACTAGAGATCTGCTGAGCATCATCAACTCCTTCCCAAGGCAATGGGACATTTAACCATCAGCCTTTGCTCAGCTGTAAACTCCCTTAGGAGAGCAATACTGCTTATGGTGGAAGCCTAGAAGACAGACACGAGCGTGAAAATGGACAACCAGGCTCTGACCAGGTTTGGCTTCATCTGGAAAAGTGCTTGGCATGGTCCCCGGCAGTGTCAGGGAGGCTCCTCCCCAGCATGGCATCCTGGTGGCTGGGGCTGGCATGTCTCTGCACACAGTGGCCCAGCTGCTTGCCTTCTCTCTTCCATCACAAAGCAGCAGGAGATGGGGCTTGGAGTGGAGAGTATCAGAGGCTACGAGCAGCCCCAGTCCTAAAGCAACCCCGTGGGAGGGACCATCCGTGTGGCCCAAGGAGCATGGGACACCCCTGGCAGGTCCTGGGATTCCAACCTGGATTAGCCCACCCTATGCCCTGCCTTGGCAAGGTGGATGTGCCCTGGGAACCGAGGGTCCCTTGCCAAGCAACCCCACAGGTGGCAGGATGAGCCCAGGCAGCGCTGGGAGCAGCAGAACACCAGGCTGAGCATTTGCACCTCGAGACACTGGTGGTGCCTGGGTCTGAGCTCCAGTTCAGGCAGGGTTGAAACTCCCTACAGAGTCATCCCAGCTCAACCACGCTTCGGTGAGGCCCTGAGGAGTAGCAGCACCTTATCAACAGAATCCGGTTGAACCCTTACAAGTATCTGAAATCCCACAGCCACGTGTAGGGCTTACACATCCTTCTCCAGGAGCAACCCCACACCAGGACAAGCGGCAGCAGATGCTGGCATCTGAGGACCTGAGCGAGTGGGGGAGGGAGGCAGAGGAAAGGGCAGGCTGATGCCCAGGAAAGCACCCCAAACTCGGCTCCCTCCTGCCTTTTGATTCACAGGGTCTGCCAGGAGCGAGGTGGGGGTGCAGAGTTCCCTCCTCCTGCCTGGCCTACTGCCAAGCCCTGAAAACAAAGCACTTCCAAACGACACGATGGGCCCCATCTTTCCGACTTCCCATCCATCTTTACCACATCATTGCAATAAAAGCCTCACTGTCCTCAATAACGAAATGAGGTGAGACTCATCAGCACGCAGCACACCCCCTTCTCCGCTCCCTCCGTGTCAAAAACCCACAGCTATATTACTGTCACCACCAGCGTCAGCGGCCACCCCGGGAAGGGACTGCCACCTTCCCAAGGCTCATGTCTATGGAAAGGGGACGTAACCCCACCTGAGATGGGCTTGCCTATAAAGAAATCATCATGCTCCTGCTGTCCCAAGCCAGCACAGGGACCAGCACTCTGTCTGAGCCCTTTCCTACCACACTGGGCTTCTCCAGACCCAGCAGTTTCAAGTTTGCACCACTCAGGGCAGGAGGTGCCAAACACCCACCCCATCAGCCCTGGGAAAAGGGATGATTTTCTCTTTCGCAGCCTCTGCTTTTGGCTGCCAAAGCCATTGGCAAGAGCACGATGCTTTAAAGCAGTGGCCCCGAGCCCATGGGCGAGAGAAGACATCCTTCTTGCTGGCCATGAGCATGGGTAAGTGGAAACCATGAATTAACACTGGCGGCAAGCGGCAAGGTGGGAGCGGGACTGGGCATCAGAGCAGGTCCCCAGTGAGCTGGCCAGGAGGGGCAGCCAAGGAGAGCCTGCAGGAGCCGGGATGTATTTAGCCCTGCAGGGAGAAGAGCCAAGGAAGATTCAGCCAAGGCATTTAAAAGGCCACTCAGTGAAATTAATGGTTGCTAACTTAAAGGAAAACCAAGAGAGACCACTGCAGAGCTCACTGCTGTGGGCTCAGACTTCAGCGCCAGCTGGGCACGAATCATGAGCAGCTCCCCATGCTTAGGGGGAAGCCAGACCCCAAAAGTTTTCATCTGAGGCTTCATACAAGTGAGGATTTCATTGAACGGCTCCTGCAAAAGCCACATACTTTCTCTGCTTCCCACCTCTGGCCACACACTTGAGCTAATACACAGGCTGCGACGCTTGGCCCGGAGCCATCGGCCTATTTGGGGTCTTTTTGTTTCATTTTCCTGAAAGTCTGGGAGCAATTAGCACAGGCTTAAAAGAAAACAGTGCGTTAGCAGGGCGGCGCAGCCAGCTCCCCAGGCACTAGGCACATTTGCCTAGATGAGAAGTGTGGGAACAGCGCGGCGAGTCCTTCTGTCCGCCCCAGCACGGCTAACCCTGCCGAGCATCCCGCGCTCCTCCCCACCACGCCACGCATTTAGCACTGCCTCCTCCCTCCTGCGGCCGCTATTCCCAGGGGGGGAAACACCCAGGTAGGAAAATTCCCAAATTTCCCAAAGCTAGAGGCGTGGGAGCCCTGCCCAGCAGCGGTTGGGGGGTTCAAGACACCCTCTAATGGCCCGGTTTGCCCCTGTATTTCCTTGCTGGCTCCAACATCTGGCTCAGCTGCATAAGGACAGTGCACATCTGTCACAGCCCCAGCATGGGACTGCATCCCTGCTACACCTCAGGCAAGCACACGGCATGTGGGTCAGCAGATATTAAGTCTAAGAGAAACAGGGCAATCACTGCCCTAAGCAGTGACCTAAGCATGAGGTGACACTCCAAACCCCACTAGCCCAGTTTTCTTAGGTCTCAAGCCTGGGTTCTCACATCTGGAGCCAGGTGAGAGCTCCACAGCACCAAAGCGTGTGGAAACAAGCCCCTGTAGCTCCAGCTGTGCCAGGTTTTGAGAGGCCAAGGGTAAGAAAACCCTCCCCAACATCTGGCCGAATGGGGGGAAATTTTATCCACACATATGACTTCTTCCAAGCAAGTATCCTCCCAGCTCAAGGCTGGAGCCCACTGGAACATGCTCTGTCACTCCTTTGTTTCCTCTCTCATTAGATGTCTAATTACACAACCTTCCAGCCACCCAAAACGCAGAGTAGCACTTGCCTCCTTCCAAGCCCCGTAATGAAAGCCCATCTCCCTCCAGTCTTCTCCTCCTCCTTCGTCTGGCTTCTCCTGGAGGATCATTAGGGAGCTGATAAAAATAGGTTTTCTTATTGATTTATCTCCTTTACCCAATGCTCTCTCCCCTGCACCGTTGACTTGTTTCCTTAGCAACTCGGCCGATCCCAGAGCACGCCACACCTGCAGCTCCACGCTTCTGCCCCGGTGCCTTTGAGGTGGGGAAGGTGCCCCCAGGCCATGCAGACGCCCCCTCCAGACCCATGCCCCAGCCCACCAAGAGCAGGCACTGCGGACTAACCCCATGCCTGGAGCTGGGGCTCCTTGGCAGGTCTGGCAGAAGCAGGAAAGGAGCACCAGGGAGATGTCCAGCCACTGGTCATTCCACCAGTGTCCAGCTCTGACTCTCCTCGTCACCTCACTCCCTCCCCAGCTGGAAGCCAAAACCGGCCCACCCAGAACATCTATATTGCTACAGCAGGGAGTGTGCCCAGCTCTAAGCCCTGAAGATGGATTTATGGTGCTGATAGCACATAGATGCAACCTCCCCGAGAGGCTGTGTGCAAGACAAATCCTTCCCTGGATGTAGGCAAGGGTCAGGAGCTGGGGGGAGCCCCCCTCCATCTTTCCATTTGGTGGCTGTGCCTTCTCCCTGCCGCTGGGCAGGCAGGTGGGGAAGGAGCAGAAGAGCCAGAGGAGTGAGGACACTTGAGCATCTCCAAAAGGGCTCCTGAGGAAGCCTGCCTCAGAGAGCCGATGAGAAGACCAGGAATGATTTAACCCCTTTCTCTGTCCGTATCACACAGCCCAGCCCCAACATCTTCTGGAAACTTAACTCTCCATTTCCCACCACTCCCCAGGCTTCCCTCAGGACCTACTGCCCTGAGGGAATTTCGCTGCTTGCCAGGTGTCAGTGAGAGGGAGTTTCAGCTCCTACATCTGTGGACTTCGTCTCGCTGGTCCCAACTCCCCCATTGCTGCTTGCCCCCACACAGACCTTCCCACACCCCATCCACCCAAAGCAGGACAGGAACAAAACCACACCTTCTCAACATCCAGTCCCTAGGATGTCCCAACCCTCCTCCTCTTGGCTCCATACCCCAGCAGGAGACTGAGTACCTCCTCTCCAAGGCTGCTTTCCAAGAGAAACCCAAATGGAGCAAAGACCAAACAGAACAAAGTCCTACTTCAGCTCTGAGGTTCCCCAGCCCTACAGCACCTCCCTGGCTTGTCCCCTACGTGGGATCTTCCCACATAGGAAGCTGGGCTCTCAAACAGCTGTAGAGCCACAGCCCCTCATAGCTGTCCCCATACCTGCACTCCACCACCCAGAGCTCCCAAGCCCACCCGTGCTTTGCTGGGCTTGACAGAAATGGATGTCCAGAGGGACAAGGCGCCAACAGAACCCCGAATGCCACCCTTGGGATGCCAGCCAGCTCCCGCGTGCCCGCTACATGCAGCAAAACAGGCTCAGGAGAGCGAGGGTGGGCTCAGAGCCGTCCTTGTATCTCTGCGCAGCTCACAGGGAGGTGAGGCGCTCAGCCGGCCCTGGATCTCACTACACGGACCTGCCTCAACCCGGGGGGGATGCTCCGCTTGCTACCCGCAGCCATAGGCATCGCAGCTTTTGGCTCCAAAATGTGGCAGCCTGGTCTCTGTCAGGGGCTTAACCGAAGGCAGCATCAGCCAGGAGGGGCTCGGGGCAGAGCTGCCCACGCTGCTGCCCCTCCGGTGGGGATACGGGGTGCCTGCCTGCCACGTGCAAACAGCTCCACGGGAGAAGAGTCTCCTTCTCCCCCACC